>JAYRCH010000207.1:3600000-4141768 GCA_037179445.1 Phengaris alcon alcon | reverse complement strand
GAGTCAAAAGCTTGGTTTTACATAAGATCTAAATATCTGATAACTTTTTGACAGTGCGAGATATAGGTAATATGGTCTCGTCATGGCATCACTTTACATGAACATGTTTTTGGTGGAATTATTTATACGGAGTGTTCTTCATGGAAAAGTAATGAAAACAAGTTAATGTGAGGAAATTTTGTGCATTATTTTATATGTTATACTTTTAAGTTCTAAGAAAGTTCTTTGGAAAAGTTTAAAGAGCATGTGAATGTTATTTGAAGTGTACTCAAGTATCTAGATAATATTATACGTTTTTTAGGACCCTCTTTGGAGTAAAATCCGCCATCGTCTATCACCCGCGCTTACTGCAGCTAAATTAAGACAGTTACAACCTTTTATTCAACAAAAAATTATGGAGCTACTACAGCGTATCGATTCAGAAAAAGATAATCGATTTAGCTTGCGAGTAAGTAACAAACTGAATAATACTAATTTATATAATATAATATCAGCTCACGTCGAGAGCGATTCATATGCAGCTTTCGACAGTTTTTGCGGTAGACACTGTTGTTGGAGGCATTAACGCCTCCAAGAAAGTAATTTCTCTTAGAAAATAGAAATTTCTTCTTCTTTTTACTAGTTTTGTTTTTACCTATACATTATACATGGCTATGCTTATTTTAGGACATATTAGCAGATTTCACGACTGACGTGATAGCTACGACTTCGTTTGGAGTTGGCAGCAATGCTACTCTTACTGGGGAGGACCCGTTCAGGGCGATCACAAGATATATTATGGAGTTTAGCATTTACAGAGGAATAGCCATGTCTAGCATCTTCTTTTGGCCAGATCTTGCGGACATTTTCAGGTAAGATTATATCTTCGATTTTTATAGAGCAGACAGACGATCGACGGATCGCATGATGATAAGCAACTACCACCGCCCATGAATACCCGCAACAACCGATGAATAACGAGTGCGTTCCCGGTTCTTCAAGTTTCTCTTTGAAGTTGTTATTTTGTAATGATTCTGTTTGTTGTAACAACAGAGTCATAATACACCGTTTGCAAAAAGGCACCAAAGCAAATTACCAATCTTAGCTTTGCTTTTCCTATATCTTCTGAAATGTATAAATTAATTAGTAAGGAAAATATTAAGTTCATTTTGTCATAACATTTTGACTTAATTCATTAAAAAAATTAGTCAATTTCAAAAAGCTTTATTTATACCTGCGCGTTAAATAAACATAAAAAGCTGTTTCTTTAATTTTTCATCGATTTAAACTAAAACCTATAAATATTTAGGGTAGGGTAGGCCTAGTTAGGTACCCACTCTTGCGAAAATTACAGCCTTAATTAGTCTTGGCATGTTATCGTATGGTTTTTGGACACTTTTCGTGAAAAAAATACTCATAGTCGGTAGCGGCCAATACCTTGTTAGTTGTCACCCAGAGAAAATGAGTCTTTCAACATTCCCAAAGGCCTGGCAGCGATGCGACTAGACAGGCACCATTAAACTAACAATGATTCCTAAAGAAAACCATGTACTGAACCACGGAATGATAAAAAACAAAAATTAAACTAGAAGAACAAAGAGTAGGTGCCCGTTTTTTACTAAAGTAAATAAGTAAATACTCTTTACAGTTATTCTACAATATAAATCATAGATTATTTACAGTAGAGTAGGTATTTACACTTATTCTATAATATAAATCAGTAGAGTTTTTACAGTTATTCTACAATATAAATAGATTATTTACAGTATGGTATTTACAGTTATTCTACAATATATATCATAGACAGTAGAGTATTTCCAGTTATACTACAATATAAATCATAGATTGTTTACCGTAGAGTAGGTATTTACAGTTATACTACAATATAAATCATAGACTATTTACAGTAGAGTATTTACAGTTATTCTACAATATGAATCATAGATTATTTGCAGTAGAGTAGGTATTTACAGTTATTCTACTATATAAATTATAGATTATTTAAAGTAGAGTAGGTATTTACAGTTATTCTTCAATATAAATCATAGATTATTACAGTAGAGTATTTACAGTTATTTTACAACATAAATCATAGATTATTTACAGTAGAGTAAGTATTTACACTTATTCTACAATATAAATCATAGATTTAGTTTTAAAATTCTTATAATTTTTGTTACTTGCTAACTTGTTAAGTAATTATAATAAGTACTTAGCAAGTTAGCAACTTAGTTCCAAATAATTATTTAAATGAATGTGAAATAAAGAGAAAAAATATTTATAATAGCAAATAATTGCAAAACAGCAAAAAAATAAGGTTTTCACTATAATAATAATAATTATTTAATATGTTAAATATACAATTACTCTGAGGGAATCATACCAACTTAAATAATATTAGGTCCTTACATAGTATGAAATTGGCGTTTTGTCGTACTGGCCATTTTGATCTATTATCTATTATAGCTATTTAATCACAACTCACGCCTGTGTGTTTCGAAAACCGTAATTCATTTGTATTTTCCTCTTTTGGTTTTTTCTGTTTACAAAATGGAAAACTTGAAATATCGTATTATTTTCGAGTACGAGTTCCACCATTAATGATGTGTATGTCGGCGGTATTGCAAAAGAAAACACAGTGCGTTTTTGGTTCCAACGTTTTCGTTCAGGAAATTTCGACCTGCAGAACAAGCCCCGTGGACGGCCGGAGACCAAAGTTGATAAAGAAGAATTGAAGGCTATTGTTGAAGCGGATCCATCGCAAACCACGTCCGAGTTAGCTGCAGGCTGCGGTGTTAGAGATAAAAGAAGTGATAAATAATAGTGTTTTAATCCACTTGAAGCAAATTGGGAAGGTGAAAAATCTTGAAAGGTAAAAATGCTGCACTCATGAATTGAGTGCAGCAAACCGACAAACGCGCGTCGACTGCTGCGTTACGTTACTCAACCGGCACAATAATGAAGGGATTTTAAATCGAATCATTACCTGTGATGAAAAGTGGATCCTGTACGATAATCGGAAATGCTCATCGCAATGGCTGAACCCTGACGAACCAGCCAATGCCTTGCCCCAAGCGAAAATTGACTCAAAAAAGTTACTTCTGAGCGTTTCGTATTCTAGGGCCGATGTCATTCACTACAGCTTACTTAAATCTGGGCAGACGATTACGGCAGATGTCTATTGCCAGCAACTGCAAATCATGATGGAAAAGCTAGCTGCTAAACAACCGAGGTTGGTCATTCGCTCTAGGCCACTGCTGCTTCAGGACAACGCTAGACCACACACTGCAGAACAGACGGCTACCAAATTAGAGCAGCTTCAATTGGAATGTCTAAGACATCCACTGTACTCCCCGGACCTTGCTCCAACAGATTACCATTTCTTTCGAAATTTGGGTAACTTCTTGCAACGGAAAAAATTAAAAACTAGCTATCCCGACAGACGTAGTTCTGTATTAACTAAATACTGGAATACATTTCACTATCTACCTAAACACACCTACAATTTCTACACCAACAACTACACCTACAACCTACACCTACACATACATACACCTACACCTACCACTACCTAAGGTAGGTTAATAAAGGTCGTTAAGTTTTCTTAATTTTTTTTTGTTCGTGTACCTAACCTCCTAATTTTTTTCTGACATAAGATTCTTCTCCTGACAATAACAAACAAATATTATTTTCTTATAAAATATCATTTCGGAGAACATACATGTCAGTGATTAATTTTATTTATATAGAATAGAATAGAAAACTCTTTATTTGCACAAAAAGGAAAAAAAAACACACACAACAATAATTAATAAAGGAACTGTACAAAAAAGGCGGTCTTAATGCTTACAGCATTTTCTTTCAGACAATCTAACAAATAAATTAAAATTAAAAAAAACTAGATATACGATGAAAATACTACGACTAAAATACACGTTACACATATAATGAATTTAAAATAAATATTAATTATTTTATATAAACTACGTAAACATTACGGAAATATAATATTTGATAGTAGGTAAACTTTACATACATTAATAGGAAATTATTGAGACCATAATACGTTTTTTTAAATATAAATTGATTTTGATCTTTGCATAGATCCAGGTAAAGCATCCCATAGTCGTATATTAGAAACAGTGAAAGAGGAGGCATAGTAGGCAGTTTTGTGAGAAGGAAAAGCAAGAGTTAGTTTCTTTGAAGGACGAAGAATAGGATTTTTATGACCAAGGAAGGAAAAAGGAGGAGGAGGGAAAAGGAGTCTTTTAGATAATGAGAGGTTTTGGGATTAAAAATAATGTTATATAGTAGATGAATTATGTGGGTATCCCTTCGCATTTTAATAGGGAGCCACTTTAGTTTGGTCCGGTAGTCCGATATATGATCGTATTTCCGAAGGCCAAATATGAACCGGATACATAAGTTCTGCAGACGTTCGATAGAGGATATAAATTGTTCACCAAGGTCACAGTAGCCTACGTCAGCATAGTCTAAAATTTGAAGTAATAAGGTTTGTGCAAGTGTGATTTTAGTTGGGATAGGAAGGAAATTACGCCAATTTCATAATTATGTAATGACCTAATATTTTACCTGACTATAATTTACTATCGCTCTTTCACGCTTCGACTACGTAATCGTACTTAAATATGTCACAAAATATTGAAAATTCTAGTTTTAATCCATGTCTTCTAGTATTCAAATAGATACATTTTTCAATAATATTATTAAATTTATTTATTTTATAAAAATAACCGAAGATCTATTCTAGGTTTACATTATTTCCAAAACGAGCGACAGCCTATTTCAAAAAGATCTTCAAAATAATAGCGGTTCAACGAGAGAAAGATAACACTAGGAATATGGATCTCATGAATGCCATTCTACAAATGAAGAAGGAAGCTGCATTAGACGGCGAAGGTAATTGTTCTTCCTTCCGTTGAAAACTTGAAACGCAAACTTTAGAACTGAGAAGCGAAAAGAAAAGCTCGACGAACCACGAAGCAAAATAATGTTACGCAAATGATTTATCCCATCCCATCCCATTCCATCCCATCATGTGGGGTATAATCAATAGATATTTTAAAATAAAGACAGGGTTGCATATTACATGACTTCATACATGTAAACGAATTTCGAGAATTCGACCTCCAAAGTGGTTAGTAACTTTTGCAGTAATTCAAATAAAACCTATTGCGTGTCTATCGTAACGGAACCCTCCTGAGACATGTCCTGATTTGCTCTTGGTTAGGTTATTAATAAGATTATTTTGCCTTTATTTTTTTATTTGCAGAGTATTCGGACGATCTGCTTATTTCCCAGGGCCTCGTATTTTTGCAAGGAGGGTTCGATACAACAGCAGCAACACTTACATTTTTAATTCTTGAACTGGCATTTAAGCCTTTAGTGCAGGTAACTTTACTAATTAATCATTTAGTTAGTCCGCTTGTGTAAAGGCATTAACTGTTAATACTTTTTATACAAATAACATGAACTAAAACTAAAAACTATGTAATAAGTTTGTTAAGCTACTATCAAAAATTTTATTTATGACTATCAAAAATATTCCGGTGTTTCAGAATAGTTTCATAAAATTTGTAATTTAATTTTTTAAGGAAAAATTGCATGCTGAAGTACTAAAAGCTAAAGAAAAGAGTGGAACAGAAATTATAAATTCGGATATTTTAGACGGTTTAACGTTTCTGAACTCTGCTATGAAAGGTATTCTTTAAATTCATTTATATTACTGTACTTTAAAAAGACATATCAGATACGTACTACCATAATAAACTTGAAACTAGTCTAGCTTTTATATTACCTTTCTTACTTTTTGCCTTTTTATCATGAGTCAATCGTCAAAATTAATAGTAAGTATGTACTTTGTAGCTACCTACATAAATATAAATTCATTAATTTATTTAAATTATTAATTTATTTAAATTATTATTAACACATTACAGAGACATTTAGAAAGTATCCACCAATGCCCTGGCTGGATAGACAAGCTGAACACGATTACGTCATAGATGAAAACCTAACAATTAAGGCTGGTACTCCAGTCGCTGTGAACAATATGGGTATGCACTACGATCCAGTATACTTCCCGGATCCTTACGAATTTGACCCTGAGAGATTTCTAACACAAAATCAAAGTAATATAAGACCTTACACATACCTTCCGTTTGGAGACGGACCAAGAAATTGTATAGGTATGTATAATATTGTTTTATTTCACACATGAACTTGGTTCGAAACAGGTTTTTTCGTGAAAAATTACGTAGGAAAGCTTAATTTTTTATTGAATGTATTTCTTATTCTTTTTAAATCGTTCCAGGCAAGAGATTAGGTCTTCTAACAATAAGGATTGCGTTATCGGTGTTAATACTGAAATACAAATTCGAACCATACGCAGATACCAAGCCCCCAAATGAGACAGAAATTGAAAAGAAAGGAGTGTTTTATTTGCCGGGAGAGAAGATACATATTAAATTTGTACCTAGAGTGTAATTATATTATTAGACAATTTCAACATAGGAAAGTAAGAAAAAAAAGAGAATTCAAAGAAACGTAGATCATCCATCACTCATGTTGTCGTCGGTTGTAATAATAAATTACAAAGATAAAAAGCAATAATTAAAAAAATATATAATGCAGCTATGCTTTTTGTTATTGTTTCACTTATGACTGTTTACGAGTATAGTGTAAGATCTGATCAAAAAAATACAAAAATCACTCATATTCTATTTAGCAACCTACTGATAAGTAAAGGGTTTTCATTAAAAGTGCATGAACTTTGAAATGATTTAAATCGACCTGTTTCAGTGACATAACCACATTTTTTATAATATTGTGAAGCATATTAAATGAAAATGTCTATGGAAAATAACTTCAGCCAAATGAAGCTAAGTTCACGAACAACCCGAGTTATGTTGGCTTTTAGGGCAGCAATAATTGGCAGTTGTTTGTTGCGCAGACTAGAGGTTTCACGTAGCCCCTCAGAAAGTAATCGAGCCATTTCAAATAACACGGTTTCGGTGGTCAGCTGGTGTCGCCGCACGACTACGAAGAAGCCTTCGAACATCTCGTTAAATAAATTTCATTTTTCGTGTGCTGTGTGGCAGAACCACATATTTGTGAGGTGCATACTGTCTATCATAAGTGTCAAAGTTGCCTATTGGTACCCTCGAACTTTGACGGACTTTTAATAGTAACGCTGCGATTCTTTCAGCAGATGTGTCACTGCGTTTAGAAGGTTAAATGTAAGGTGAGTATTTATCGAACGCGTAACATCTATTAATTTAATCAATGCCAATATTATTTGAGACGTAAATTGATTGCGGATTGTGCAACTTATAGACGATGTTTGTTTATTTGCTATGACAGGGATTTTGTGATATAGCATAATATAGGTAAGGTATTTATATTTTATAGTTAAACATATTATTGCATTAGACAATGACAAAGGAACTTTAATGCTTCCTAATTAATAATACAACTAGCTGACCTGACAGACGTTGTTCCGCCTTTTCTATGTGTATATAGTACATACACCTCTACAGTTTCTACACCAACAAATACACATAGGTACTAGCTACACCTACACCTTCACATGCAACCTACAACTACAACCAACACCTACTACCTACACCTACAACCAACACCTACCCACACGGTACACCTACAAGCTACACAGGCGCCATGTACACTCGACTCATGAGTCATGAGTTATCGACCACTGAGGATTAAAGATTATTACACTGACTCGCAAATAGTTTTAATATCGCTATTTAAAAATGGTGGAGTGTTAGGAAATTGTGGGTTCCGTATTTTTATGTCAAATATGAAAAAAAATATTTAAAAAATTACCATAATTTATATTTATTGGTGGCCCTCCACCCTGTTCTCCTAGGGGTCTATTATAGAATTTTTTAAAACACTGTGACACGCCTATTTATATACTTATCTAAGAAGATATAAAACCGTATGTAGATACAATATAATTATTTATTATTATTTTGTTTATTTATTAATTACAAATAATATCATATTATGTTTTTTTATAATCTAAGCATACTTTAAACAAATTACAGTTTTATAAACTCAACAACTTAGCTTCGTGGGATATTTCATATTGCAGAATGGGTACATTTAAATATAAGTATCATTTTGTTTGGGTACAATCTTAACAAGACAGCCTAAATTAACATATTAAAATGTATCTGCCATCATGGCTTCTTCGACATTATTAATAACATTTTTTTAAATTATTAAGTAAGGACACGTTGACTAAGGAATTGTTTTTAAATTATATTACGAATGTAAACTTTTATATTCATAATATAATTTTAAAATTTATACATAGCGCCAAAAATTAAAAAGTGAAGTTAATATATTTTACCTTTTTTCTCATGTCGATGCTGTTCTCCATCGATGCTAAATCCAAACTCGTACGGTCGATTTTCGTCTGTGTATTTGCTAGCACCCTGGGCTTCGAAGCTGCTTGCTAAGATGAAGGACAGAAGAAAAACATTTCTCCAATGCGCCATCTGAAATTTGAAAAGCAACCACTTAATTTGTTTACAATGAATATTTTTAATATACCTATATATAGATAAAAGTATCCAATATTACAAAATTATTTTGTAGTACCTCAGAACTAATAGAAGGACATAATTATTAATAAAAACTAGCTATCCCGACAGACGTAGTTCTGTATTAACTAAATACTGGAATACATTTCACTATCTACCTAAACACACCTACAATTTCTACACCAACAACTACACCTACAACCTACACCTACACATACATACACCTACACCTACCACTACCTAAGGTAGGTTAATAAAGGTCGTTAAGTTTTCTTAATTTTTTTTTGTTCGTGTACCTAACCTCCTAATTTTTTTCTGACATAAGATTCTTCTCCTGACAATAACAAACAAATATTATTTTCTTATAAAATATCATTTCGGAGAACATACATGTCAGTGATTAATTTTATTTATATAGAATAGAATAGAAAACTCTTTATTTGCACAAAAAGGAAAAAAAAACACACACAACAATAATTAATAAAGGAACTGTACAAAAAAGGCGGTCTTAATGCTTACAGCATTTTCTTTCAGACAATCTAACAAATAAATTAAAATTAAAAAAAACTAGATATACGATGAAAATACTACGACTAAAATACACGTTACACATATAATGAATTTAAAATAAATATTAATTATTTTATATAAACTACGTAAACATTACGGAAATATAATATTTGATAGTAGGTAAACTTTACATACATTAATAGGAAATTATTGAGACCATAATACGTTTTTTTAAATATAAATTGATTTTGATCTTTGCATAGATCCAGGTAAAGCATCCCATAGTCGTATATTAGAAACAGTGAAAGAGGAGGCATAGTAGGCAGTTTTGTGAGAAGGAAAAGCAAGAGTTAGTTTCTTTGAAGGACGAAGAATAGGATTTTTATGACCAAGGAAGGAAAAAGGAGGAGGAGGGAAAAGGAGTCTTTTAGATAATGAGAGGTTTTGGGATTAAAAATAATGTTATATAGTAGATGAATTATGTGGGTATCCCTTCGCATTTTAATAGGGAGCCACTTTAGTTTGGTCCGGTAGTCCGATATATGATCGTATTTCCGAAGGCCAAATATGAACCGGATACATAAGTTCTGCAGACGTTCGATAGAGGATATAAATTGTTCACCAAGGTCACAGTAGCCTACGTCAGCATAGTCTAAAATTTGAAGTAATAAGGTTTGTGCAAGTGTGATTTTAGTTGGGATAGGAAGGAAATTACTTAAACGTCTGAGGGAAATATTGGCGACAGACAGCTTTTTGCGGAGTGTCTGGACTTGTATGTTTTATGACAGAGTGCGATCAAGATGAACCCCTAAATTTTTAACGGAGGAGCTGAAAGGTTCTATTGATCCATCGATGATGACGTTCGGCAACTGGTTAAAGTCCACTCTTGCAATCATCTGTCTGCTTCCAATGATAATGCATTGAGTTTTTGTGGGGTTTAGGTTTAGTCCATAGTTTTTGCCCCATTGATTTATTTTTTCAAGGACTTCGACAGTTTGAGCAATTTCATAGGGTAGTGAGAAAAGTGAAGTATGTCTGTAAATCTCATCTCATCTCGTAAATCATCTGCTTACATGTGGTATAAGGAAGAAATTATTAGCGCAACTGGATTTATGAAAATGGAAAAAAGCAGAGGTGACAACACATTGCCTTGTGGTATACCGGCGAAAATATCACACCAAGATGTAGTGTTATTAACTCTAATGCACTGTGGACGTCCTGAAAGAAAACTTAGGAACCATTTAAGTGCCTCTGCCGATTAATTTAGAGACCTAAATAAAAGTAATAGAACGTCGTGGTGTTGAAGGCGTTGCTAAAATTCAATAGAGTTACGATAGTTAAATTTTGATTGTCTGTTGCAAGACGAATGTCATCTGTGATTTTAACAAGCGTGGTAGTCGTACTGCGCCTTGGCCGAAAGCCTGACTGCATTGGGTTAAACAAATCGTGTTTATTAAGGAAGGTGCTAAGCTGTTGATGTACCGAACGTTCTAAAATTTTAGATATTAAAGGAAGAATAGAAATCGGTCGGTAATCAGAATATTAATTTTTAATATTAAAGATTATTTAGCGAGTAGGTAGTTACAAAACGCCATCAAGCCAACGTGGTTCCAAGCCACCACAAGCTACCAACATTGTTATGAAATTATAATAAAAACATAATATATTAATAGCATAAATTAAATTAAGGGTTTGGTCTTTTAATTATCAGGTTAAGCTGAGATAGTGCTCACGCAGTCTTCCCTTAAAGAGCCCAAGTGTCTTACACTCCCGTATCTGAGGAGGTAAGGAGTTCCAGAGCTTAGCAGCATGCACCGTGAAGGAGTAGGCAAAGAATTCGGTAGATGGGGAGGGATATCTAGAAGAGTACGTCTAAAGGGTCTACAAGATATGTTTTGGAAATTAGGAAAAGAGAATCGCTCATTTAAATAAGAAGGGGATGTAGGACTAAACAGAGTATTGAAAAGGAGACAGAGAATTCGATAGTTTCTGCGTAGACGAATAGGGAGCCACTGCAACTGCTTTCTGTACTGAGACACGTGATCTCGTTTTTTTAAGGCAAAAATAAAACGTATGGAGAGATTCTGCAACCGTTCTAATTTGTTTATAATCTCTTCATTCGCATCTAGATAGTTTGCTATTTAGACGCGAATGAAGAGATTCAGCGTAATCAATAATAATAGGTTAGATAAGGGTTTGCGCTAATAGAATTTTAGTAGGAGTAGGAAGAAAGTTTTGGAGTAACTTGAGTGAATGCAGGGTGTGGTAAGCTTTACGACTAATGTTGTTGGCATTGGTATTCCAAGACAGGTGTGTGTCAAAAATTACTACCAGGTTTTTGGCAGAGTCAGAGAAAGGTATCGTAGTGCCGTTCAAGGTAATGGGAGTAATAGTAACTTTATCAAGTATTGCTAGCATCCGTCTGCTACCTATTAATAATGCCTTTGTTTTACTGGGGTTTACAAGTAGACCAAAAGACTGCGCCCATTCACTTATACGTCTAAGGTCATCATTAATGAGAGCGATGCCGGATGCTGCATTATGCATAGTGAAATGTTGATATATCTGCAAGTCATAGTAAAGTACTGGTGGAGTAGTGCAAAGTACTCCACCTTGGGAAACACCCGCATCGAGATCACACCAATCTGAGGAAACATTATTTATCTCTACTCGCTGCGACCGACCTCGAAGGTAGGAGTTTAATTGCTAGTCTGTTTTCATTTTAAACACGTTTTTCTCTCACAAATATGGACGTTTCGTCCGATAAAGCCGCACAAATTGTTGCTCTAGTGCAGCAAGGCCTAGACCAACGAACAATTGCTGCAGATTTAAATGTAAACCAGTCTTCGGATTCCAGAGTTTACAGAAGATTTATGGAGACAGGTTCATTCTAAAGAAGACGTGGTACCAGCAGAACTCGGGTGACAACGTCTCGTGACGACAGGTTTATTATGACAACTTCCTTGCGAAATCGGTTTTTAACGTCTATAAGCATTAAAAAAGAGCTCCACCAGGTACGTGACGTAACAGTTAGTGCACGAACCATAAGAAGAAGACTAAAAGAGCATGATATCACACCTTTCAGACCCGCAAATGGACTAAAATTGTCTGCAGCTCACAGGCAAGCTTAAATTGGACTGAAGAGCAATGGGCTTCCGTATTATTCACTGATGAGTGTAGGACTTGTTTGTACGGTGCTGATGATCTCAGACTAGTCTACCGTAGACGAGGATATGCTCAAAATTGCATTGAGGAGATGGTTCCATTTGGAGGCGGGTCTTGTATGGTTTGGAGCGGCATATCTATGGATGCTCTAACTGAACTTCTATTTATTGTGGCAGACACACATGGCCGTGGTAACCGTGGTTTAACATCACATCGTTATATAACGGAGATATTGGACCCTTATGTGGTACCTTTTAGCGGATTTATAGGCGAAAACTTCATTCTGATGCAGGATAATGCTCGTCCGCACGCAGCGAGACAAGTTGAGCAATACTTTACTCAGGTTGAGATTCGTTCCATGGATTGGCCAGCACGTAGCCCGGACCTCAATCCGATAAAACACGTGTGGGACAACCTAAAAGGATCTGTATTTACAAGAAATCCGGTCCCAACAACGGTTGCGGAGCTCATAGTTGCATTGTCACAAGAATGGGTCAATACTCCGCAAGATCTTTTAAAAACACTGATCAGATCGATGCAAAATCAATTATTAGGGCAAGAGGAGGTAATACACCTTATTAAAAACAAAAAAACTTTTAGTATTGTAAAATTTTCATAATAAAGCCGTTTTTGTTCTATTCACTGTTTCACAAAGCTGCAAAAGGAGTAATTTGATTATTTTAGTAAGAAAGGTTGACCTATACACACATGAATTGATTTTTTTGTCAGATTAAGAACCAGTCTTAGCATTATCATTGAAATAAATCAAAATAGTTTGCACTTTCACTAATTATATTTCATTGAAAGTTATCCTGCACTATAAAGAAGTTTATGTGTCCGCCAGTGTAGTTAAAATTAAGACTAAATTAAAAAGGGAAATTAATTAGAAAATAAGTTTATTTCCTTCTTTTTTATTCATTTTTCCATTCCGAATAGGTTTTCATTTTTTGTTTAATAATTTGATTTATGTCATGTTGCTGCTAATGATGATGAATGTTATTATTGGTCATTCGGTCATTTCTAATCAATGACGTCATATCACTGAAGAGCATTCGTAAGACGCGGATATTTACAAATAATATGCCAATATTGTATTTGGTTTACCAACATATTATTGGGTAGGAAATCTAAAGTAAAACTAAACTAAATTTTGTAATTTGCAAAGAAATAAATTAAATTATGCTTAAATTGTGTAGGTAGTCTTATAATTTTGTAGGTATTTTTACCAAATAAACAGTTATAATTTTTACAACACATTTATAATTATAAAGTAGGATTTAGACCTATGCATTACCTGATAAGAAAAAAATAAAGCTGTTATAACAAGCTTAAAAGAAAGAATACTTTTTATAATAAATTGTAGTTTGGTTAGGAAACTACCCCACCTATAAAATATTGGGCACTGGGTGTGCCCAATATTTTATATTTGTATATGTAGGTAGTACCTACGTAAAATTGACAAAAAATGATGTTTGAAACATAAATATTAAAAGCAATTTATATTCAAGGCCCCATTCGATTGTTGTAAGATAATATAATAGCCAATTTTAAAAATATTGGTTTTAAGCTCAGAAGACTTTGTTTCTAACCATCATAGATCAAAAACCGATAGATATGTTATCATTTTACTGTTAACTTCGTCGTTTAAATATATTTTCATTAAAAATTTTGCTATACGCCTATACAGAGTCTGATTCTGTAAAAAGCAATGGATTTAGGTTTAAAGTATAAGTGATCGACGTTTACTTTGGTACCAATTATTGACAATTTAATAAAAAAAAAATTGTAATCACAGTTTAAGTTAAATGAAAATCCAAAAAAATAGATTTATATTTCTTTATTTTTATGCATTAATCATATTTGTTAAAAAAATCCGTCTCTTTGTGGGAAAAATATTATTAAAACATAAAACGATTTGTAAATACTTATACAATATCAAATGTTTTAATCAAACACTGTAAATATACAAAGTTATTAATATATACGAATAAGACATGAAATAAATTCTTAATCGGAGAGGAAATAAGCGTGCGACAAGTTAATGAAAAAATTCAATAGATTATAATATTACGAGTTAAGCGTAAGGATCAGTCCACACCGTAACGATACGTGACGCGGCGCTGCATTTTTAAGATAGCCATTCAAAATTAAACTTTATTCACTACACATAAAGATATTCGTTTCATATTAAGACATTAGTCCCAGACTGCACAACTGTGCGCTGTGGAGCGCGGTGTAACTTGACGTTCGAACTCTTATAATAAAACATATCTTCTTGTGTAATTAATAAAGTTCAATTTTGAATTGGTATATTAAAAATGTAGCTCCGCGTCGCATATCGTTTCGTTACGGTGTGAATTGAAACTTAAGAGATATATTTTAATTATAATTAATGACGAACCTCCCAATGAGACATGAAAACTGATCTTCTGGGCTTATTACTAAGTGAAGTAACATTAGGTAAGACCAGTCTCCTTTTTACACTTTATAAGTAGTACGTAAACCTAAGCGAAACATAAAAATTAAACATTGCTTATTATTTATAATGATTTAATCAATTCTAATAACTTTTAATAGACACAAGATGTAAACGTATGTTGGTTTTTTTCTTAGTTTCATATTTACGTTGATTAAGCGCCTTGGTAAAAGCAAAAGCAATACACAACTTTAGTTCGCCTTAATAAACTGAAAGGCAATACCTCTGCCAGCTGTATTTAAAACAGTTACCAGAACGCTGCAGAGTTTAGAAAATAAGTATTTTACATAAATAGAATGTGGCTCGACCTATGCGGCTCGACCTATGCGGCTCGACCTATGCGGCTCGACCTATGCGGCTCGACCTATGCGGCCCGACCTATGCGGCTCGAATCCCGCCGAAGGGACAAAAAGTTATTCTATGTTCCTGGGTCTTGGATGTGTACTAAATATATGTATAAAATAAAAAATAGTAAAAATCTTAAATAAGTGTATAGTATAACAGTATTCGATATATTTTTGTTGATATAAGTTCTTCGGATATTTAGTACAGGACCAGATTGACATGGTGTGAAAGCGTCTATTATATTATTATTATAGATAGGTAGATATTATTGATAGGTCTATGAAATTGCCGTTTTGTATGAAAAAATTTAAACAATTTTTTTTCATGTATTTTTTATTTGTATTAATCGAAGTAATCACTCATGCAATCAATGCATCTTTGCCAACGACTGATTACTTATTTAAGATTTTTACAATTTTTTTTATTTTATGCATATATTTAGTACAAGCCTGTTTATAAGCCTGTTCATACCTACTACTACACTGTACATGTCTAGTACCTAGACATGTAGACACATGATCTGCAGACTGCAAAACCTTAACGGTTTTAGTGGCCCTATTTAAAAGGACACTGCAAGACTACCCTTCACTTTTTACTTTTACATACACCTACTAAAACTTTAAAAATATCAGTCACATAACAAAATATATTATTTCCACTATTATTGTAGTCTCTATGTACAAATTAAATTTGCTGAAACGTGCGTTACGTAGACAGTAGACACTACATAGTCCTGGTTGTTAGCTGTAAATAGTGTTGCTATGTCTACAAAAATAAATAAAAGTTAAGTGTCCGTTTGTAATTTTTAATTAACACATCACTTAATGGACATGAAAGTATATCTACGGTACTTACAATAAAAACTCAATTTTTTAATTTTTGTCTGTACGTTTGTCTGTCTTTCTGTTTGTTCCGGCTAATCTCTGAAACGGCAGATTTTCACGTGACTTTCACTTGCAGATAGTTGATGTTATAAGGGGTAACATAGACAACTTTATCTTGGGGTTCCGTTTAAAAAATAGGGTTTCGTTTCCGTTAGTTTTATGCAAAGGAAGTTGCGGGCACTAGCTAGTTATAAATACATAATACAGGTACAACGTTTATGTTATAAAAATTATATAAACGTTGTAGGTACCTTAAATTTATCAGCTGTTACTATAGATGTCATTTTATATGTTAATTTTTTTTTAAAGAAAAGTAAAAAAAAGGTTAATAAAAAGTGTATATCTATCTACATTTGAATAATATACAAAGTAACTATCAAATTGAAAACTTATCTTCTACGGCTAGTCCACAGGATTATACCACCAACTTTAGTTTAATTTTTATGAGCTTATTATTTAAAACTCTAATTAAAATTTATTAAAAAACATAGACTAAAGTATTTCTCATTCATATCGAATTTAAAATCATCAATCAAAGCATGCAATAACAATATCTTACGTAGCCGGCTTACTACAAGTAATTTAAAAAAAACTTACGTTGCCGGCTTACCATCCGTAGTGAGTGCGGCCTGTTGCGCAAGAGGCGGCACGAGACTGCGACTCGTCTCCTCTCTACGTCATTTATTAAGCACACAGTGATATGACGGTGTCATCTTGTCTATTCATACCTACTTATCGATATGTAGAACTGATGCGAATAAAATTAATTTGTCAATTACTTGTGCTACAGTTATTTCATCATTAATTATATACTTTGCGAGCCCCTCGCAGGTCGCCCATATTAAGTTCAAAAACCGGCTAAGTGCGTGTCAGGTCATGCATAGAATAGGGTTCCGTAGTCACCCATTTATGATTATATTTTGAATGTAATTATATATTATATTTTTCCAAGTAAGCGCATTTTTCAAGTACGCCTCTGAAACTCCTGAACTATCAAGGTTATCTAAGCCATTATAGTTTTCCTTTAAAGTTCATCGCATGAACTACTATGATTTTATTTTCCGATTTTGCGAGTCAGTCAGAGTCCTGTCCTTTGGCCGTCGTTATAACCAGATTATTTCAAACAACAAATTTTAAGATGATTTTTAAGATTTTAAATGGGTAAAAAAGTTTAACTGAGTACATAATTAATTGTTTTTTACGGACTTTGTGATATTTTATTATGCTACGAATATTTTTAATAGATACGAGTGTGTACCTAGCTCTAAATAAAATACTAAATATAAAACTGAACATTGAAGCAATTTAAGAAGTAAAATTTAAAATGAATGTTATGTATATTATAACTAAAAGTGTAAATATAAATAGAATTATATAATTTTAATATAGTCAGATTTTTATTTCTTCAGATTGTAATTTTAAATACTTACAACTTAAAATAAGAATTTATTTAAATTAATAAAAAAGTAACCGTTTTTTTGTTATTAATGAGGTTGTTTTAATAATGTAGGTTTTGCTAAAACACCTAAATAACATCAAAGTTTATATATAATATGCAAAAAAAAAATTAGGTATATAAAACATCGAAAAAATCCGGATTAAAAATCCGAAATTCCGGATTTGAAAAAATATTCTGATTTTCGAATCCCTAGGAGAGACACTTTCTACGATCAAAATAATAATATTTTTATTAAACTATGACTAGTTAAACTTTACCTTTGATTTGTAGATATTCAGATTAAATACTTTAAATCGAAAAGCGTCGTGAGTCGTGACTTGTGACCCTGAACTCACGTGTTTTTAGTGTGAAAAGGTAGCTTAAAACTGGCAATCTATAAATTTTTTTTTTTTTATTCTACTTTATGCACACAATATGGTACAAAGGCGGGATTAATGCCTTGTGGCATTTTCTACCAGCCAACCTATGGGTGATGCAGAGACAGTGTGAGGTAGATGCATAGTATTAAAAGGAAACATAGACTTAGACATTTTGTGTATATATACAATATATAATAATAATAAATACTACCATATAAATACTAATATAACTCTTTATTTAAAATTAACCTACTAAATATTTTAAATATGTAAACCTAATAATATATAACATAATAAGATATCTAAATAATTTACTTATTTATTCTAGTCTATTTCTAGTCTGCCAATGATTTTAAGTATAGTTCACGAACTCTGCGTTTGAATAAATTTTTTGTCTCAGACATCCTAACGTCTTGGGGTAGTGAATTCCAAAGGAGGATAGACTGAATATGGAAGGATGAATGGACAAGGGAGGAGCTATGAGAAGGACAAAGAAGGAGCAAATTATTTGTAGAACGAAGATTTCTATCATGGCTACTGCACAGATATTTAAAATGAGGAGTTAGGTAGTGAGGAGCAGAGGGGGAGTGAAGAAGGGAATAGAGTGTACACAGAGCCCGTAGAGAACGACGTTGTCGTATTGGCAGCCAATGAAGCTTAGAGCGGAAGGAGGAGATGTGGTCGTACTTACGGAGGCCAAAAACAAATCTTATACAATTATTAAGGAGCCGGTCGAGTTTGTTGAGTTGGTCTGCATTAAGGTCGAAGTAGCAAATATCACAATAATCCAGTATTGGGAATATAAGGGCTTGAACAAGCATAGTTTTTATATTGGAAGGCAAGAAATTTTTCAGACGGTAGAGAGATCGCAAGCAACTGGTAACACTATTACCAACATTAGCGATTTGGGTACGCCAGTCAAGATTAGCATCAATATATAAACCGAGATCCTTAACACACGAGCTGAGAGGAATAATGTTGCCGTTATAGATAATAGGCGGGAGACTTCCTGTGTCAACTCTACTCAATAGTCTTGGACTTCCTAATAAAATCGCCTGACACTTATTGGCATTCACTGACAGTCCAAACTCAGTGGACCAAGTGTGAATAGCGTTTAGATCTCGGTTTATATCATCGATGGCAGTGGACAGATGTTCAACCCCTTCTTGACAGTACACCTGCAAGTCATCAGCATACAAATGATACGAAGTACGAAGAACATAGGATATTAAATTTATAAATATGGAAAATAATTAATTCAAAAAATATTGAATTATTACTAATAACCAATAAATATGGCATAGTGTTCTTTGAACACCTGTTGTTGGTTACATTATAGTAAGTATAATCCGGAATCCCACGTATTCAAGAGTTTTTTTTTTAACTAAACAGCCTCATCAATATTTTTGAATTGAGGTAAAGTGTATTGGAGGCGAGCATACTAAAGAAAATTGAAGTATGATGACAGTATCTTCATAGAAGAGCGTTGTTCTTAAAAGTACTTGAACACAGATGAAACGTTTTAAATAGACATCTTTCAAAACTACAAGGAAGTTTTAGGCGGAGTTTTAAGTAAAAGACTCTACCACCTAGGCAAAATTTGTATAATACTTATTCAGAATTTGTTGATAAAAAATCTTGAATTAGGGAGGAAGGATTATTTATAATAGAAAATCATTAAAGATTTTCTACTGACAGCATGACCCTCTTCGCATTGGGAAGAAACGTGAATTCTAGAAGTGGGGACAATAGCGGTCGTGATGATGATTAAAATTATTCTTAAACTTTATTTTAATTTAAATTTTAATTTAATCTTCAACCGTGCTACTTAAAAATTTGTGAAAAATAGTACAATAAGGTGACAATATCAGTACAATATATAAATGAAATGTGAAACAAAATTAATGAAGCTTTGGAGGTAAATCACCTGAGGCAAAAGAACAATTGAACGTTTAACTCACAAAGCACAAAGTACCAAACAGTGATAATATCTACAATTTAGATACCTCAAGGTCATCAGCATTAGTTATAGTAAATTTAGACTAGTATCAATAACTGCAGTTCTAATATGACAACATTA
The DNA here is from genome assembly GCA_037179445.1 of Phengaris alcon alcon. NCBI lineage: Eukaryota > Metazoa > Arthropoda > Insecta > Lepidoptera > Lycaenidae > Phengaris > Phengaris alcon. The sequence continues at coordinate 4,121,920 of JAYRCH010000207.1, read as the reverse complement.
AGTGAATCGTACTATGAAACATCAACTTTTGAAGAAGTCGGTCTTACAGAAACTTCAACAATTCTATTTTGACAGTTTTCAATAGAAATGTGTAAAATGCTACACATAATCAGAAGGTCGATTCTGCTATTTTAATCGAACAACAGCTTCGATACAGTCCGGATCCTGTCAAACAGCAAAATCGTATAATCTTACGCCCAAAATTAATAACGTATCTAAAATCTTAGATTGACTTCAATATTTTTTATAATTTATTCTCAAACAAAAATTGACGTAAATTGACGTGAAGTTAATCCTAGGATCGTTGAAATGTATTGAAATCTTAATCTCAGATAGCTAAAATGAGGTTAGGATTGATTAATATTTCGGTCGTTAGACATCAAGTCAAACTAACGTCAGGGGACGAAATTTACCGCGATGCGATTATTATTGTATCGAAGCTTGATCGTAGATTGAGCGAACCACTTATTCAAACAAAACGGTATTCTCATAATATAAGGTTGACTCGAACCGAACTGTCAACTGTTTTTTTTTTCATTTTGAAATGTGGGGATGTCATAATATAAAATATTGAAAATATATTAGTAAAAATATACTCTTTTTGGAAGTCAAAATCAAATTTTATAAAATTACCATACGGTAGGTACGTAATAACTTATATATACAAAAAAAACCTTATAAAACCGAATACGTAGTATAATTTCAATTTTATTAAAAATTTAAATGAATAATAATGTTTCAATACACTGTGCATGCCATCAATAAAACGGACAATTTGCAACACTGGATCTTACAAACGTCAAGCAACAGCTTTCTTTGTACTCGCTAAATAAGAATTGTAGATGTGTTGAGATTTTAATTGTACTAAAATAGTGTAGTAGAATATCATAATTAACGGTAGTTAATTATGATAACAGGATGATTAATTTATAATTAATAGATGGTAAGTTGAAAGTTTAAGTTAAATACGAGAATTAGGCCTGAGAATTGTAAGAGTTGTATCTTCTTCAAAAGTTGATGTTTCATAGTACTGTAGCATAGCTACATTTTTAACGCGTTATTATAGCTGATAACGACGCTTATAGCGTCATCTATTAGCTGTTGTTGATATTAATAATATCTAATTTATGCTAGACAGCGCCATCTATTGGCAAATGTTTCTAACTGGAGATTCATTCCAATATTTCTTTATTGTGGCATTTGGATTACGCATTACCGCTAGTTGTCAGTTAAAAAAAAAAACATAATGACAGTAGGAGTATATAAGGGCTGTCGCGAGATGACAGCCCCTTTTTTTCTTCTGCCGAATTTTATTGTTCAACTTTTTCTAGATACAAGTGTATCTTATATTTTAATCCCGTGTTCACGGTGAGTAGTTTTGTATATCTGTGTTGTGAATATTTGAAAATCACGCTTGTAATTAAAACACATTATTCTTTCATGTAAAATTATCCCATTGTAAAATTGGTTGTCAAAATTTGATTGCCCACGTGCTCAATTTATAGTTTCATCTTTCCGGTCTTGCATTGTTAGAATATTAGGATATTTGTATCCATGCTTTAATTATTCTTTTCTTGTATATCATCTTTTATTTTGTGATGGTCACACAGCCCGTGATTTTTATCGTTTGGGGTTAAGATCACGCTGTGTGACGGGACTCCTACCCACACGTTTATCATGAATTTTCCAGGGATCTATACACCGGGTTAAAGGCACCGTTATACAAGGACTATTGGCTATTTTCCCACAACCGGATTTCTGAGGCCGCTAGATATTCCAGACTGAACTTCTGGTTTTGGAATCAGTCTGCACCGCCGATTGGTCGACCTACCTCGCGGTGAACAGCGGGAAACTACCCGAAGTTGGAGCTCCAGTCCGGTCTCGCCACGTGCCACACTCCTGGACCCAGCTAAGTTGCCACGTGGCTTACAGCCCATTTGATACCCACAGACGCCAAGAGGCTAAACCAGATCCTTCGGCCTTCTGCCCACGACCCTTATTTTTTTAAAATATATATTGTCACGGTAATAAATATCTCTTTTATTTCAATATTACCCGTAACAGTACGATTCACATAATGTGGCCATTTTAGACCTGCAGAATAGACAGTAAATAGGTACTTGATTGATAGCTTTTTTATAACTTTAAAAGTTTTTTAAACTAAGAATAAGTATTAATTTTTGCTAGAATATATTTTGATAACTAAGTTTTTGTTGTTTTAGAAGTTAACTTTGATAAACTCGGAAAGTTAAATTCGATTATTAGGTATTATAATATATTACAATTTGTACCTTATAAGGTATATGTAAGTATTATATAATTTAGTAGATATACGCTAGCTTTAAATCCTTGCTTTCGTTATATATTATATTATATCTGCTACAAGGGAAGTGTATAAAAATTAAGAATTCAAACACTTTTTCAAAAAGCAACACCTATTCATTCAAATCTAGGTCATGGTTCTAGTTTGCCTTTATGCTGCACTAACATGCTCATTGTTCATCGACAGATATACGGACCCGAATTTACACATAATAAAATTTAAATTTTTATATTGAATCAAATCCTCAATGTAATTGTCAATTGATAAAGGTCAGTGTTAAGATTAATGTTCATTTTTCAATTATCTTACTATCAAGGCTAAGCAGCATGAATCGAAACTGTTTGTATTAAAAACAATATTTGTATACGTTTGAACGTAGTTAGTAATAAAAACCTATTGAATGGGTGCTAATTCGTGTAACGACTTTATCATACCGTTTTTCTAATTGTTTATCTGTTTCCCTAAAAGCGAGAAAGTCTCGCTGTTTGTACTTAACTTTTCGGCGTGGCGCTTCGTTCAATTTCTTTGTTAGGATAATCAATTAAAAGTCTATAGCGCAATATTCATATTTCTCATGTTCAAACTTCTTTGGCGAAGTCCTTAGAAGTTACTTACTTTTACAATGTTAACGATACATTTAATATATTATTATTCCGCAATATTATTCCTAAGTATTTTGCATAATACATCACAACAAAGATTAACAAGATAAATAAATAAAAGCATGCAGTTGCTTCCTAGATGAATTCATTGAACATTTATTATTAGCTGTGATATTTATGATCTCAAATGTTCCGTTATACGGTATTATTATATGCCATATTATGCATTTTCAACAAGTTATTAGGCGTAAAGGATATCATATATTAAAGTGTGTGACGATTATTTATCATTTAAACGACATATCAGACAATAGTACCTACCTACCTAATTATCAAAGGGTTGATTCTGCTAATTAAATCCTGCATTAATACAGTTACGATCCAGTTCAAATATGTAAAAACTGCAAAATTGTATGCTCTTAAACGTCAAACCAAACTCTAAAAATCAATTCATGATATAAATACAATTAATTTATAATTCAATAAAAGTTTATTGAAAGTGTGAATGAATTACGAGAATTGGGGTTCTGATAAGTCATAGTCATTTATTTAACTCACTTTTTAGTACGTGCAGTGAGTTACAACTTTTGTACAACTTATTTACATGCTAAAATATGCATCTAAACCCGTAGAATATACGAGTACATATTATGGTCCATGTTGGTCATATTATATTTTAGCCAGCCAGCATATTTACTTTTTTTAATAACTTAATTGTAATAAGGATTTACTTTACATGCAAAAGACTACCCGAGCTTACTCAAATTATTAAAGTAGAATCCGACTGTTCATAAATACAGAGATATGCACTAAAACATTCCAACATTCATTTTATGACGTTCAACATCATTATTACCAACTTAAATCCCCACTACTAGATATTTTTTTAATGAGAGGAGAGTTAGCTGCAGTCCAACTACTTCGGTTGAGCTGCCATTAAGTTTGTCATTAATTAAGTTTAAGTTTTGGAAATATACTTTACCATCAAAGTTAACCTTAGGTGTACATATACTACCTAATGAGATAAGAGGTAATATGCAATTCAGAAGCTGCGTGGTCACGAGCGCGCCCGCCCCGCGGTGCCTTCCTCACGTTTGCAGATATTTCATCTTATCGCGATTTATTCTACTGTGTTAACGCTTCATTATAGGCATTGTACGTTCTATAAATATTGCAAAACAACAACCAACAACCATTCTTCAATATACGTGCTATATTTATTGATGATTTATTGCTTCAACCCAACCTAGTACTTCATTTACGTAGTTTTTCTTCGCCTTCGCGATTAACAATTGCGATGGCACGCAATTATGAACCTATTATGAATAAAATTATGATCCTACTGTTAATGTTAAAAAATAATCAGATCCCTTAAAAAGTAATAAGCACCTTTTCGTCCTTTTACTGTGGGTCTCGCATTGCTAATTTTAAAACAAGAGAGGAGAAGATCACTCTTATACAGGGTTATAGGTTTAGTCGACGTTGACGACGTCCTTAGGGGTTGTAGTTCCCATAATTTCTGATATTTTCGTATCAGAAACCCTATATAAGTTTATAAATTAAAAAAATTGCAACTTTAAGATTACTGAAAAAATCGCCAACTTTTATAAAAATCTTAATAGTCCAAAAGAATAACTTAAAAAGGCTTATATCCTAGAATGGTCGCTGACTAAAGCCCCTGGGCGCAGCATATGGCGAAAACTAAAAACACAAAATTCGACATAATTTCGAGCGTATTAACAAATTTTGTAACTATAAACAATGTTAATGAAATTATATAGCAATTATTAGCGCATTTGTATATCTTGTCTTCCTACATAAAATAATTTATCTCGCTATCGCTTAGTTAATTTTAAATTAAGTTTTTTATTTTTCGCTACTACTAGCTTTTGCCCGCAGCTTCGCCCGCGTGGGAGTGTTCGTGGCAAAAAAGTCCTTTAGCAAATATACCTACTGCAATATAGTAATAGCACAGAGTAAAAATATATACTTATGATAAATTTTCACACGTACTTATTATATTATTATAATTTTATTTAAGGATTAGGTCTATTGATTAGCTTCTGAAAATACCACATAATTTGTAATTTTTTAAATTAGAATGGGTAAAACCTATTCTTAAAATCTAGACATGTCTTATAATCTAGATAAATAATTAAAATTTTAGCCGAATTTAAAAGGGGACTTATTTGGAAAATAAGTTTTATTTCATACTTTTTTGTGCATTTTTACTTTGGAAGTCGGTTTACATTTTTTTTAAATATACACATTTTAAGAAAGTTATTTTACAAAAAAAGCCTCCGGTATTCTCGCTCTCTCGGCAAAACAAACTCAAGCGTTATTTTATGCCAGTTTCTGAGAGGCAGAGGTATAGAGGTAATTCCCCAAATAAGCATTACCGATCTGTGGACCTACTGAGTAACCACTGTGTGATGATAATGATTAGATACTACATTATTAAATTATTATTATTATCTATTCAAGTAGTCGGCGGAAAAATGTAGAAGACAGCATTAAATATAATATTATAGTGATGATGATGATCATGAATATTATTTTGGCTATAGGAAAAGTTCAAATACATTGATATCGTTGCACTAAACTATGAGGTGTGATAATATGTTGGTGTATCGTAAGAAGATGGTGATGATGATGACGATTACTGTAAGTTCATAAATGCTTGCAGTTCTTTAAACAATGCCGAAATTTATAAACGTGTATCTTTAAAGACAGAAGAGTTCTGTTCAGTACTTTTGGATCTACGGTACACTTGGGCACAAAATTTTACTTACTATAAAAATCACTCGAGTCAGTTGAAATCACTATAAATGTCCTTATAATTTTGTGGAGGTCTCTCGATTCCTCATGGATGCCATCATCAGGCCTCCACCCTAAGCCACCCACCACCAGCACCCACTAAGCTAAGGGACCAATTACGAATTATATTCTTTACAACAACAAAAGAAAATGCTTCGACAAACGGCAGAGTAATGTTCAAAGATATACGTGTCGGTGTAAAAAACTATGAGAAGTAGGTACATATTATCATCAGAATGTGATGGTGTATGGTGTGATGAAGGCGGTGATGTTGATAATTACTTTTATTGACATAGTGGCATATGCTTTCAGTTATTTAAACAACGCCTAAATCCCTAAACATGTATCTATAATGACTCGGGAGTTCTGTTTAGTACTTTTGGATCCAGGGTATACCTTGGTGCAAAATCTTGATTTTTGGTAGCATATGCCTGGACTACTTCAGAAAAGGACTACTAAAAAATCACTATATGTCCATACAAATTTCGAGGATTTCCCTCGATTCCTCATGGATCCCATCATCAGGTCACCACTTAGGTGTCAAAAAGATTATACCCATTACAGCAAAAAAAATATTTTGAAAATAGGTCAACAAGCGGCGGAGTAATCGTTGAACATACAAAAAAAATTATAAACCGCCTCCTGTTTTGGAGGTCGGTTAATTAAATTTTAAGTGGAGAGGAGTAACAAAAACGCATATGTGAAAATATCTAGGGAACCGTACATCTTTCCGCCATAAAAGTCTAAACTACTACCGTACCAAATTTCATCGAAATTTGTTCAATAGATTCTGAGATTAGAGCGTACAAATGTACAGATAAACAGACATACGGACAAACAGACTTCTAAAAATCATTGTTTTGGGTTTTATGACGTTCATAAAGACTTATAGTTTTTCTTATATATCTTTCATGTACAGATAGCGACCAGTTACGATTTTATTATATGTATATAATATATATAGATAAACAATTCGACATCAGCACACTGGTGTTCTACTCGTGCATTTCGAATATTATAATTATGCCAACAAAATAGGGATGTCATTTTTAGGCAAAAATTCACAGATTTCGTGCCTCACACGACTATCGAGTATTATATTAGAAATGAATCTACGGAATTCGATAAAATGTTACCGCTGTGCGACGAGAACGTCAGGATAAGGAAAGGTTACAAAATTAAACTACAACGTTGAATGATAATTATTTTATTCTTAGACTAACTTTTGCCCGCGCCTTTGTACGCGTAGATGTTGAGGTGAGTAACTTCCTATTATTTTTAGAAAGAGACTTTAATTAATATAAAAATAAATTAAATGGTAAATGGTTTAAGATTATTCTATTATTAGAGTGTATTATGCTATTGAAGGACCTTTTCATATACAACATTAACTGTATTGCCGTGCGGAGCAAGGATCACCAGACTGCTAGACGAACTTACTCTGGAACACGCAACATAGAACTGTCCGTGTGAGAAACAGTTCTTTCTTAGGTCTATCCCAGCCACATACAATGTACCAGCCAACTTGAACGTGAGTTCTATTTTAATTCAAATATTGTTTTATCAGGATGTTGTTCGGACTGGTACCGACTTCAAAATTTTGAAGATTGATAGAAAAATAGTTCAAATTTTAGCCAAATTTAAAACGGGAATTATTTAGGAAATTGGTTTTATTTCATACTTTTTTGTGCATTTTTACTTTGGAAGTCGGTTTAATTCTTTGTTTAAAAATAATTTAAAGCGAGCTTTCCTAATATGTGGCTCCACATGTATAATGACTTTAAACACGACTTTACCTCATCCGCTCGTGTGCCCCTGGGTACTACGGGTACCAAAATAAAGAGCTTGAAGAGAACATTCCAAAAATATACAACAAGTATAGTAAAATGGTCAAGCATGAGTCTGACGTATGGTTGAATATCGAAAAATCATGAAATACGCGTATACTTATTTTCTTTTAGGCCTACATTTACAAAGTTCCAAGCCGAAATGCTCATTAAATATTTTCTCCCCATACAAATTTTAATACACCTTTTACCAGTTTATACATCGAACATTAAAAAATATTGAATTAGAGTTTTAGTAGATCGCATGTCAAAGAGCAATATCACGAAATTTCAAATAGATCTGACCACAAACAAAAAAGTTACATACAAAATATGTTGATACCCCTTTCTACCCCTTTTGGGGGTGAGTTTCGCAAAATAGCTTCTTAGTAGTCATACGTCACAAAAGGAAGCCACGGTCCAAATATTACGTTTCTAGCTTCAGTAGTTTTGTCTCGGCGTTGATGAATCAGTCAGTCAGGATATGTTACTTTATATAATAGAAGAGTACCTGGGTAACCGAGTTTTGCTCGGAGCTCTAGTAGATTAAAAAAAAAAGAATCACAAAATAATACTGGGGTTCGAACCCACCCACATTCCGAATTTCCGAACAACGCAAAAATTGTCCAAGCTGCCAATCCGACTGACGTTACAGTGTCGAAATTATTGATGTATTTGATGCATGTATTGATTGATTGATACCTATAAAATTGCCGTTTTGTATGAAAAAATTTAAACGAATTTTTTTCATGTATTTTTTATTTGTATTAATCGAAGTAATCAACCATGCAATCAATGCATCTTTGCCAACGCAGCGGCAGTTTATTGATGCCCTTCTTTAAGAAATCAGCTGGACGGGAGGCAACAAATTCTTCAAAGGCATTTTGTACTGCCTCTCGGGTATTGAATTTTTTTCCCGCCAAGAAGTTATCCAAATTCTGGAAAAAATAGTAGTCTGTAGGCGCAAAGTCTGATGAGTAGGGCGGATGACGGAGAGCTTCCAACCCCAGTGCTTGCAACTTGGAGACCGTCTGCTGTGCAGTATGAGGTCGCGCGTTGTCGTGCAGGAGCAGCGGAGACGAGCGATTGACCAATGCTGATTGGAGATGTGCCAGCTTCTCCATCATTGTGTTCAGTTCTTCACAGTACACATCTGCAGTAATGCTCACCCCGTTTGGTAAGAAGCTGTGATGAATCACACCGGCGCTAGACCACCAAACAGTGACCATCACTTTTCTAGGGGTAAGTTTTCGTTTAGGGCATTGTTTAGGAGCTGAACCAGGATCCAACCAACTTGCTGAGCGCTTGCGGTTATCAAACAGAATCCATTTTTCATCGCAGGTAACAATGCGGTTCATAATTCCTTCATTTGTGTGTCTGTTGAGCAGTGCAAGGCACGTCTCGACGCGTACTTCGCGCTGGCGATCATTGAATTCATGGGGCACCCATTTGTCAAGCTTTTTTACCTTGCCAATTTGACGCAAATGGACCAATATTGTTTTGACGCTAACTTCGAAAGCTGCTGCTAATTAAGCCGTAGATTGTGTATCATCAGCTTCCACAATCGCCTTTAATTCGTCATTGTTGACCAAAGTCTTCGGACGACCGCGAGGTTCATTTTTCAGGTCTAAATTTCCAGAACGGAAGCGAGCAAACCAATAACAGGTGGTGCGTTGGTTTGTAGTGTCAGCTCCGTAAACGTCGTTGATGTTGCGTGCCGCTTGTGCCGCGTTGCTGCCACGACAGTACTCATATTCCATAATTACTACGAATTTTTAACGTATCTATGATGACGAAAAAGGTTGAAATGCGATAAAAATGTAACACTAATCAATAAACAAATGACTACTTTTGGAAAAAGAATTCCATGTTTTTAAAATAAAATTAATTTGAAATTAGAATTCTTAGCCAAACAAAAATTATTTTGATTTGAAATGGCCAGTACTGCAGAACGGCAATTTCATAAGTAAAGACCTATTATAACTTAAAATGTTCAGTTTAGTTGAAACCTAGTCGGACCGATTTTTATCCCCCAAAACTCCCTGCATACTAAATTTCATGTAAATCCCTACTTGCAGCCGTTGCCGAGATTACGATTATCCTTACTAATATTATAAATGTGAAAGCGTGGATGTTTGTTACGCTTTCACGCAAAAACTACTGAACGGATTTCGATGAAATTCGGTATGGTAGTAGTTTAGACTCTGGATTAAAACATAGGCTACTTTTTATCTCTCAAAAAGTAGTGTTCCTGAGGGATACTATACTTACGCGGGCGGAGCCGCGAGCAACAGCTAGTATATAATATATACAAGATTGTCTCGTTTAAAGTATAAGGGTACCCGGGAGACCAGTTGCTCGGAGTTTTAGCAGAACTATAAAATAATTAAAAATGATATATATACATACAAATAAATAAAATTGAAGTGTCTGTTTCTAATTTGAAATTAACAGCTTTTTACTAAATACACATGAAAGTTTATACGGTACTTACAACAAAATATCAAATTAAAAAAAAAATGTCTGTCCGTCTGTCTGACTGGCTGGACCGATTTCCACGGGACTTTCACTGGCAGATAGCTGATGTTAAAAGGCGTAACTTAGGCTACTTTTATCTTAGGGTTCCGATTAAAAAAAATTGATTCCTCTTCCGTTAGCTAACTGCATAAGCTAGTCAAGAATATAAAAGAAATAATAAGAATCACAAAAATGTTTACCTGACCGGGATATGAACCCACCACATTCCAAATTTCCAAACAACGCAAAAATTATACATAGGCATACCAAGCTGCCAATCAGACTGACGTGAGAGAGTCGAAACTATTAATATATTTTTGCACGACGAAAGAAAAAAACACATATTGCTTAAAATGCGCAGTTTCTTAGAGAAAAGACCTAACTAGATCGATTTTTCTCCGCCAAAACTCCCTGCATACTAAATTTCAGGGTAATAATTGTAGCTGTAGACAAGATTTCGATTATACTCGTATATAGGTAAACAAGATTATCTCGTTTAGTTTTTTTTTTAAAAAAAAGGATAGGCTACAGTGCAAACCCATGATCCGACCGTCATTGTTTTAGGCTCAAATTGTAGCTGTCTAGATTGTTCAGAGGAGATTTTCTCAAATTTTTGATATCATTCGTCGTTTTCAAAATATCGAGCACCAAAATAAAAAATTGGGAAAAAATAATAATATAATATTTTTTGACATCATTTCGGCCATAACTTTTTTCGTTTTTTACTTTCTTGAATAATTCTTTTTGAACTTTATAGCTCTCATGAATACGCGTCTTTTGAGCCTTTTTTTAATATAATATCTTCGAAACTCTGCGAAAGATAAGGGGATCGTACTTTTTCGTGAAATAAGATCTAATACTGGAGCGAACGAAAAGACATTTCCAATGTCAAAACACAATGTGCGATTACACACGAGCCACAGCTCCAGCGGCGCCGCTGCAGTAGGTTATGTATAAATTGTGTGCCGCAGCGCCGGTGGTAAAACCCCGCGGCAACGGCAATATCCATACAAAATCCGGCAGCGCGGCGCCGCGGGATCTGCGGCGCGTGTGTTATTTTCCCACATAGGTAGTTATTTTCCTTTTGTTTTGCGTAGAGCAATATCTTATATCATCATAATATAGATATTTTTACCTAAATCATCTGGGAAGCAAAGTTGGTTATCTGAGTGTTTTTGTCCTCGGTATTAGCTTAAGAAATAAGTTAATACAGTCTGTCCGGAGTTATTTTACCTCTCTCAGAAACAGAACCTTTATGTCATAAGGATCACTTTCATAGAAACTCCGAGGTAAAGTACTCTGAACAGACTATAATACTTATAAGCTTTAGAATAAAATATGCCTTCTACAAAATAAAAGCAATTAAATTACAAACTCATTCACATTCTTACTCCAATGAATATTAGGCGTTTTTAAAAGTTCAATTAAATATATTTATAGTTTTACTCAAGCAAACGCAAAAAATTGATGTACCTACTACGTGTTTCCCGTCCCCTTTATAAATATTAAACACGTTTATGAATATAATATTTAAGTACAGTTTTAACCAATCGGTAATCAAAGTTAGCCATTTCGACATTTGTACATCTATTCACGGCATTATCTCAACGCAAATAGACTATAGATGCCTTATTGTAGGTACTGAATGTTAGATGCCTTAATGTAGGTACTGAATATTAGATGCCTTATTGTAGGTACTGAATGTTAGATGCCTTAATGTAGGTACTGAATATTAGATGCCTTATTGTAGGTACTGAATGTTAGATGCCTTATTGTAGGTACTGAATGTTAGATGCCTTATTGTAGGTACAGAATATTAGATGCCTTATTGTAGGTACTGAATGTTAGATGCCTTATTGTAGGTACTGAATGTTAGATGCCTTAATGTAGGTACTGAATATTAGATGCCTTATTGTAGGTACTGAATGTTAGATGCCTTATTGTAGGTACTGAATGTTAGATGCCTTAATGTAGGTATTGAATATTAGATGCCTTAATGTAGGTACTGAATATTAGATGCCTTATTGTAGGTACTGAATGTTAGATGCCTTATTGTAGGTACTGAATGTTAGATGCCTTATTGTAGGTACTGAATGTTAGATGCCTTATTGTAGGTACTGAATGTTAGATGCCTTATTGTAGGTACTGAATGTTAGATGCGTTATTGTAGGTACTGAATGTTTTAGATGTTAAGGTATCATTTCTTAAATAGAAACCCTTCTATTTTTTATTTGACAATAAAAATGCAATAACACGCCACTAAAAAGCAACTACAATATTATAGAATACGTGATTGCTATTCAGAAGTTCAAACGGCATGGAGCCTTCAAAGGTCGTAGGTATGTACACACTTTCGGGAAGTAATGAAGCTAGCGAAAACACATATTGACATTTAGCTGGTTACGAGTTACGAAACACATGCAGTGTGCACTGAAGTTTATTGCGTCACTAGTGTGAATAGGCTTAAAGTAGGCTTTAAGAGCCCAGTTACAAATTTGACATAAATTGGCTGCTTTGCGCTCGATTTTGCGACCAAACCAAACCAAATCCTACAAAACTATCAATTTTTATAAATAGAGTACGTAGTATGATAATTGTACATATGTAATATGAAAAGTACTGTAGACTTGATTTTCAATTTTTTGATTCCAACTACTCCTGTTTGAGTTTCTAATTATACTAAAATTAATAGCAAATTTTTAACAAGTCGAGTAACAATTAAAAGGTTAAGTTCGACAGTCGTGTGTCTAAATAAGTATTTTACGAGTAGCTATATTCCTCGGACCAGATAAATATTGCCTAAGTACCTATACTAAAAATATTCCGACCTTTTAAAGAGTTTACCTTTATCATAGAATAACTAATAGTACATATTAGGATACCTTTGTGTACGACTAGCCATTGCTTGTGTTACAATATAAACTTTTCCCCCCTTCAAGAGCACGATTTTTGATAGAAGTATCTGCGAGTCAAAATGTTGTTTTAATAACTATTATGTGAAGCGATAGGTAGTCTTCGAGTATCCACTAATTACAATAAGGGTTAATTCACACCAAAACGAAATGATACGCGACATGGCGCTGCATTTTAAAGATAGCTATTCAAAATTGAACTTTAATCACTACACAATAAGATACACGTTGCATTGTAAGAGTTCGAATGTCAGGTTGCACCGCGCTGCACAGTGCATGTGCAGTAAATGAGTTATGACTGCTGTCATATGAAACGTCTATCTTTTTGTGTAATTAATAAAGTTCAATATTAAATTATAGCTATCTAAAAAATGCAGCGCCGCATAACGTCGCGTATAACCTTCTAATCAGACATAATGAAAGTATTACAAACTTTTTTATTATAAGAAGTAAACAAGTGATACCACTTTGACATTTACATTTACCATAAACTTTGATAAATTTTCCATAAGGTTTCATCAGTAGGATGATGTACAGCCACCGAAAGAGCAAGCCAACATTTGATAAATACTTAAACACTGTACAAATAAATCTGGAAACCTTAAACAAATTGTCGTACTCGTGTCAGTGACGAGCAATAAAGATATTTATATCTCATCTGGGTGAACCTTGGCAGCTTGGGTCTAAGGCAATAACTTAAAATTAAGGATGAGCCTCTACAAACATAAGCATAAAAGTTTGTAAGTACTTTGACATATATCTTGTAAATGTTGCGAGCGCACTATTTCTAGTCTCGTTGACCGTATTAGATAAAGTCGCGAGTATTGGGGCATTCACGTTTGAGCTATTTTAAGCGTAGATATGTCCTGTCCTTACGACAGTTATATAAGTCTATGTTATAAGGTAATATTCGTTACCACATCTGATCTTTCGAGTCGCGACTAGAGGTCACCCGGGGCATCACATTAGTACATTCGAGATCTTCCTAGAGAATAGAATTTGCAAAAGCCATGTATTTTGTAATTAATGATAATACCTATTGCTGTAGATTTTGTGCTGTCTGTCTAAGTTTTGTTCTCCTCATACTGCCCAGCCTCTAGTCAAAACCACTAGAATCATAAGCGGTTTCTATATGTTTACAGGTCATTATATATTGTTCTACTTAAGCGTTTTTCCAAGAATAAGGATATTTATTATTAATATAGAGTATATTAAGTATATATAAAGTATATTCCACTAGAAATATACATAATAATGATGTTATAGTTTCTTAAAGTTAAAAAATAAAACTTACTTAAGTTACAATGAAACAAAAATATACATTCAAAATATTTATTCCTATGAAAGTTGGGGTACAAAACATAAAAAAATTTCTTATGGCACAAGAAGCATGATGGATGAATTTTCTAGCATTTCCAGAAATAAATGAGATCGCTTAGTTTAGACCTTATTTAGAAGATAAAATTTTCAGCAACTTTTTTAGGTAATTAGATACTAATTCGCCACAAAACTGTAGCTGACAAATCAGTTAAACACCATCATTTTTGGCGCAGCAACTTATGGATGATGATCACATATGAGTGATATGACACAGATGGCTAGATAATCCACTGATAGCCATTGCTTTTAGTTCTAAACTACCAACAATTTAAGTCTCCTATGCAAAGAATGAGTTATTTCCAACGAAGATTGCCATACGGCGAAGGTACACTACTACATACTATTTACATATATTATCTACTGTCCGAGTGAGGTTTTGGGTTGGAATCCGTTGGGGCCAGCTGTGAAGGTGACTGTGTAGTGCTTGCCATCAGGTGCCACGTAGGAGTAGGAGCCGGTTACCGTGAGAGCCGCGTTCTCAGACTGCGGGTTGTCCAGTTTACCCTCTTCTTGTCTTGAAGTTCCGTCGCTGGTTTCATACCTGTCAGAATAAACAATGTATAATCTCACAGCTTCTGTTTTTAATATTCAGCTAGAGTACATAGCTACATAAGAAAATCTTTTCCAACCAGCTGAATATAGTATTTAATAAATAACCAGAAGAATATATTTACTTAATTCCATTTTTTCATTAATAATGGCACGCATAATATTACCTATGTAGGTTTAAAAGTTCTGTTTAACTTATTTTAATATCAGATTAAGCTAAATAAATACAGGGGTCACTTCTATCGCTTCAATCTGGGTTAATGTTAATCCTGGGTTAAATATTCTGTTATCTCTCGTTCTTGAATGAATGAATGAATGAAAAACTCTTTATTGCACCAAAAACAAATAGGACATACAGAACATAGAAAAACTAAACTTATAAAAGCACAAAAGGCGGTCTTATCGCTACAAGCGATTTCTGCCAGACAACCTTTATAATCATGACACATGTTTACATGTAATATACTGGTAGGTAGCTACTTCTTCGTATTTACGAAAGAGAAGGCATGATATTTTAACCCAGGGTTAACTTTAACCCAGGTCGACGCAAGTGGGCTTAAGTATTTCTAACAGTAACCTAATATTTGAGTCGAAGTAGTTAATTAAAGTGTTTACAGAGTGTTAAGTGTGAGTTTTTCTTTTCGCATTCGATCGTAAGCGCGTTTCGCGTTTACTAGGAATTTGTGTGTGATTTGTACAGCGCCACCTAGTTGTAAACGCGACAACTAGGTCAAATCACATACAAATTCCTAATAAACGTCAAACGCGCTCACCATCGAATGCGAAAAGAAAAACTCACACTTATTGTAGCGTGTAGAATCTTAGAAAATGCATTTAATGACCTCTTTTATACGTCATTATTAATCTTAATTTTTATCCGTCAAATATATTATCAATTTTCTATATTATTATGCCGTGCATGGGAGCGACTTTGAACGATTGAACTATCCGTTAAATTCATGTAGGTTTACTACAATCACTTTTTCAAAATATGGGTATGTTTTATCCTATGTAGGTACTTATTTAAATTTAATTTCGTTAATTATATGTTCAAGTAGTCATTCATATGCTACATTTATCTTGCTTCACTAATTTCATTGTTTAATTTTTCATCCAATTTAAAGAAACATTCGTCCATAAATGAAAAACTAAGCAGTTATCTTCATTCAAGTAGAAGATTTAGTAACAATAACATTTAAATATTTTGCAAATGTTTGCGCCTATTGGTAACTCGTATCTAAATATTATGAGGCTCCTATTTGTGTAACCTTTTGAGGCTGAGATTCTGAACTAGTGTTTAGTGAGGTTTATTGAATGAGGTTGTCTGATATTTTTTCTGCCGTTAGGGGGCAGACCCAATACACACAAAGCGTCATCTGGTGCCGTAAATGGTATCAAAAACGCTTATTATTTTAACGCACTAATTACTAACGCAATCATTCTTTTCGATTATTTTTCTGTCACCAGGCGGCGCTTGGTAGTTCGATGGTCCTTGTCGTGTCAAAAAGCTGTCAGATGTCAATAATTTAAAAACCCTCATTTCCCATATTATATTTCCTGTGGGATCAGTGGGCTACGGCCTATGACGAGTCTTTGTTTACATTTAAATTAACTAGAGGTAGCCCGGTGCTTGAAATACACCCATAATAATTCCATATAATTTTAAAGTTTTAAATTTATATGGGCTCTTTTGCTTCTTATATAGAAAAAAAGTAAACGTTGAGACAGATTGACGAAATATGTCAACGTGTAACACAATTGTATCTATTAAACGCACGGTAGTGTGTGTGAATAATTTTAGGTGGGGTGTGTTGTTGCTGTTTTTATAATTGTATATTGTATTTATAAGCATTATTTAAAAAATGTTAGCTTTCTGCACACCTTCCTTCACATAATCTTTAACTGTGCCAAATATCATACCTCCTCCGTTCGCACAACTGTCGTAAAACTGTACTGAAAACGAAACATACGTAGATACAACTTACGACCACGGCCTCAATGTCTTTCGGCGAGCGTCATTCTTCATACGTCCCTTTCCATAGAACTACTAAGATTGCCGAGTACCACTAGCAACACGGTTTCACTGTACATCCTGGCAGACTTACGCGAAGCTGTATCCGTCCGGCTGTACGTCGCTGTCGAACCGCAGGATCTGCACGTCTTGCGGGTTCTGCGGCGCGGGCGCGGCGGCGCACAGCGCGGCCAACACACAGGCTACTGTCATCTGTAATAAATACATTAATCTTATACTTTAAACGAGACGATATTGTATTTAAATAATCGGTATCTCGACAACGGCTACAAGTATTACCATGGAATTAAGTATACAGGGAATTTAGGGAAGAAAAATTGATCAAGCTAGGTCTTATCCCTTAGAAAGTGCGCATTTTTAAGCAATATAATATGTTTTTTTATATTTCGTCGTGCTACAATATATCAATAATTTCGACTCTCTTACTCTGATTGGCAGCTTGGTATGCGTACCTACGTATACTTTTTGCATTGTTTGGAAATTTGGGATGTGGTGGGTTCGAATCCCGGTAAGATATATTTTTTGTGATTATTATTATTTGTTTTTCTTTTATATATTTTTTTAATTAATTTATTATTTTATCGTTCTACTAAAACAGCGAGTAATGCTCGGTCAACCAGGTACTTTTATTTAAAGAGAAAATAACTTATACGATTACTTATGCGAGAAAAAACAATAATGTTGTACACTTTACAAGTGATTGACTTTACATGAACATTTTAGAGTGCTCTACATGACAATATATTTGAATATTTTCCGGAAGTAACACAATATTTTAACTTATATGTATTAAATCATTATTTTAGTTTTTGTTCTTGCCTTTAATTTTTTGCATTTTCAGTTACATTTTCAGTTAAAATGCAATATTTTAGTTTAATCAGCGAAAAGTGAAAACGTAGAGCAAACTTTGCTTATGCTAGCTTTCTCTCATTACGTATTTATTTTAATTTTCATTTTAGTTACCAATGATTGTTTTACATACTGAATTTTCTAAGGTATATTTAGCGGTCCTATTTGGAGCTTAAAGATATTGTGTTTGTTGATTCCACTAAACTAGAGTCAAATCAAAGTAAATAAGATCTTCAGCGGCCGCAAGTTGCAACTGATAACTGAATACCGGCAAATATTTGCGGCCTAAATACATTGTGTAAGCCTCTGTCAATATAAAATATACATCTTATACTTTAAACGAGCAATTCTTGTATATATATAATGAGAATCTCGAGAACGGCTGCAACAATTTCCATGAATTTTAGTATGCAGGGGGCTTCGGGGGCGCACGCTACGGGGACATCCGGGACCCTTTGGAGTGCGGGACCCCTTGGGACCAAGCGTCCTATCACCAGACCATCGGACGCTCTGATAAGTAAGGTTAACTGTACCTATAAGTATTGTATAAACTCAGTAACATACGTTTTCCGCACCTGAAGGGTAAAGACGAGACCCTATTACTGAGACTTTTCTATCTGTCTGTCCATCCGTCCGTCTGTCTATCACCACCATCTTATGAACCGTGATAGCAAGAATGATAAATTTTAATATAAGGTGAATTGCTATTATCGCTATAACAACAAATACTAAAAACAGAATAAAATAAATATTTAAGTCAGGAACCCTGCGTGCGCGAGTCCGACTCGCACTTGGCTGGTTTTTAAATTTTACAAACCAAAGCTTCCTTCATTGTAAGCACGCAAAGGAAATTTAAATTTAGTTTGATTCATGTGACGGTAAAAAATCTTCCACACATTATATTCTTCGTCATCATAGTGCATGCATTTGCCTTATATTAAGCTAATTAGACATGAAACTAAGGATTTTAATTTACATTAATATCCAATTCTATAAATGTACTCAAAGTCACTAAATAAATGTTTGTGGGCTCCGAGATTCGATACGGTGTCGAAAAGAAACACATTTGACACCACTCCGAGGACTGTGTCGCACTTTAACACCTTCTGGGCTCTCTCGTCCTTGTAGTAGCGAATCCTGCTAGTTAGGCAGGTCGATAGTGAGTGTTAGGTATACGGGAATTAAAAATATTTTAAAAAAAAACAACACCAGTCACACTACACTTTTGGCGAAAATAAACAATGATTGTTCAACGGCATGTTTAAATTTTAATTCCATATTCAACTAGGTATTTGTTTTTTAATTACTAATAACTAGACTCACGTATTTGAGCATGATGATCCTCGTGAGCACAGCCTGACGAATGAGTATGTGGTGAGGGAGCGTCGTTTTATATGTACCGAAGATGCAGCATCTGTAGAGCTGACATCACGAATGGTTACATCCACTCTAAACTTTAAACTTTTTTTCCGAGCTTTGTTTACATTGCGGTTACTGGTTGCGATTAAAGGTTATTATAAATTATTGTTGATGGTTTTTATTGTGAGTGTTAATGTTAAGTATCGTATTTAAAGGTGTACAGAAAACTTAGGCATTCCACAATTTGGCAGTCTCCAATATTGTCTCCAAAACGGTTGTAAAGATAATATTATGGATGTTGCACTTGTTTTCAAAAACTTGTTAAACCTATTGAGGTAAGTTTTTTCAAGCGGTTTTTTAAGGTTCCGTACACAAATGGTAAAAATGTGACCCTATTACCAAGACTTCGCTGTCCGTCTGTCTGTCCGTATATAGTACGGAACCCTTCGTGCGCGAGTCCGACTCACACTTAGCCGGTATTTCAGAAGTTTTCTGTTAGTGACATTTGACTAATAGATGGAAGTCTATCACGATTCAGGAAGGACGTCTGACTTGTATTACAAATTGCATTATTACATGACCTCCTTAGACTAAATCACTAAACCCTTATTATGAGGGCTAAAGTGTTTAAAAACTAATGTTTTAACAATACCTACCTCTTGTATTCATAATTAAATCTCAATTGTCATAACAAAATGTAGTTAAGCAATTTCACGTGAGGGGAAACACAATGTGTTTATTTGGGCCCGTAGCCGAATGACTGGCATAGGTTACGACAAAACTTATTACAAAACGTTAAACTTCACATAGACTGCATGAGCTTTTTATCTAAGGTTGTCAAAGGTGGAGCCAAAAAAATATCGTCACTCTTTTAGTTATAACAGTGCAGTGTATGTGTTATTGCGATGATGTTTGCCTTAGTAACTTCTTTTTAACGTATTATTGCGATGATGTTTGCCTTAGTAACTTCTTTTTAACGAATTATTGCGATGATGTTTGCCTTAGTAACTTCTTTTTAACGTATTATTGCGATGATGTTTGCCTTAGTAACTTCTTTTTAAAGTATTATTGCGATGATGTTTGCCTTAGTAACTTCTTTTTAACGTATTATTGCGATGATGTTTGCCTTAGTAACTTCTTTTTAACGTATTATTGCGATGATGTTTGCCTTAGTAACTTCTTTTTAACGTATTATTGCGATGATGTTTGCCTTAGTAACTTCTTTTTAACGTATTATTGCGATGATGTTTGCCTTAGTAACTTCTTTTTAACGTCAAATCACAAAACTGAGAATGTCAAAACTCAAATCCGGGTTATTACTCATATGGAGTTGAGTTTTGACTGTGTTTTCTTTCGACTGCCAATTTTTGACCTTTGACCACTTTCAATTGCCATTGAGATGATTTATTCACATTAATAAGATCAGTTATTCCGTTTCGCTATTTAATTCCACTGCCGTCAGGGCTTAAGTTCCAATTAATGTAGTTACATTTTTATGTAAAGCCCGTAAGATCTGGCACAGTTCACTAGCATTTTCCTACCAATGTACTCCAGTTTTGCAAATTGAGCAATAGAAATGTATGTGATAATTGTCACGAAGTTTTGCATTTTCAAATGACCACATTGAAACGTCTTTCGCTTCATTGTACATCGCAGTTTGTTTGGAAAGCGATTAAATAATTGTGATGTTTTTTGGAAACGTGGTACCGGCCGGGTCAATGAACTTTTGTGTCACGTCATCTAAATCATTTATTTATTTATTTAAATTGATACACCAACAACTTATTGCTACAAAATTACATCATTTCTTTACAGGTATACTTATTCTAAAATAAAAGTTAATTACAGGTGTACACAGCATTTACAATTAATATAGTTCTCCGTGCAGTTATCAGAATACCTATTATATGTTATTACATTAAACAAAAAAAAAACAAAAAAAAAAAAACAATAGCAACGCAAAACATTATTTTAATTGATTAATATTAAATTCAAAATTACATTAATATCATTTACAATTAATTAAATTATAGTTTGTTAAAAGTATTATTTTTACACGTCAACATAACAAAATTAAGGAAATGTCAAAAGAATTCAGTTATTGCTTAAAATCATTAAATAATATTCATTAAAATGTCCTTAAATTTAATTATAATGAAAAGATTATCACGCGCATTTAGGAGAAATGTCAAAAATTAAGAATTAAAATACAATGTAAACTAAAAATAAATTAAACCTAAACAATACACGATAAATTAAATTAATATTAAATATATGTCAATTACTCATTATATTATTATCCTTAATTAACAAATATAATTTTTTCTTGAACTTATCTAGATTGTCATGGAAAATATCTATATCGTACGAAGCAAGTTTATTGTAGGAGTCTGTTAGTCGGTTTAGGGGAGAGTTGGTTTTAGCAGGACTGGTTGAAAAAGTTTTTACGGGGTTTCTGGGAAGGCATCTAGCTAAGTATAGGTTGATAATTTCTAATAGACTCGTTGAGTCAAAGTTATTGTTAACTATTTTGTGCAAGGTGCATAGGTCAGACACCAACCTGCGACACTCAAGGGAGTAGATATTAAAATGCGTAAGACGATTTTCGTAGCTTGCTCTGTAAGGGCACGTCTTATCTTTGAATGAAAGATAACGTGTAAATGAACGTTGGACCCTCTCGATTCTTTGAATGTGTGTTTTGTAGTGGGGGTTCCAGAGTACTACAGAAGCATATTCTAAAGTACTACGGGTTAGGGCATTGAATAAGGTAATAATGCTGATTGCCTTTCTGATGTCTCTAGTGTTACGTTTAATAAAACCGAGTAACATCCACGCTTTACTTATTATTTGGTCAAGATGCTCAATTAAAAATAATTTACTATCTAGCATGACTCCGAGATCCCTTATGACTTTAACCTCTTGTAGTTGCTGTCCTTGAATAAAGTAGCAGGTGTTTATGGGTTTTCTTTTGCGGCAAAATTTTATGTGAGCACATTTTAAGGCATTTAGGGACATTTTATTGTTGCTACACCATGCCTCGATAGAGTCGAGATCTCGTTGGAGCAAATCGCGGTCTTCAGATGATTTGATTACCCTATATATTTTTAGATCGTCCGCAAACAGAGAGCATTTACTAAAGATGATTCTGAGGGTTATATCATTTATAAATAACGAAAACAGGATTGGGCCGAGATGGGAACCCTGAGGGACACCAGAAGAGGCGACATACGGGTCTGAACGATGGCCGTTGACTATTACAACCTGAACTCTATCCATGAGGTACGACCGGAACCACGAGAGCAGGGGATCTTGAATTCCATAAGCATATAGCTTGGAAATTAGTATTTTGTGATCAACTTTATCAAATGCACTGCTAAAGTCTGTGTATACTGCGTCTACTTGGTTTTGATTGTCCAGAAACTTAGATACGTCATCGATATAATTCAGAAGATTTGTAACCGTGGAGCGACCGCGACAGAAATCATGCTGATCCTTGGATATTATGAATTTGGTTTGGTTAGTACTGGACAGATCAGGCTTTGGAATACCTTAGAGAATGTGCTCAGTATTGATATGGGTCGGTAATTGCTGACATTATTTTTTTAACCCTTTTTATATATAGGAAGTATGTTTGCAGACTTTCAAGCGTCAGGAAAATACGATGTTTGTAATAACTTGTTAAATATAATTTTTAATGGTAGAGTTAAATTTTTGTATGATTTTTTTATAAAGATTGGTGGTATCCCATCTGGTCCAGCACCCTTACTAGGATCAAGTAATTTAAGCGCCTTGGAAATATCAGCTTCAGATATTTGTATCACAGAAAGGGAGCTCTGTGCCGATGTTTGCACGTCAGTCGGTTGTGAGATAGTATTAGACGAAATCGGGGAATACAAAGTGGAGAATTGCTTGGCAAAGAGGTTACATATATCACTTCCAGATTTGGCCACAGAATTGTTAAGTATCATCTCGGTGGGTAAAGAGGATATGGAAGCACGTTTTTCTTTTATATAAGACCAGAATTTCTTAGGGTCGCGGGTTATGGCATTTTCAGTTTCTGATACATACTTTAAGTAACATGATTTAAGCAACGAGTCCACTCTATATTTTGCTAGCTTAAGCTAAAGTCTATCTCTTGGATTTTTATGAATTTTTAGACGTTTCCTAACTTTTTCTTTTTCTGAGATTAGCTTAATAAGATTTTTTGTAAACCAAACCGGATAGTTGTTTTTTGGTCGAGTCTTTGGTATACAAGTATCGATTATGTTGTTGATGATTATATAAAATGTATTCACCATTTCGTTGACGTATGTGCAATTCTCTAGTTCGAGACGCCAGTCTATTAAACGCAGCTTGTGATTGACTTCGTTATAGTCACCCTTTCTAAAGTTGTGTGTGGCGAATAATTTCTTATTCAACAACTGATATTCAGGTTCAACAGGGAGTTCGATATCTAATGAAGGATGGTGAGGATCTAGCTTACTAAGTAACTCAGTAGAGTTACTTACCTTGATGTGAGGGAAATTAGTTAGGACAAGATCTAGTATGCGACCATTCTGGTTAGGTATGCAGTTAAACTGTGTAAGATTGTTTATAGACATGAAGTCAACCAGTGAAAAGCCAAGGGTGTTATTATAGTTAATCGGATATAAATGATTAGTGTCATTACCGTCTGGTATTCATTTAATAAAGCCTAAGTTAAAGTCGCCCAGCACCATGACGTTCCCATTGTAAGATTGTAAATTACAGTTAATGTTATCTAATAAAGTGTTCAGAGCATTGGGAGATATAGGAGGAGGTAGGTAGAGTATACAGATCAATAAATACTTTTTTCCTATTTTAACATTAATCCATAAGTCTTCGAAACCACTTTCGTAGTGTTCAACACAATAAGATTCAAGATCTTTGAAAACGGCGAGCAAGACACCTCCCCCAGCCTTCGATGATGAGTCCGTCGAGTGGCGATCTCTTCTATATACATATATTATATTTGTTAGAAAAAAGTTCGCTATCGAGAATTGTCTGGTCAAGCCAAGTTTCAGTTGCAGCTATTAGTTCGTAATTGCATTGTAGAGTCGCTAGTCTAATATCGCTGAGTTTTGACTTCATTCCTCGGAAATTTTGGTAGTAAATGTTGACCATGATGATTTCAGATAAATAACATGTAAGTCCGAGACAGGTGGCTTATTAAAAAATTAAATATTGTTCAAGGAGTCGTAACACTTTATATGTTTAGCAGGAGATTGATCGTCTCTTCTCACGTATATGCAACCGTTCCTTATCCAGACGTATTTGATGCCCTTTTCTTTAGCTATTTGACGAGTCAATATAAATCATAATATAAATCATAGTATGGACTTTATTTCTCTAGAAGAATTTTCAGATGTTTCATGAGCATTATATCTGGAAACGTTTTCAGAACGAAGTGCGTAGTTAATCACTTTGTCTTTATTACTGCGTAGCTTTGTTTATTGATATAATAGATGATAGAATTACAAATAGTTTTATTTCGTTACTAGCAAAAACAATAATTGTTACTTTTTGTTGTTGGTTCATAAATAACTATTATAATTTAACTCATGCAATTTGCTATTCAATATTTTATTAAACATCTGCATAATTACTTCCTGAAATATTTTATGAATAAATAGGTATATTTTATTAATAAATAAATTAAAAGCTACAAATTATGTCTGAAAATATACAATAACGGACGTTTTAATGATTGTTAAGATTCGCATGTTTCAATCTGCATTAATGAAATAAACTTGGGTATTTCTTCACGTGATAATTCTAAATCACAGATTAAATAGGTAGTTGCAAAATTTATTTACGATCATACTTAATTCATACGACTGAAACACGCTTAAAATGTATTATGAAATTAGAAATTAATGAATAAAAAATGATTTTGCTTTTTTCGTTGATGAAATTAAACGCCTACCAAAAAAATTTAATAGTTTTTGGTAGAATATTTTTCTGCTACTGCTGAATCTTAGGTGCATATATTATTATACAGGGTGTATTTTTATCCGAATGAAATATTTTACCCAACATTACACAATATTACTTAAGTAATAGTAATAACGAAAAAAATTCGTAATTTACAGAAAATAACATGATTAACATTTCCTGACAACTACGCATGGACACTCTCACGCTGACGGGCATCGCCTACCTACGTAGTAACTATTTAGTAATCGGTGACATCGCGCCAGCTTTGAAGGTCACGTGATCGCCGCGCAGTATCGTCCACGCGTTTATGAATAAAACAAACAAACGCGTTTATTATTTTATAGGATAATCTGGTCAATGTTTAAGGTCACATGTTATATATTTTTGCGACAAGAATCGGACACTGATCCTTGGATATCAATTTTTGTTATAACTTCTACCGTTTTGATATCTATTGACACCATAATTAACAGAGTTACTTTACTTTACATGGGAAATGCTTTATACATCCTCGTCGGACTGGGGACACCGGCCGGGGTATGTGGGACTCCCACGGGTGTGAGGTGTGGAGCGCATCCAGGGTGGTTACCTACTTGAATCCCATGGTGCATCCTTCTCCGCTGCAGTGCTAGGCCGCTGGACCCACAAAAGCGATAACAGCAGCTGCCTAGCAAGCGGCATCTGCATGACACTACTGAACCTTCGCATGGTAGTTTGTTTTGACATCACTCCGGGAGAGCAGTCCAGGCACTGGACGCTCTGCTACTGGGAGGACTGGTGCAATGGGCGACGGATTCCCCAATCCGTCACCCGAGTCCTTTAGGGCGCCAACTGGCACTCATGTATAGCGCGCCTGCGCCCTTGTCGCCGCCTGCGAACGGTGTTTGCGGCTACATCCTCTCTCTCCCGTTCTGCGGCCTGCATTTGTGAAATCAGGGCTTTGCAAAAGGTGGAATTAAAACAGTTACCTACTGCTGTAACCTTCGCCAGGTCATTTGGCATTTGCTAACCTTTTATATGACGTTTATTAAGTATCCAGCATAAAGGATGATGATGATTATTAAATTGCAATTACAATACAGGTATTTCCTTATCAACTTTTTTAACGAAATGAGCTATAATTGTGCTCATAATAATTATTTATATTGGTTTGTTATTCAACACTCAACCTTGACCTTTGTAAACAAACATCGGCAACCGTTTGAGCTTTTGTTGTTCTTGTGGTTTACGGATCTTTATCCTTTTCATCATCATCATCATCATCGTCATTGGCATTATATCAACGGTTTTATGATTTAAGCTATCATCAGTAATAATAAAAATAATATCTGCTCTGTGTGTATAAAATATGATATATAATTATAATTGTTACTAAATTCCTAAAATTATATTCCTGAAAGAAAATATTGCTTATGACCGAATAATAGTAATCAATCTGCTCTCAGTGAGGCCACCTTAGAACGCAGACGTAAAAACTTGGAGAAGCTCTCAAAATTTAAATTTACCATAGCTGTTTTAGTTTAAGCTCGGCCATCTAATAATCATTTTGAGCTAGAAAATTCAATGCAATATGAAGTAAAATCTTCTTGAAGAACTTCTTAGAGAACTTCTTCTTGAAGAACGTTACTTTAAAGCTTTTAAAAGTTTTTTTTTTCCAAATCTATTTTGACCTGATTTTGACCACTTTTAATAATACCATGAATCTTAAAGATGTTTCACCGTCCAATATAAAACACATTACTAATATATTTATATTATATCTGTTACTTAAATAAACATCGAATTACGTTTATAAAATTATAGTACCTGGGCAACCGAGCTTTGCTCGGAGTTCTGATAAATAAAAAATAAAAAAAAGGAATCACGAAAATTGGCCACCACACCACATTCCGAATTTACGAACAAAGCAAAAATTATACATACGTAAACCAAACTGCCAATCGGACTAACATAACTGAGTCGAAATTTTTGATATATTGTTGCGTGACGAAAAAAAAACGTATATAGCTTAAAAATGCGCAGTTTCATACGGATAAGACCTAGCTAGATCTATTTTTCTCGCCCAAAACTCCCTGCATACTAAATTGCAGCTGTTTTCGAGATACCGATTATACATATACAAGATTATCTCGTTTAAAGTATAAGATAATATATACTATATTATAAGTAGTAGTACTTTTATACTTTATATAAGATCTATGAATTGCAGCGCTCTTTTGAACTTTCGACCTACGCTAACATTTTAAGGCCAAGTGGAAATAGGATAAAACGTACAAATACGAGGTAAATCTTTCTTTATATCACGTATATTTTAGTGCCAGTTCTTATAGTACTTAGTGTGACGGCCTCTGTGGCTCAGTGGTTCAGCGCGTTGGTGCTCAAGCCGGGGGTCGCGGGCTCGAATCCCTCCGAAGTTACAAAAAGTTTTTCTGTGTTCCTGGGTCATGGATGTGTATTAAATATGTGTATAATATTAGGTCTTTACCTATGAAATTGCCTTGAAAAATTGAAATTTTTTTCATGTATTTTTTATTTGTATTAATCGAAGTAATCACCCATGCAATCAATGCATCTTTGCCAACGCAGTGGCAGTTTATTGATGCCTTTCTTAAAGAAATCAGCTGGACGGGAGGCAACAAATTCTTGTACTGCCTCTCGGGTATTGAATTTTTTTCCCGCCAAGAAGTTATCCAAATTCTGGAAAAAGTAGTAGTCTGTAGGCGCAAGGTCTGATGAGTAGGGCGGATGACGGAGAGCTTCCAACCCCAGTTCTTGAAACTTGGAGACCGTCTGCTGTGCAGTATGAGGTCGCGCGTTGTCGTGCAGGAGCAGCGGAGACGAGCGATTGACCAATGCTGGTTGGAGATGTGCCAGCTTCTCCATCATTGTGTTCAGATCTTCACAGTACACATCTGCAGTAATGCTCACCCCGTTTGGTAAGAAGCTGTGATGAATCACACCGGCGCTAGACCACCAAACATCACTTTTCTAGGGGTAAGTTTTCGTTTAGGGCATTGTTTAGGTGTTGAACCAGGATCCAACCAACTTGCTGAGCGCTTGCGGTTATCAAACAGAATCCATTTTTATAGCAGGTAACAATGCGGTTCAAAATTCCTTCATTTGTGTGTCTGTTGAGCAGTGCAAGGCACGTCTCGACGCGTACTTCGCGCTGGCGATCATTGAATTCGTGGGCACCCATTGATACCATGACCCATACCTTGCCAATTTGACGCAAATGGACCAATATTGTTTTGACGCTAACGCCGAAAGCTGCTGCTAATTCAAACGTAGATTGTGTATCATCAGCTTCCACATTCGCCTTTAATTCGTCATTGTCGACCAAAGTCTTCGGACGACCGCGAGGTTCATTTTTCAGGTCGAAATTTCCAGAACGGAAGCGAGCAAACCAATAACAGGTGGTGGGTTGGTTTGTAGTTGTTAGCTCCGTAAACGTCGTTGATGTTGCGTGCCGCTTGTGCCGCGTTGCTGCCACGACGGTACTCATATTCCATAATTACTCGAATTTTTAACATATCCATGATGACGAAAAAGATTGAAATTGCGATGAAAATGTAACACTAATCAATAAACAAATGACTACTTTTGTAAAAAGAATTCCATGTTTTTAAAATAAAATTAATTTGAAATTAGAATTCTTAGCCAAACAAAAATTATTTTGATTTGAAATGGCCAGTACTGCAGAACGGCAATTTCATAGGTAAATAAAAATCTTAAATTTATGTATAGTACAAAAGTATTAAAATATACTTCCCGTTTTCTGGTACCTATAACACAAGTTCTTCGGATACTTAGCACGGGGCCAGATTGACGTGGTGTGAAGTGTCCATAGATATTATATTATTATTATAGATATTAGTGATTACTGATTATGTTAGTAGTTTCGTTAGTAAAAGCTCTTACCAACGCATACTGTCATGGCTTGGGAAACAACACAACAGTGTAGAAATTGCTACAACATAAAAAGTATATTATATCCTTGAATACCCACCAAAATTAATGCGGATTGCAGACTTTAAAACATTTCTTTGCACCTGCAGATTTTAAAAAGCTTTATTCAAAATAAATTAAACTAATTAATATTAAAGCTTTTTAGCGGAATAAGCATTGATGATTATGGAAAAACAAATGTTGGGTTAAACTATAAAATGTCTAAAGGTTTAGTAGTTGATATAAAATGTTTTTTTGACGTGATAACGTCTTATAATTTGATGGAGCCGGCTGCACGCACGAAAAAACATGACTCATACCGTTACCACCGTAACATGACGCATTTGCCGTTACCTCAGCTGGCCGCGTCTTAGGTATGTGAGCGGTGGGACGGAGAGGCGGTGGCGCTTGATGTTATTACTCAGTTCAGCGCCGGACTTCGCGGCGGCAACACGCGTTGACAGTTCTGGCTAGCTTAGACAAAACGAACAAGAGATTGCAATAGAAAGATGAGTCCGCCGATAAAAAGACAATCTAAGGAAATAATATTTAAAGTGCATACGTTTTTTAAAAAACGGAAAGCCGATTTTAGAATATAAATCTGATGCGTCTTTTATTTATTATTTTCAATAATTGAATAATTATTGTTCACGATATCTCGAGATTGGTCGTCACTGTCTAATTGTCTGACGTTGTCACGTTGAACTATCGTCAGTAAACCGACTTTACAGACAACCAATTTTTTTTATCATCAATTTCTACATCCATTACTATTTACATTAACTTGGATGTGGTAAGGACAAAACCTTGCGAAGAGCTTATAAAAGCCTAAGCCATAAATTACATTTTATTACTTTTGTAATTGCTATTTACACAAAATGTACGAGCATTTCTAAATATACCTTCAATGTAAATAAAATTAAACAGTTTTTAAATTAAATATTTTTACTTTGAATGTTATTTAGATATTATCTCTAATAACGACTGGAATTATTTCAAAGCAGCTCTACTATATCTCTGATCAAAGAATATGTCTGTAAATATAATATAATACCTATAAAATCAGAATCTCGGAAACGGCCTCGAGTATTTTCATAAAATTAAGTATTCCTGGGGGTTTCGGGGGAGAAAATAGATCTAGTTAGGTCCTATCCCTAGAAACCGCGCATTTTTAGGTTATTTTTAAATATTTTTTTTTCGTCGCGAAACAATATGTCAATAATTCCGTGTCTATTAATGTCAGTCCGAATGGCAGTTTGGTATGCATATACATATAATATTTTATTTCATAATTAATGATGTTTAACATAACTTGATAGTAAATTAAATATAAAATGGATTATGTAATTGTAAAAAAAAAATGACATGACATGAATGATTGACACAAAGGTCATTTTTCCATGTAAAGTGTAATGTTTTAAATGTTTCTTGTGTACAATAAATTGTTAAATAAAATAAATAAAAAACAGTAGTCTAGGATTTTGAGACATTGTGTGTCTGATTGAGCAGAAAATATTTAAAAAGTAGAGTTCATATTGCGACAGCGAGTCAGATCAACTGTATGCAGTTCCTTTAGATTCACATCTTAAGGACTCCTCTCAATTATTATTGACATACCTACTTGAAGTATTAAATCAATACACAAATGCAGCGGTCTAAGCTAATAGCAGCAGTATTGTCTCCCGAGACCCTTGCACAACCGTTGCGAGACGTTGCATTACCTACACATGCACCTAACAGTTGTAATAAATCAATGGATCTTAGTCATGGTTATTAGAAGACTGTAAAATTTACATTAAAAATTAATTGGCTATTGCGCCGACAAGCTTACTGCTGAGCTAGAGGGATTGAAGTTAGCTTTACACTAGTTTTGGCCAATTAGAAATAAAATTACAAATTGAAGCTACCGTAGCACTTCTTAAAAATTTGCGCATCTCAAGTCGCGTTTGTTGTATCGGAGCCCCCCTTAAATATTTATTTTATTCTGTTTAGTATTTGTTATTTTATCGGTAACAGAAATACATCATGTGTGAAATTTTCAACTGTCTAGCTATCACGGTTAAGAAGACTGCCTGGTGACATACAAACGGACGGACAGACAGACAGCGAAGTCCCAGTACAGTAGGTACAGTAGTCACTCTGGTTTCGTTTTGTACCCTTTGGGTACTGGACCCTAAAAACCTGGTAATCTAAAATTAAACATTAACTAAACGGTTATAAAATAATGCAAATGTTCTGTAATGTTGTCTTTGAGGCTCCGACCTCGACCGCTCGCAACGAGCCGTGTTTAGCCGGCTCTGCTCATTAACAATCTGCTGAAGGTTACTTAAACCTTTTTGGTTTACCTATCGTAATTTAGTTTACTTTTGATTTGATTCATAAATGAACTAGTCCAGTCCAGTCCTGTTCGGTTTTAGCATTACCAGCGCTCTGGGCGATTTCTACCACCCCCTCGCCAATGACATAAGGGTCGCTCCCATACACCATACACAACTGCATGCAGTGCTCTAATCGAATGGATTGAACACTCCGTTTTAATCTAGTGCTGCCAACATTTTAAAAAACCCTCAATTTAGAGAATTTACAAGTAGGTCTCACTCAGTGAACGAGCCTACGGCCCCTTTTTATCTGGCGCCCCGGGTTGTCGCCCAACATCGCCCCCCTAACGCCACTAGTCAATAGCGCCTCCCACGTGTAAAGGTCGGAGCGCGGGAAACAGCATGCGCCGTTCCAACCCTCAGCCTAGCTCCGAATCGAACATAATTTTGATGCGCGGGGCTGAGAGTCCGACTATTTCGATGCTTTGTTTTTTATTTGGTCTGAGCCGCGCTCGCCTATGTATGACGACGGCGTGCAGTCCAAACCGTGGACGCATCTTTAGTCGTAATTAGTACGACAGTTCGATCCGCAGTCCAAAATATGCACAGATCCCTGACTCTCCGCGGCTTGGAACGCGGTCCGAACTTTATGTGCTCAGGTCTTACATATAATTAGAATGCCTGATTATTATTATTGCTATATATATATTTGGCACCGGGGTATTTTTGGTTCAGCCAAACTATCTAGCCGTCTAAATGTAAACCAAAGTGTGAAAGCTAAGATAGCTTTGGTACTACATAAAAATAAGAAGAGGACACATATGAAGTGGGGATAAAAAAATATTTTACTATTCTTCCCCATCGTGTCGGGTATCGTTGAATAGGCCTTTTAAAATAAAGGCACGGTTTGATGCATAACTTTTTTACAAAGTCAACCATTTTTGAGTAATCGGCCTCCGAAGTGGTTTATAAGTTGGTCCGTTATTTCTAAACTATGAGCATGAGCATTTCTAACTTGCAATTTTCCATGCTGATAGATCATGCTAAATACCTTGAGAAAAAATATTTTGAGCTAAATCGGACAGAAACTTTTGAAGTTATTTGAAAAAACCTATCACGTGTTTAAAGTTAGGGAACCCTCCATAGAAATGTCCTGACATGCTCTTGGTAAGGTTATTTATTTCTTGGTTGAAAAGATTTAAAAACTACTTACGTTCTACAATGAGTGCAAATATATTTAATAGCTTGGCTATTCTATGCATAGAGTCGTACGTCTACTTAACGTATAGATTGTGAAGATTTAATCGACCAATTTACAATTCAAAAAGTCAGGCGTGTTTGCCTGTGAAAAAAGTAATGTAATACAATTATAAGTCAACCTTAGTGCAAAATTCATGATTCTTACAAAGATGATTGGTCTCGCTGGGCGCTCTACTAGATAGCCCCCTATCTAACAACAACAGCTTCGACAATGTGGGAACTCATTACTGTAGTATGTAAATTGACAATTGATTCACATGTGACAAATTCTAGTGTGTGTGAAAAATTGTGATGATACTCAACTTTTGCCCGATTTAATGGGAAAAATATCTTATGCTGTGGTCTATTAGTTAAGTTATTGGTTATAAATGTAGCTAATAAAATACTTAAATGCCAGCTTTTGCTATACCATACTGTACGTCCCACACTATACTTTTAACTTCTATCACTAATCATATTTATAATTATAGTAGTAAGATAGTAGGATTAACAATTAGTTAAAAGGAATGTATCGATATATATGTGCAATTCCAATGTCTCGCCAAAACTCGAGGACGGCTTGACCGATTTGGCTTATTTTGGTCTTAAAATAATTGTGGAAGTTCGATAAAGGTTTAAACGGTGATTAATATTTGAAAATATGTGAGAAAAATTATAAAAACGATGATTAAATTTTCCCATACTAACTGTTCACTATGTCACTTGACTCTCATAATATGAGTATTATATTTAAAGGTATTAGGAGCGTTCAGTTTATCTGTTTGGTTTATTTCAGAAAAATCGGCCGGCTTCAGTAGTTAAGTAGGTGCACACACCTACACCTACAGCATACATCTCGTATGTAGGCTGTAGGTGTAGGTGTATGTTGTAGGTATATTTGTAGATGTAGGTTGTAGGTGTAGTTATAGTTATTAGTTAAGAAAGAACAACGTGTGTCGGGGCAGCTAGTTCGATAGTAATAATGACTATTTTACACATAATATATTTAACTGTAACGTTTTCATAAATATTTTTTTATTTTTCGATCTATGCTCCTTGGGAATAGTAAATGGGTAGATTCATGAAA
Source organism: Phengaris alcon alcon (assembly GCA_037179445.1). Lineage (NCBI taxonomy): Eukaryota > Metazoa > Arthropoda > Insecta > Lepidoptera > Lycaenidae > Phengaris > Phengaris alcon. The sequence goes on along the minus strand of JAYRCH010000207.1, from coordinate 4,088,207 downwards.
TAGTAGATGAGTTGTCTATTAGTTAAGTTATTCATCTACAAAAGACACTCATCTACAAAAGTAGATGAAAAAGGATTTATAATAAAATACAATGACAATAAATTCACATCATAAATATGTCAAGCACGGGGAACTTGATTCTTGCATACGCGGCAACACTGAATGGCGTTTTGAGTTTATGTAATTTTATGTTGAAATTTCGAAAATATACAATACATACTTACTGATGATATGTGATCCCAGTGTCCTTCTTATTTCTTGTCGAATTATTTTTACATAGTACTACGCAACTTGGCATTTTTTTTACATTATAACTAAAATATTCGGGATGTACACCTGACATAAAGCTTACAATAGGACTGACTCGGGTATGCCGACTTCGGCAGGTTATTTATTGCAGTATTTGACAAGCATGCTAGGGTGTCTTGTAGAGCGCCTAGCGAGACCAATGATTTGTCTATGGATTATTAGAACAAAATATATTTTTATATCATTGAAATATATAATACATAATAAAATGTCTGAAATCAATTAAGTATTCTTTTTTTTTAATGCGATATAAAATCTATAATTTTAAGTAAAATTTTAGTGATGGGGCGGCATTTTCTTCAGTACGCAGGGCGGCACTAATTTTAAATCTGATCCTGAGTCGAATCAATTAAATCGAATGTTGGATAAAATCGATGTTCTATCACGACAATCATGTGTGAACAACTGAACATGCATCAATATGACAGTAGACATAAATGTATGTATTAGAGGTAAGTTATTGCAGCTTCTTATTAAGGTCGGAGTGGTGACTTCTTCATGCAATTGCTATGCTGTGAGCAACGTATACAATGTACTTTATTTATGTTCGCAGCATGTTCTTACATAAGTTTTATTGTTTAAACACGGCAAAGGTACGTTAGTAATATTTATATTCTCTGGCAAAGGTGCATTATGATTATCGATAATGACACTGATCGATAGAGCTCGATAAACTGATCAATATTTTTAAGCAATTTGATTTTCATTTCAAAAATCTGTTCTCTAGTTTTCATTATTTTAGATTTGTATTCTTTAAAAAATTAAATAAGATTTAGCATCGCATTAAAATAATTACAAAATTATTTGAGACGTAAAAAATCCTATTCATAAAATCTCTTCGTAGACCTTATACTAAAACAACTGAAAATCTGACTTAAATAACTTTTCTTACTCCTAGTTAAAGCTGCTGCCACTTTTTTTTATCCACAGTAAATCAGGGGCATAACATCTATAAAAATTTTGATTGTAATTTGTAAAGTCAAACACAAGTAACCAATGTCATCCTTTGAGAATATCGTAATTCATTTATAACTTAATTGGTACCTACTTCATAAAAAAATGTTCAACATATCTAGGTGAAGCCAACTGAACTGAAGCATTAGGCAACACGCGACCGGCGACCTAGCTGTCCTACCTACTTTACACAATTCACAAATCCAAGTAACGTTCTTGGATCACCTCAATATGTTTACATGATAATGATTAGCACCTGTGATGCCAATGAAACTTCGAAATCTATTGTCAACAGCCGGGCTCCATATTTATACCCCACACGACATCTCACACCACAGACGTTCAGGACTCTTCCCAACAGCACCACTCAAAAGGAATCAAAATGATGAAAATTGTAAGTCATTAAACACACACTTGTTGTGATTTTAAATATAATACTCAACTTTTCCACCCAAAATAATGACAATAGCCGTCTCTTTTTTTTGAAGTCGGTTAATTAAAGCCTTTCTTGATTCCTGCTTTAGCATCTTTCAATATGGGTACTCATATTAAATAAATAACAAATTTTTTAAATAAAAACCATACATGTATTACATTAATGATAAAAACTATAACCCGACTACGTAAATTATATAGTCTATGTATGTCGGGTCATTATTGCGAATCTTTTGACACCTCATTCATTAAAATCGGATCAGTCGTTTAAGTGTTAGAGCGCAACAAACATATATACATTCACACATAGACTGCCAAAACAAAAACCTTCCTTTTGGCTTCACCGTAGTCGGGTAAAAAGTGAAGAACAGTGCTTTGTCAAACGAAATTACCTTGTATTAATTTTCAACTAATAAGTATTGGCATTTGCCAGTACATAGTATTTGTATACGTAGGTCAAAGTGCTAAGGATTTTCGTATTTCAGACGCTCCTCGCCTTGGCCGCGTTAGCCTGCGTGTGCGCGTTGCCCGATCAGCCGGCGCGGGCGCAGGCGCAGCCGGACGTCCGCGTCGAGATCGTCAAACAAAACTCCGAAGTCGATGTCAATGGATACAATTTCGAGTAAGTAAGCGATTATTGAAATGACTAAGTTAATAATAATTATTATTAGAACAAGACAACGACTAAAGTGTAGACGAATTGATAACCACCTCTATTTTGATTTTTTGAAGTCGATTAAAAATATAGTTAAAACCTATTTTAATTCTAGGTTATTCGATTTGAATAACCAATTATAAAGGGAACAAAGGATAGAAAATAAGATAATTCTAGTTTCATTTTAAGTTAAAAAGAATTAAAATGTAGCTTACTCGTACGTTGCAAAATATTTGTGCTTTTAATATTACTAAAGGTCGAAATTCGCCCATAATAATTCATATAATTTGAAAGCTTGAACTTTATAAGGGTTCATTTGACTCTAGACAGAAAAAATAAAAAAAATATTACAGATTGACAAATGTCAATTGTCAACGTGTAACAAAATTGTATCGAACCTCTAACGAACGCACGGTCGCGGTAGTGTGGGTTATTAATCTGAGGTAGTGTTGTTATTTTTATTAATTTGGTGTATTCCTAAATATTATTTAAAAAATATTAGCTTTCTACACACCTAACTTTAACTGTGCCAAATATCATACTCCTCGGTTCGTACGATTCTCGTAAAACGTATATAATAAAAGCTTTGATTTAAATCACGAGTGTTGAATTTAGATATAAGCTGCAAACCGCATGCCTTTCTGCTGGTATTTCGATTTACTGAGATTAACCTTTCGGTTTAGGTCGAACAATCAATCTCTAGTCTAGACTTGTATGTTTGTATCTAACATGTTATATTTTTTGCTCGAAGACTATTAGGTCACGATGAACATTAAATTTTTGTAGTATCGCCATTATTTCTTGTTTGCATCTGTCAAATGTAAGAAACAACTGATTGTAACAGCTGCACTACACAGCTTTATAGATTTTTAACCTTTAACATATTTGAAATTAGTTTTTTTATGTTCAATCAATCACGATAGAAATTTTACACATAGTAGTTTTGTATTTTGTGAATATAAGTTAAAGAAAATCTAAAACAACTACAAGCATTGTGTCCTCTACGACACCTCTACGAAAATATTCTTAGCATCTCAAAAATGTTTAAGCTTCTCATATAACGGATGTTATTCAGACAAAACAGTGTTTACATTATAGCATATAACTTTAAATACAAAACGTATAAAATTAGCGATTAAATTGTACTTACAACAAGGTCGATAAGTCAAATCAATGACTCATACACAAAGTATCATTATAACGAACTAACCATTACAACTTATTCAATGATGTAAGAACAGGTCACATGGGAACGGCTCAGGTAAATACGGCTCTTCAGATGTAGTAAAAATTTAGTTTCAATTATACAAGTTACATTAGTCTTAATATTGGTTTGTTGGAAATGGCTGCTGGGAATAGCAGCCATTTCTACCAAACCAAATGCAAAGTCACTTTGTTCTGCTTACAGGGTAGACAGGAATCACTATAGAGGTGTGCAAAATGTGTCGCTAAAAAGTTTTCAATGGGTAACATTCTTGGCTCCTGTCATATCTCACTATTCCCTTCCTCAAAATAGTTAGTTTATGTTAATTTTTCGCGTTCATTTAACAAAATGTTTAATGTTACTTGCTGCGAATGAATTTATGACGTTTTGTGCATTGTCGTGAACTAAAGATATTATGTCTCTATTGAAATTGAATACATGAATGAACGACATGACGCAAGTGAACTAGTTCAATTGAACGACTCATTCGCGAACTACACACGTCTATATCACTAATTAGTATTTGCTACGTATCTTAGGCTCGGACTATATGATCCGGAATCTGTAAGGCCAGGGAAAATTCAGAACACTGAAATAGAACTCTGCGCTAATACAATAGAGCTGAAAATCGAACACATAAGTGTCGAGTCAAATGTCAGTGTCATATAAGACAGCTCGATTCTCGACACTTCGATTATAAAGTCTGTTGTATTAGAGCAGAGTTCTATTTTTAGTGCTCTGAATTTTCCCCGGCCTTACGGATTCCGGACAGTAAGCCTTATACAATGACTGCAATATTATGCGATAGTAATGCTTGGGCGTGGCCGAACGGCCAACATGAAGCATTTGAGTTGTAGAAAATAGTTCCGATACTTCACATCTGAACTCCAATTCTCGTTATTAACTTACACTTTCACTTTACTTTTATTGAATTATAAATGAATCGTATTGATATCATAAACTGATTTTTGGAGTTTGGACCAATCAAAACGCGTTATACATTGTTTTGGCGTTTATAAGAGTAATATTTTGCAGTTATAAGATATCGGTACTGCATCGTAAGTGTATTATTGCAGGATATAATTAGCAGAATAGACCTTCTATTTCCTCAGCTTTTTTACAACTGCGTATGCTTTGCACAAAATGATTTCTATGTTCCATATCTGATTATCTCAGATCTTTGTTTATAAACCATGATATTATGTTTTACAGATTTGAAACTAGCGACGGCACATCCCGACAGGAGCAGGGAGATTACAAGAACGACACTGACCAGCAGGGTCTGTCCGTGAAGGGTAGCTACAAGTACGTGGCGCCGGACGGCCAGCATATCTCCGTCACATTCGTCGCTGATAAAAATGGATACCAGCCCAAAGAGAGCACCGATGACCAAAAACCCGAACAGTCTTAGCGATACAGGAACGTGGAAAGAAACTGCCAAATATTAATGTTACACCTCAATGTGTACCAAATAAATTTTATTTAACCATACGTAAAGTTATTTATTACTCAATTCAAAGTGCATCACAGACGGCGAAGAGAAATAAAATATCGCTAGCTTCTATGAACTATTGCAGACGATTAAGATACTGTTATATATTTTGAGATTACGTTGTATGTACTGTAATATATATATCCAGGAATCTTAAGATAAAATGTTATAGTATCTTCGACGTTTGTGACGCCCTTAATTACTTCACAAATAAAGAACCATTTAACCCTTTTACACTAGTCGACACTGTCTGTTAGCTTTATATAAGTTTTGCATTTTAAAAATAACGTGAACAACTTAAACAACTTTACGTTTTGGGTTTACACTTTTAGCTCGTCGTTACAAACCTACATACTTGAATAAAAAAAAATACGTAGCATGCCTAAGTTTAAAAAAAAAAATTATCAATCTTAAAAAAATTTACTTTCGAACTTAAATTTAATCGGTTCTAATAATAATTTTAATGATTTTAAGGTCTTTAAGTACTTTAAGACAAATTATTTTATTAATATTTTATATTCAACATTGTGATAAAGGATACTTATCATATCTTACTACTATTATAAAATATGTAAAAGTTTGTATGGACGGAAGTATGTTTGTTTTCACTTTCACACCGTAGTTTTTAAGGATAATAAGAGTAGCCCATGAGTTAATCCAGAGCCTAAACAACTACAATACCAAATTTGATCGAAATCCATTCAGTAGTTTTTGCGTGAAAGAGGAACAAATATCATCCATCCATCCTCACAAACTTTCACATTTATAATATGGGTGTAGGATTCCTGAATTCCTACATACCGAGTTAATTGATCAGTCAACCTTTTATTTAATTCACGCGGCGCATCCGCTTATTATTAGAAATATTTATGTATTATTAGTATAATTGTGACATTGTTTGTAATGCGCAGTGCAGTCCATGACTCACAATTTAATATTTACATCACAGTTTGGGGGATTTTCACAATTCACACACTACCACTAGTGTTCATTGTAGTAAAATAATTTTATGACCATCCTTTGATTCCATAGGAATGGCACATGCACGCGGCGCATCCGCTTATTATTAGAAATATTTATGTATTATTAGTATAATTGTGACATTGTTTGTAATGCGCAGTGCAGTCCATGACTCACAATTTAATATTTACATCACAGTTTGGGGGATTTTCACAATTCACACACTACCACTAGTGTTCATTGTAGTAAAATAATTTTATGACCATCCTTTGATTCCATAGGAATGGCACATGCACGCGGCGCATCCGCTTATTATTAGAAATATTTATGTATTATTAGTATAATTGTGACATTGTTTGTAATGCGCAGTGCAGTCCATGACTCACAATTTAATATTTACATCACAGTTTGGGGGATTTTCACAATTCACACACTACCACTAGTGTTCATTGTAGTAAAATAATTTTATGACCATCCTTTGATTCCATAGGAATGGCACATGCCACAGCCTTGGTAGACATCATGTCAACTTTAAGTATCAGTTAAAAGATAATTTTCTGCAATTATCTTTTCGGTTCAAAATCAAAGAGATTAAAATATTGAATGCCTAAAGATAAGTGCTTATCTACCACTCGTTATTATGTGCCTGTGATAAAGCTAATTTTACGAGTGTTTCGAATTTAGACACCAAACCTCCTGATAGTTTATAACGCGCATTAACAGTAGCAATATTTTAATCAATTATATATTTAACTTAATGCTAAGTTTATTATTTGTACTCACTACTGAGATCTCACCAGCACACGAAGACCGCGCAATGGGGCTAAATTGGTAATAAAATTTTCGCAACAACTAGCACTTTAATAGATTCCGAAGTACGCTGGAGCCGCTAGAAATATTGTTTTTGACATACTAACCTTTTAGACAATTCAAAATGTATGCATTTGTAATGTTGCATTACATAATGTAACGAGTTTTGATAATATATACTTAGAGTTACCACTTAACATAATATTATGACATTCTTAAAACTATGTCTTTGGAGTTGATGGGACGGAATGGATGTAATTTTTATATTATACGAATAGAATCATATACTCACAAAACAACGATGATTGATGTAACTGTGAACTTTTAGTTGGTTTTGATTACGGCTATCCTAGTAGTTTGTCTTTAAATCCTGCTAAAAAAAATGACTTTCCTCTAGGACTTATAATTTTATCCTCTACGGCTTCACCTGCGTCTTTAAATAACAGATTTTTTTTTTTAATTCTTATTGAATTTAAAAAAACGATATCCGTCAATAATATCTTTTGAAATTCTTTTGAAGATTAGTTTAAATACCGTTGATTGCGTATAAGCTATTTCCTAAGGTATTAGCTTACGGTACTTCGGTTAAGAGAATTAAGACTAAGCAATCTGTTGACTTTAATTAAGATAATGTCAGGGTGCAAAAGGACGCGATTAAAAATTGAACTAATAGTTTAAGCAACCACATAACATAATATATTCAACAAGGAGCAGTTTCAGTCAAAAACTTTTTAATCGAAAAAATGCCTTGAGAGTTAAGTGTTAATCTTATAAACGAGTGACCCAAAAAATAAAGGAGAATATAATTTGGTAAAAAGAAGTGAGCTGGATGGACCTTACTCTACCTGAATACCTAATAGCAAAAAGAACCATGAGGCCCACAGCCCCTTGGCTTATGAACTCCACGCATTTCTTTCGAATGTCCCGGAAATATGTCTATAAAGAAATTATTGAATGGAAAATAATTTATAGTCAGTATAAATAAATTTCAAAAGTCTAACCACAGGTTCTCGGGCCTGCCGTCACCGGTGTCAAATTTCCTCAACTTAACCGGGATAGGTGTAACTTTGTGTCGTGATTATTACGCTCATATTTTACTTTATTTAATAAAATAAATTAACTTGTGCGAGAATGCTGTCATTCCAGTAACATTTTGCATGTCACTGGAATGATAGCGACAAAATCTTTGTAATCGTTATTTGATATCCTACCCAATCAAATTGGTTATAAAATATAAGTATTTTATTTAAAAATATGATTATAGATAAAGAATACTCTATAAAGGACATGGAAAAATTTGCATTGTGACTCATTTTGGCGAACACACACCTATCCAAACAATTTAATTAAAAACCGTCCGTTACTCTCAGGTGAGTGTGTCTCGGTTACTGTGGTTTGTTACCTACGCGTTTTCAGTTTCAATATATACTTTTTAATTAATTTCTGCACCTAATATCCTTTGGATGACCGTATAGATCAATCCTTGAATACGGGAAAATCTCGGCAAAATTTACTATAATTAAATTGTGGGCGACAATGCTGGGGTCAAAATCTAGCAACAAAAAAAAACATTTACATATCTTCGAAGATAATATTATGTTTACCCGGCTACGGCGAGGCCAAAAGGAAGGCTAATGATTTTGGCAGTCTATGTATGTATGTATGTTTGTTCCATCGTAGCGTTTAGACGTCTACTACTGGTCGGATTTTAATAAATGAGGTGTCAATAGATTCATAATGATGCTACGCCTAACATAGGCTATAATTATATTTCTTTCCAAAATTTTGTATTTGAAAATTAGACTTCAGATTCTAACATATAAAAAAATAAACCGAGGTAATCATCACGTGTTTAGGTATCAAAAGGAAGGTCTTGGCAAGCACATTACAAATATGTATATATTATATTAAATCATATCTTTTAAGTCATAATATAGGTACGTTTAAAATGCGGTCGTACAATTCGTACAAACCAGTTGTCCAATTTTCGAACGTTACGTAATATAAGACTAATAATAATATAATATAATATAATTTATGTAATAATATATATTATTGTACCTTCATAAAATATATTTTATTTTATAAATATAATTTATTATAGCCAATACATAACAAAATTTTAAAAAATAACCCCTGAAGTATAACTAGCAGCAGCAAAGTAGCAGTGAACGAGCTGATGATGATGAATTATAGCTAAGAACACTCTCGATCATGTCAGCTTTCAAACAAAAAAAAACTAGATTAAAATCGGTTAATCGGTTCATCCGTTTGGAAATAGAAAATGCAGATAAAATAAATTATTAGCACTTTTATTACAAATTCGTTCGATAGATGTCACTATACGGATCTTAATTTTTTCTGAATCGAAGTATAAGAGTTGGTGTTGAATTCAATGCAATTGAGATTGAGATCTTAATAATTATTAAGATCTCAATCTCAATTGCGTTTCTTGATTATCATTAATTAATCTAGAAAATTGGCTCGCTCTGCGCTTGTGAAGGAGATATTATTAATTTCAAGTGTTTTGATTACTTATTAATATTATTCCAAAAATATGTACGATTGGAAAACGGAAAAATACGAAATAAAAAAGTAAGCTACAAAAACTATAACCCAAATACGTAAAAAAAGGGGTCTAAAAATATTCTGATTCAAAATTGCTATTTCGTCCAAAACCTAGCCTGGACCACTGAAAATTATTATTTTGGTCTCATTCAATTCGAAATGCCATCTAAAACAAACTATCAAAATTACAAAAGGGACTGAAAAAAATCTAAAAGTTATAAGCAATAACGCAAAAAATTATGGTTTGGTTTTTTGGTAATATTTCAAAAGCTATTTGAGATAATCAAAATTTGAAAAACCTAAAAAAATCCTACGTCCCGAAACAGTACCGACAATGTTTATAATTTTAATTTAGCAGCGAAAATAAGGGTAAAAACGCGTGGTTCTTACACATGAACAAAAAAAATTTAACTGACTAAATATTAGTATTAAGGAATAAAAAAAATGGGTACTATGTAGACATATCAATAAACAATAATCCGTCACAAAAAAAAAATTATCCCAATTTTTTAACTAACTAGTTATGCTTTTGTTAATTAGTTGATTTACATCAATTGAAAGTTAATATAAAGACGTTAGTTATTATTTTTACTTTTTGGAGCTAATCTTAAAAGGGTTTAGAAAAGATCCCTGTTGGAAAATATCAAACATTTTGATTTTTCACTATTTTATTAACAATCAAAGGCATTAAAAAATGAATTATGTAAATAAATGAAAGAACATGATAATTAATAATAATGATTAAAAAAAATTGTTCCTTAATATTGATATTTAGTAACAAAAGTAATAGCTCCCCACACTGATTTCAGTGACGGTGGCCGGTTTAATTGAAACCAGGCCAGCTACGCAGGAGTTATTTTATAGTGCCCAAGTGTGTGCGCAGTACACAAGAGCACTCTCTCTTCCTTTACTCTCGTAACCCAGTGGGACGAATAAACGACACGACTGGTGAGATATCAGGCGCAGGTCCGACTTTTTACATGCCCATCCGACGCATGATCATCTTTCTTGTCAGACAATCAGGTGATCAGCCTGCATTGTCCTAACCAAACTTGGAAACAAGATTTTTTGTTATTCCAATGCGGGAATCGAACCCACGACCTCCGAGTCGAGAGCGAAGCTCTAAACCACTAGACCACGGAGGCTGTTGCTGTAGTAACAAAAATCATGCAATGGAGCTTTATATATTTTATAGCTTTCATCAATAAGAAAACAAAATATTAACAATAATTGGAAATAAATTCTCCTGGTGGCTTTATTTACATGAATAATTTTGAATGCCTTTGATTGTTCGTAAAAAAGTTAAAAAAAAAATTTTGAATTTTTCCAACGGGGTCTTTTCTAAACCCTTTTAAGATTAGCTCCAAATAGTAAAAATATCTAGATTTCTAGTTTTGTAATAATCAACGTTTTTATGTTAAATTTCAATTGGTGAAAATCAACTAATTTTACAAAAGCATAGTTAATTAAAAAAGTGGGATAAAATGTTTTTTGACGGATTATTGTTTATTGATATGTCTACATAGTACCCAATTTTTTTTATACCATATTAATATTAAATTAATATTTAGTCAATTATGCGCGCGGCAGCCGCACAACGCGTTTTTACCCTTATTTTCGCCGCTAAATTATAATTATAAACATTGTCGGTACAGTTCCGGGAGGTAACATATTTCTATGGAAATTTTCTGCTCTTTAAGGATCTTTTGTCAAATGTCGATAACTCAAATAGTTTTTGAAATATTTCCAAAAAAACAATCAGTTTATTTTTTACACAGTTAATAGAATCAGGCGTTACTTTGCGGAAATCTATAGCATACAATTTAATTAAAATTATATTCAGCAATATCCCGCGGAAAAATACACACATTCTGCAAGCAAATGTGTGAGTCCACACATAAACATGCATAAAGTACCTACACACATGTATATCCCACACTACTTACGCAACAAGATTGTGCAAATACCACCACCACACAAGCAATAATGTCAGCACGATCGTGCAAGGCCCCACATCACCAGGCAGGTTTCAAAACTCGACGCGCGTTTCGTTCCGAACCCGGAGCATCCTCAGGAAGTGGACCTGCGAACAATGTTCGTGGTAATGCCGCCAGACAAACCACCACCTTATATACCCTACTGATAACTAGTACCCCCACCAAACAGGTTAGTGAGCGGTGACGTCGTCAAGAAAGTTTGGTCATTCAATAATGCAGGTCTATTGTTGTTCTTTTCTTTAATTTTTTCTAATTTTTTCAACACGCTCAGTCCAAAGCTTTTGTCACATTTATGTAAGACCTTATAGGAATGGCCATCGGGTACACTATGACCACTACCTACAGGGGTTTAGCATAATGAGATTTATCACGATGACCATTTCTATAAGCCGCGATGTGTTCTATGTACCGAGTCTCAAAGTTACGTCTATTTTGAGCCACGTATACACTATCGCATTCAGGACAGTCGATTTTGTAGACACTTTAAATCAATCCATTTCTTATTGTGACACAATTGAGTTTTTAAAGTATTATTTGTCCTGAATGCGACAAATGCAACGATATGCAATCGTTATTTTTCATTATTTTAGATAAACGTGCAGATACCTCACCCATGTAGGTGAAACTGGACTTGTATCTAACTACTTCCTTATTAGGAGTCCCTGCGTACAAAAACTTAACCAATTCCTCTTTATTTCTATTATTCAAAATATTATTAATAATTTTGGGATTATACCTATTCGACCTAGCAATTTGGTAAATTATGTTTAACTCTTTTTGATAATTTACCTAGTCTTGCCATAAATACTGAAACAAAGAAAAAAAAATGTCTATTGCAAATAACATTTATTACTTTTACAGTGTGTTAGTTTAATACATAAATATAAAACAATTTAAAATATAAAAATCTTATTCGAGTGGTCTTCATTGGCTTCAATACAGTCCTTTAAACGTTGAGGCCAGTTATCAATAGAAGCACACATTCTTTCCATAGGGAAATTCTTCATTGCCAATTGAATTTACGCGTACGGATTGTTTTAGGGACTCCAAATTAAAAACTCTCTAAAACTGACCATAAATCATAATCCAGCGGATTAAGATCGGGACTAGACGACGGCCAGTCTTCAGCTCTGATGAAGTCCGAAACGTTCGTTTCCAACCAAGACTGCGTAGACCGAGCATTAGGACCCGGCGCCGAGTCTTGCTGGAAGGACCATTCTTGGTTATTGAACATGGTGTTGTTAGGGGCTTCACTACCTTCTCATGAATAGTATCTTGATACACTTGTGCCGATGTTTTGATACCTTTTTCACAAAAGTATGGCTCAGTCACTTCTTCATAGCTAATAAATACCCCACCAAACCATCACTGAAGTCGGATAGTGTCCACGTTGCACTCTGTCGACTAATTGGGAAGCTTTATTAGAGCTTTGAGCATAAATACGGTCATTTTGTTTCTTAAAATGTTGCTCAAAGGTAAAAAATTTCTCGTCCGTAAACAAAATTTATCTGTGACTTTTTTTTTTGCGTACCGCTCCAGTAGTTGTTTCGATTTTACCACCCTATTCTTTTTAAATTATCAGTTAAGAAATGACCAGTACGTCTCTTATAGGCTGCAAGTCCTAAGTCATCTTTTAAAATACGCAACATGGTTCTAGGTGCTATCTTCATCTTTCGAGGTAAAATCTTTTGCTTTCGGACAGGTTTTCTTTGAATTCTTTCCCTTACTGTTTTGACCACCTTTTTCGTACGAATACTACGTGGACGGCCAGATCTTTTTCTGTCACTAACAGAGGAGGTCTCATTGTACCTATTAATAGCCCGGTACACAAACATTTTACTAATACTAAGCGTTTTACTAATACTAAGAGTCTTAAAAATTTCATTTGGCTCCATACCTACTTTGTGTAATGCAATCACATCGATTCGGTTCTCTTTATCACCCCACTCCATTTTAATATTGCAAAATATTGTACAATGTATTGGCGCCAAAATGAGAAATCACAATCTTCTTCTTCTTCTTCTTTTGGCATAGCCTTCCCTGTAATAGGAGTTGCCAACGTCAGAGTGATGCAGCAGGTGTTCAGTGAAAAGCTGATGGCGTACAGTGCAGGGAATGGCTCATGCAATGACTTCATGGGTACCTCATGCAGATACAAGAGAGAAATCACAATGAACAATCATATAAAAATGACAGATTTCAAATTCAATTGTAATATTTTGTTTATTTTTTATTTTAACAGTATTTATGGCCAGACTAAGTACTTTACTAAGAGGAATGGATACTAATCTGTGAACGTAACTATGAAAAGCCGCGAGTTTATGTTGCCAAGGATGACATGAGAATGCATGAATTAGCAAAAAATTAAAAAAAGTAGTATTAGTATGTCGGTTTGCGAAAGATTCCAAAACTGTGTTTGCTATTGTCTCTAGTAATAGATAAATCAATAAAATTAAGCGTGTTATTATCTTCACATTCTAATTTAAATTTAATTTTAATATGTTTTTATTACGGCTTTATCATCTGTGGGAGGAGAGAGGTGCTTTACGCATGCTTATGCGTGCTCTCACACATTTGCTTGCAGGTTGTGGATATAAAGATAATTTAAAACTACATCCCAAAGTTATTTATACCGAGCTCTCATATAAATTACATAACATTTAATTCGATTGGTTAGACGAAACAACCCATGATTTCGCATCAATCAAAGTGCATGTTAAATATATTAATCAACGGAACGGAAAAGTTTCAGTTTTACTTTAGTAAATAAAAATAGAATTGTACAACCCTATACAGAGTCTGAACCTTTTTCTTTTCTTCCTCGGGTCAAAAACTTAACCAGTGACCAATTTGCCAACGATGACATATCACTTTTGGGAAAGGGTCTTAAATACAATATAACTTCTAATATTAATCATAATGCTTTGGAAATGCTTGCGAATGATTCGGAGATAGCAACTGTAGTTAATAAAAAGGATAATATGGTTAAGGGTTTACTAGCCAATGGAATCAAGAGTACTCCTTCCGGTTATTCATTTAACCCTGAAAGAGTAGCTTTGAGGTCATTAAAACAAACAATATATAATAATGGCTTGCTTATATTATCTAAAGCGGATAAGGCTAACACAATAATGGTAATGGAGCGTGAAGATTACTTGGAGAAAGTAGATAACGTGATTCGGTGTGATCAATTTCTAAGGGTTTCTTCTGACCCAACAAACAAGTTTACGATTAAGGTAAAATTAGCCATAAACAATAATAAATATTTATTAGGCACCGAATCAGCGAAGAGAAAACATATTCCAGTGAATCCTCGCGCACCATCACTGTACGGTTTGCCAAAGATTCACAAAACTGATATTCCCATGCATCCAGTTGTCATATACATAGGTGCACCGGCATACGAGTAGGCAAAGTCATTAAATTACATTATTTAACATGAACACAAATCTTTCATTGCGGGCACCTTATGCAGTAAAAAATAGCTTGCAATTAGTAAACCAAATTAAAAATATGACTTTGCCACCTCGTTATAAATTAGTTTCGCTTGATGTAGACAGTTTATTTACTAATGTACGGAACATTAGTAAATAAACTGTGACGAAACATTGGGTATTTTGGGGAGTGCATTGGAGAAACGCTTGCCTCCTGGAATTGTTGGTAGGTAGTGGTCATAGTGTACCCGATGGCCATTCCTATAAGGTCTTACATAAATGTGACAAAAGCTTTGGACTGAGCGTGTTGGAAAAATTAGAAAAAATTAAAGAAAAGAACAACAATAGACCTGCATTATTGAATGACCAAACTTTCTTGACGACGTCACCGCTCATTAACCTGTTTGGTGGGGGTACTAGTTACCAGTAGGGTATATAAGGTGGTGGTTTGGCTGGCGGTATTACTAACGAACTTTGTTCGTAGGTCCACTTCCTGAGGATGTTCCGGGTTCGGGGCGATACGAGCGTCGGCTGTATCTATCTTGGGATATGCATTTGTATGATGAATATAAGCATTTTTTAGAAACTTCTCTAGGCCAGCTCATACCTAGATGCGACGCATCTCGGTGTGAACTAGCGCTTAGAAGTCATTAGTGGGTGCGGGAATATCCCGCCAAAATTAACTATAATTACATTATGGGAGACAATGTTGGGGTCAATTTCTATCAAAAAAAATATATCTTTGAATAAAATATTATGTCTATTGATTGTGTGAGGCGATTCTGATAGTCGGCTTGTATCCCTTTTCGTCAGCGGTGAAGGTGACTATGTACTGCGTGCCATCAGGTCCGTAGTAGGAGTAGGAGCCCTTCACTCCTATACCCTGGTGGTCGCCCACGGTGATCAGGTGAGCTTCCTCCTGACGTGATACACCGTCACTCGTCTCGAAACTGGAAAATATAGGTTTTTTTGTTCGCACGTGCTATGGCATTTGCAATAAAAATAGTTGCACGTAGGTGAGACTAGGACGATGCTGCTACAAAAATCTGAAAACTACTTAAATTGTTTCATATTATCATATATTTCTTACAATTGGTAACTGCAGTTTTATAATATAAAACATAATGTAATAATAAAGTATACTCAATAATTGATTGTTTCATGTACGAACTTTGGGAATAAAAAGTTTATATTAAGTTTTTATTTTTACAAGAAATATATCACCGCTCTTAATTAAATGTATACATTCACGAGAATTTTTTTTATTAATAAAAGTTTTTTAAATAATTTTATTAGCAAGATTCTCTACAAGTTATAAACTTTTAATTGGTGTGAAATGATCGCAATAAAGCATGTTGATTTTCAAGTTTTTGTCAATTACATTGTGGATAAGTATTTTTGACGTCCTAACTTAGTCACGAATTTGTATAGTAGGTTTCTACCTACAAAAATACATTAACACCTACAAAAATAATATTAAGACGTAAAATGAAATTGTTAAAATATTTTTTTTTATCGTACCTAGTGCCAACTGACGTTTATCTGATTGAAGTTAGTGGTACTCCAAATTTAAACCTTTCAATTACGACCGAAACCGAACAAAAATAATATACGCGCCGAATTTTCAAAGAAATGTAGGTATTAATCAAATACACAGATTAATGCATTGTGTGTTGTACACCTATCATAAAATTTTGCGCCTTATTACTCGTGGCTGTACGAAGCACGATGCTCAGCGAAGTCCGCTCGAACAGTTTCGTAAGTAATTCGCTTGAACTGCAATTGTCTAGTCAGAAGCAAAAATAATCCGGCACTTACTTAAACTTGTATCCGTCAGCGCTAACCAGGGACTTTTCGGTGATAATTTCAGCCGTTTTGGTGGTCTCCTGCGCCTGCGCACTTATAACGGCAATCGCCGCTGCGATTGTTAATAGTTTCTGAAACGTGAAACATTCATTACTACAACAACATTATTAAACTTACTTACTATACTTTTTTTATTAAATAGTACTTTATATTTAATAGAATTTCCGTGAATAAAAGTCTTAACTAGTCATTTTCACAACTTAGGCAACACTATTAATGCATATTTTTCTTGGATACCGCATTTATTATCCTTTTTTATCACTTTCAAATAACTACTTTGACACTAACTGCAAAACTGGACGATACTCGTACTTTACGCGAGGCTGCATTTTTAGGATAGATATAAAAAAATTAACTTTATTCACTACACAAAATGATGCAAGTTCCATAAGACATTAGTCATACAATGCACATGCGTTGTGAAGTGAGGTGCAACTTGACATTCGAACTTTTACAATGAAACGTGTCGTCTTCTTCTTGTGTAATTAACAAAGTTCAATTTTGAATAGCATATCGTTTCGTTTCGATGTGAATTGACCATTAAGTTTACTTATTATAATAAACTTTACGATTTTTCTTAATTTAAAAGGCTGTTACAATTTTTTGTGATTATCAGAATCACAATCTGTTTCATTCCCCGTGCAGGTACAGTAAGATGTCCTCAATAAATTAGCTCTGTTGTATGTTCCATGTTCCCGCGAATTGAATTACTAAAGTATGCATGATCCAATATATTTTAATTTAAGAAAGTCCTCGCGAGCGAATTCAATATAATAAAATAAAGTCCCCGAATCGGTGACTTTTTTTAAAGAGGATAATGACTATCATGACATGGCTAAGTTTAAAAAAGTTATTTAACCGGGTTTTTTTTGGATTTTGTTTTAATAAACAACCTCATTACTTTACACTACACTTTATTTGTTTTTATAACACATGACGCCTTCGTACATAATGTTGGTTTTACTGTTATAGTGTTGACCTTGCTTCATTTTAGTACATATTTACATATTTTTTCAGGTTGTTGACCAGGATGTATCGCGGTGAATTTGTATAATATTTATTTTTAATGATTTAGAGGTCATTAAACATACATAGTAACATCGGAAATCGTAATAGATAATATTGGTTAACATTTAGATATCAAATATATTAAGCAATTATTAAATAATAATAATAAATAAAACTTTTAAACTCTTCATCTAAATAAATAATACTGCACTCGATTATTTACATAATATTAATATAAATTTCTATAATATACAAAATTCTCGTAGGTCATTGACTCCATCTGGACTCTGGTCCCCAACCTTACACGGTAAACCACACCTACAATATCCTTAAAGCTGGAATATTTTGGCTTGAAAACACAACACTTACAAGAACCACTGCGAACCTATATTATAGGCGACCTTGCCAAGGCCGAAAAACCGCTGAGAGTTAATCAAAGTGTTGGTTCTTCAATAGGTTATAATCTTCAATGGGATAGGAATAAAATACACTTTGTATGGTCCCTTTGAATACACTTTTCTTTACTACCTTCCTGCCAGCAACAATATCATTATTTTACGTACCTCTCTGACTCTTGACTTTTGAAATTAAAAAAAAATGTATTAATTTTAAAAGTCCAGTGATGGCTCACAAGATTGACGAGATAACACATTATTATTTACCTCTGTCTTTTTTAATTGTTCTGTTTTTGTTGACATTTAGGTGGATAACTTTGAGTCTACCCAAGGGTCGTACCCACGGCCCCCGAGTCAAAGTCAGAGTATAATTATTATTTGGTATATGTCTGTATTTATGTAACTATGTGAGTACACCAAAAAGTAACAAACTGGCCAAGTGCGAGTCGGACTCGCGCACGAAGAGCTACGTACAAAATGTCATTTGTTGTAATTGGAGCCCCCCTTAAATATTTTTTTTATTCTGTTTTTAGTATTTGTTGTTACAGCAGCAACATAAATACGTCATCTGTGGAAATAACAACTGTCCTATACGGTAACGAGATATACCCTGGTGACAGACGGACAGACAGACAGCGAAGTCTCAGTAATAGGGTCCCAAATTTAACATTTTGGGTACGGAACTCTAAAAACTTAAATACTTGACATTCTTAAAATTTATGACCCAAACAAGTATCTTATATGCGAAATCAGCTTTTTACTATAATCGTGATTTTATTAGTTAATAAACAAAGTTGCTAAACGTTTTACTTACCAGAGAGAACATTTATTTGTTATTTTTTATACGATCACAAGTGTGAACTTTTGTTGTGAATGTTAGGTGGAGAAGATATTTCTTCTTAAATACATGAGTTTGTTTGCCGAAGGTGTAGCTATGGCCAAATACAATGCGTAATAGAGGTGATAACACATATCAGTGAGGCAAGCATAAATTGACGCTTGCAACTTGCAAGGACACTCCTCAATATTGTCTTTCATTGGCCTAAATTGGTTCTGTTTAAGAAATTCGCAATTTGCTTTTACCTTATATGCATCATTGAATTTATAAAATACCATTTACACCTTAGTGTAAAATAAGAAACTTAAATGAGTTGGTAGTTATACCTATATATTATGCGATTTAAATATATTTCAAACGTTTATCTGTTCCAGGAAAAGTAGTATAAAACTTAATTTTATTCCTTTAATTTGCGTGAGAGTTTAATTTACTTATCGGATAAATAACCTCTACCAGGATTTGGCCGAGTGAGTCATATATTATATCCTAGTCTTTAGGAATATTAATTCGTGAAAAAACAATCACTTCTATTTGAATATGAAGAAAAAATCTAGTCGTGACATAAGTCCTCCATAGATTTCCATTTCGACCTGTCGCTCGCGGCCTGTATCCACTGACTTCTCTCAGGTCATCTGTCCACCTGGCGGGAGGCCGTTCTACACTTCAACGACTTCAGAACCTTTTATCAATTATCAATGTGTCCGGTATCGGTTAGCATGTTTAACTATGGTCATCTTAGTAGTTTTAGCTTCTGCCCAAATAACAAAATATTTTGGCACAATTTAATTTTAAGATAAAATGAAAACGCTTAACAAGTAATAATTTAATTTAATAAATAGGAAAAACAGCGCAAAATACAACTAATAATATCGCAATGTCCAGTCTCGTGAGAAATTCGTTCGTCAACAAATTAATATCTATAACGTTTGGTCCAACAATTCCAAGCACACAACTATAGTCCTAATTTTTCTACAGATAAAGCTTATTCTCGCACTCTCTTGATAATCGTCCGAAAGCCTCTTCTGCCGGCCTTATAGGTCATCTCGTAGAGGTGTCCCTTCTCGTTGTACCACCGCACTGCTCCGTTGACCTTGAGAGAAGGTGCGCTGTTACCGCTACTGGAATACGCGCCCTGCTCCGTCCGCGACGACCCATCGCTGGCGTCGTAGCTGGAAACAGAAATTACAATGTTAATTATACGGTAATACTCGAATGAAGCTTATGGACATTGGTGAGCAAACAAATCCCTTTATTCTCCGATGTCTCCTCGCCTTTCCCATGGGGATATTATGGAGTACGTCATAATAACACGGTAGCATCAAATTTATTTTGATGACGAAACCAAGTTGACACGCAGTTGAGCGACTCCTCAAATAACTATTTACGTTTTAATGGTAATATTGGTGGAAACCTCACCGACATACGGTTGGGAGCGAGGATCCAATAAATCCTAAGTTCCTGTCCCATAACTTACAGCACTAATAATAATAGTTTATTCGAGGTCACCTCATCTATTGTCAGGTTGGTATTTTGATGCAATAAAATATGCGTCTTTATTATATCCGAACTAAGTCATTCTTTACTGTTGTGTCAACCAGATAAAAGTGATAGTTTATCTAATGAAATGATGTTCTCAACATAATTTAATTAGGCATCCCCTTCAAAAATGGTCATGATTATAAAAAAATACATTATAAACTTTTCACTGGAGTTTGTTTTGTTTGGTTGGCCCGCCGGCGAAATTATAATAAAGTAATAATAAATTTATTATAATCATGACCATTTTCGAAGGGATTGCCTCATTAAATTATGTTAAGAAACTTATTTCATTAGATAAAATATCACTTTCATCTGGTTGACACAACAGTAAAGGACGATCTTAGTTCGGATCTTAGACTGGTGGGATATTTAGGTGTCTTAAACGTTATATAATTACTAGATGTTGCCCGCGACTTCGTGCGTGCAAAAGGAAATCTGGAGGGAACCGCACATTTTGCCGAAATAAAAAGTAGCCTATGTCCTTCCCCGTGGTCTATTCTATATCTGTGTCAAATTTCATCAAAATCAGTCCAGTAGTTTCGGAGCATATTCAATGCAAACAAACAAACAAACCTTTCCTATTTATTACATTAGTATAGATTACATACTCATAATAAAAGTTTCGTATATAGTTTAAATTCATAATCAAAGTTTAGTTGCGTTAGGGTTGAACCGGTAGCAGCTTTTTCTGTTGACATTCTGAGGAAAACATGTTTCATCACTCACTATCGAACACAATCACTAAATCGAAGAATAACAGTTTAATATGACGTATCTTGATTGTTAAATATAAAAACCGAAATAAATAATGAATGAACTGTCCAGTTATTATTAATGTTATCGAATTAAATAATCGACATTGTTAAACAACCCATTGTTGCGGGTCCTTACGTAAGATATTGTATAATGAACCTTGATGAATGTGGACTCACGACGAAAGACAACCTTAAGCGTCACTTACATTCATTCCTCCTGCCTAAATATATTGTATTAAGAGCAAAGTTTAACTAGTAACTAGAAATACTGTACTTTTAAACCAAACATTACCTCATTTATTTTGTACTAAGCCTAGACGATCCTACCTATTAAGCCTAGACGAACCTATGTATTCTGATAGAATAATGTGTGTCAGAATAATGTAAATAGAAAATTTAGATTTTGGCCATTAGACAAGTTTTGGGAACACACCTGTTTTATGTTATGAATTTATGTTGAAGTTGTCTATTACCATAATTTTATAGCGCTAGGTACAGGTTATTATGGCGCCTCGGTCTGAATCAGACGTAATCACAAGAATACGTCTGACTCAGACCGAGGCGGGAAAATAAATCTATTTAGCACCAAAAAGAATTTTATGCTATATATGTATTATGTACCTATGAGGTAAACAAAATGGGAAAAACCCTGCCGGTTCCTGTAGCATTGCCCTCGTAGGTTTAATATCATTCATTGGTCACGTACATATTATTTTCTTTACATACCTGTACTTAAAATATTAAATATGAATACATACTATGTAGTTTTTGATAACAAACTGTTAGCTGGTGCCATGTAAAGTTATATTTTCAATAGCATTTGTGCTAGAAATGTAAATTAGGTAATAATATTTTGGCCATATTTATACAAGAACATTTAGGATGAGCTTCAAGTTGTTGAAATTCCATTAATGTTTTTGTTGACAAGTTACACTTTTCGGTAGCCTGTCTACAGTCACTCGACATTATCCAGAACGACTCCAGAAAAAAAGCAGCGCTAAAAATAAAACTCTGCGGTTTAACAATAGAGTTGAAAATCGCACACACGAGCGTAGTTTTTAAATTCCTACCGTGTGTTTGATTTTTAACTCTATTGTATTAATGCAGATTCCTCTTTTTAGTTCTGTTTTTTATATATAATAGTCACAACCTAAAGTATTATCTCATATCTTGTTATTTCCTAACCTGTCAAATTATACCACATCTTAACCCGTCAAGTTGTCACGTAATGAGTCTTTTTTTATTAATTGCAATTCTACGAACACGCTAATTACTTGCTGGTTAAACACGAATTAAAAATTTTAAGACATATTTGGTCATACAATCATCAAGGGCTGTGTTTTATTGCATTTTGAAGTGCTTTCATGACACAGGGAAATTATAAAAGCTAATAAGTTTAATCAAATGTAATAATCTATAGATAAATATTTTTCAACAGAATATAATAATATTTTTCATTATTTTATGTAATACGTTAGGTAAGCGAGAACTTGCCTCTTTTTTACGAAAATGGTGAATACCCCTCGTATGAAATTTGGCACAGTTACAGTTTATGTGGAGGAAAGTATGCAGAAAGCTAATATTTTTTTACAGAAATTAGCTTAGAAATACTATTGGCAATCTTTCTTTCACATTCCATAGACAACATTTAAATATTGCGTATCCAAGAGGCAAAATATAGTTGAAATTTAGACCATATTGATTATGGTCCAATTTCGACCACTATGTAACCACTAGTTACACTTTATTCTAACATTTTGTGTTTAAATAAAAAGCCTTTCATATATCCATGGACGCTTCCACACCACGTCAATCTGGTCACGTACTAAGGATACAGGTACCAAAAAACGGAAATATTTTGTACTATTATGTTATACACATGTTTAAGATTTTATCATACAATAGAAATATTTAACACACACCCATGACACAGGAACATTGAAAACCATTTGTTCCATTGGTGGAATTTGAACCCGCGACATCCGGCTCAAACGTTGACGCGCTAACCACTGAGCGACAGAGGTCGTCATAAACATAATAGACATTAAAATAATAGACGATCTGCATTTAAGGTCTGTCTCACAATTTTCTAATAAGTGTCCGGATAGCTTATTCGGAAGTTTATATCGAGCGACAAAGACAAAACATGCAAATAATCTGACACATAAAAGAAAATTGTGAGACAGGCCCTTAGCATTATTTAGGGCTCTTAATATAATATTAACCAATTGAAAAATATTTCTCTTATAAATTGTTTACCTCATAAACACCATAATAAGCCTTTGCATATAGATATTGACAGCCCGTTATGCTCAAGTCTCAACGATGATGCTTACTGACATCGTCCTCATTGATGATGCATGATGTTGTTTACTGACATCATGCTCATAATGATACCCAATGAATACCTTTTACATGACACATGTGTCACGTGTAAAAATATCCCATACATAATTACCGCCAAAAGGCAGCCCATTAACTTTTACTTGTTACAATGGCGCCTGCGAACCGGACGGAATATACTTTCCCCAATACAGTAGGGACAATAGGGTCACGTACTGGGTTAAGCTGGTAACGGCCAAGGTGAATAATGTCTCTTCCGGGTCATTAGTGAGGAACAAGTGCATGACGGAATGTCCCCTGTCAAAAGTATCCACAAGTCACTATTATCATCACCGACCACTAACGCACCCGGCAGCACTGCAGAACTCCGATTCAAAAATACTGAAACGATAGTTAAATTAAGTGACGCTCAAGTCACATGCTGTCCTTGTCATTTCGGATAGCAGAGACAGCGATAGCCTGTGGATAGGAGAGCTCCTAATTTTGATTAGCGTTTCAGCATACAGCAGTTAGAGTTTCAATTAATTGTAAATGAGACGCCTTGATATCATAAATAGATTTTTGGAGTTTAGACCAATCAAAACGCGTCTACGATTACTAACGAGAATACAATTTTGCTGTTTTATAACATCGAAACTGTATTATTATAAAATTTAATTAGCTGAATCGACCTGCAGGGCTCGGGTCTGTTCACAATGTATGGATGATAACTGGTAAGGGCAAAGACATCACGTTAGCCTTCAGCAGACTGGCGAACTCAGAATCGAACCCACATTAATGCTACTCAAGCAATCTACCACTTAGCTACGAATGCTAGTCACAAAATCACTAATCAAGTCACCGCGCAGTTGTCATATGTACAATAGACGATCTGACCCACTACACCGTATAAGGCTTAGATGATTTATGTCAAAAACAATCTGAATTTCGATTTCATCGAGAAGATGAAATAAAATCAAATGTAAAAATTAGTAGTGTACCCGTGTACATTTAGTGCCTAGACTCTCGACAAAATCTGTCTATTTATAAATTTTTAAAATGCTACTAGTATCGTCTAAAAACCCTAACATTATAAACCAAAAAAATAAAAAGCCCTTTGTTCCTTGAAAATGTAACGTAGAGTAACCTCAACTTTTTTCTAATATAATTATTACGTAACGTATTTTTTTATATTAATTAACGTAAGTAAAACATATTAATTTAAATCTTAACTAACCATTATCATATTATATCCAAGGAATGTCAATTTCCCATCACTAGCTATTTTTATCCAGTTTGGTCTAGCCGTCTTAATCAGGTCAGGTTATATTATAGACAAATATCCGTACTTATATAAATACATTTAAGGCAATGATAATTTTACAACAGCCTCGTGTAATTTAAGTTATTATTAAATTATTAGCAGTTAGTATACTAGAACTCTAGAAATGGTTCAAATTGACTCATAATAATAACATAAATAAACATTCCCAGATACTATGACTCAAACAAATATAAATAAGGATTGATCACTCACAATATTTGCTGAGCGTTCAATAGCTTAGTGAATGGATAGCAAATAATTATACTCAGCGAATTAAGTGCATTCTTATGTCAACACATATTGGTTTATGCTAAACTAAGGACGAGACATCGTAACAAAGAACGTTTCTTTAAAGAAACGAACCTACTATAAATAATAAATATAAATATAGGTGTATAAACTTTAAAGCACAATCACACGTAAGTACATGATTAGGGTCAGTTCACACTGAAACCAGACGATTCGCAACGCGGCGCTGATTTTTTTTATTACTATTCAAAATTGAACTTTATTCACTACGGTGTGAATTGACCCTTAAAAAAATATGTTTGAATGTACATATTAAGTTATTTTGGTTATAAACGTTTAAAAAATAATAAATATTGAATATTCATTAAAAACTCGTATTTATATCTAAATAATTATCTATACAAAAATGTTTTTTATTAGCATTTGTTACGTAGTAACAGAATTAATGTATAAAGTCAACTCAATGTCGACAAAATAAAGAAATAGACAAGATTATATTATTACTTGTGTCCTCTAAAACTGTCTCAACGAATATAATTACAACGTTGATTCCTTATATGACGCAATTGCAAAACGATGTAAACATTGCAGACATTTGTAGAAGAAGTAGAACACACGGATATATGCTACGACATGGCTTAAATATCGTGATTATTTATACGTCCGACGTCAGCTCAGCCATAGCCCATAAATACAGTCCATGTGATATTTAGGTAATAACTATAATGCTTTATTCAGTATATTATTTATTATCATTATAAATGTTATCCTTATTCGCCTTTATTCACCATGATATTAATAAAATTTATTTAACTATTTAATAATATATTAGTAATAAATTAATTATAATAAATCATCGTTTCTCAACCATTTTTATGTCGCGACCCACGAAAAAGCCAAAAAGTATGTAAAACGTCCTGCGACCCCGTCACTATAAAATTATAATAATATGTACATAGTATTTTAATACGCTATACGTTATATTAGCCTTCACTGGTTCGAACGTTTGGACGATTTTTTCGACGTTCGGTACAAAAGATTCGTTCGAAAAACGAATATTTTGTACCTATAATATGTAGTTTGTGTTTATTATTTTTCAACAGTCTGCAAACCCCTATAAAAACAAACTCGACCAAGGGTCGCGAGCCCCCCCCGCTTGAGAAACTATGTATTAAATATTAAAAACTTTTTTCACTTGTAATATGTTGTAATGTTATACTCGTATTGTCGAGTATATTCAGTTTATTCAAATATCAAGTTTAACGGGTGATATTTTAATAAAACTGAATAAGTGTCTCTATTTTACTGCTAGTAGTAACTACTTTATATTTCAAGCTTTTATACATAAATGAAGGTATAACTTGGCAATTTATACTGGGTTGTTCTCGACAAAACCTTAAGGTAGGACAGCTATTTTATAAGAGGTGGAGTACGTAGTGTATTAGACATCAACGCGCTCCATTTCATTTTTAAGCGTAGAAGAAAAGTAATATTGATGGTTTTTTGGTTTTTAGGCATTTCATGTGTCTATAGTATTTATTTTTTAATGCTCTATTGACTATGTCATAGTATTATCATAATCTAAATATAATCATGAATAATTTTATAGGTATTTATTAAATAGTTTTGTCAGTTGTCATAGTTTATTGTTAAAGTGAACAAGCTTTTTAAGAACAGTAACAAAAACTTTTAATAGCAAATATTTTCGACTTTTCACTGTCTTACTGCATTTTTACTATTATATTAACCTATATGATTTACTACGTTTAAATCATAATTTATGTAATGAATTATCTGTTGAATCTCGTTTGGATTTTCATGCTGTCCCGCTCTTGGCTCACAATTTGACGGGTATAGGAATGAGTCAGCACTTAAATTTGTCCGAGCCGAGATTATATCGAAAATAGTTAGCTTCTAGTTCTCGTTCCTATTATAAATTATATATCCAATATGCACGAGTACTTATCTAAGGGTATCTTATAATGTTAGTAAGTATATATAATATTATACGACCACTGTGGCTCAGTGGTTCAGCGCATTGGTGCTCTAGCCGGGGGTCGTGGGTCAAATATATATATATATATATATATATATATATATATATATATATATATATATATATATATATATATATATATATATATATATATATATAGTATAAAATATACATCCCGTTGTCTGGTACCTGTAACACAACTTTGGATACTCAGCACGGGGCCAGACTGACGTGGTGTGAAACGTCCATAGATATTATTTATTATTATTATATAGTCTGTTTACTAAACATTACTTTAGCCAATATATTTTTATTACAAAAAGCAATCGCACAAAACAAAGCGAGAACACGTTGAATACGTAAATACTTGTGCTGGTAGCATATTCCTATACTTTTGTAGTCTATTTTATCTACTCCACTTTTTTTTTTAATGGATCGATGATGTATAACACCAGCAAAGGAGTGTTAAGGCTATAATGCTGAATATGACTCTCCACAGTAACATTCAAACATTAATAATTATTGATATACTTCACTCACTCTTGGGGACGCGGTCCCGCATTTTTAAGATAGCTATTTAAAATTGAACCTTATTAAATACACAAGAAGATACGCGTTTCACTGTAAGAGTTCGAAAGTGAGGTTGCACCGCACTGCACAGCGCATGTACAGAATATGACTGATGTCATATTATGAAACTTGTATATTTTTATGTAGTGAATAAAGTTAAATTTTGAACAGTATCTTAAAAATGCAGCGCCGCGTCGTGTCACGTCTCGGTGTGAGTTGACCCATTCATAACTGTCAGACTGATAGGTAAGAAAAGCTGGTATGCGAATTCACAAACGTTCACACAATCATTATACATTATAGAAGCTAATTTTGTATGTAAATAAATAGTAAATACTCGTTTTCGACTAGACGAGATTTAATTTTTTATCAAATAAATATATTAAGAATAACTTAAATGTGCGGCTTAAATTAACGACTTGCTTTTTAAGCAATTTCCGAAAATTTACTACAAGGTACATTTTACAGTAAAAGAAAATAGTTTTTTTTTTAAACTATTGCAACACTTATTTAATAAGTAATGAAATACACAGCGAAACAAATACCTTCAACTTTTCAAATCCCTTAACTAGTACAATTATATTTATCAATATATTATATGGCGAGCGAAGTCGCGTGTCACATCTAGTAACAAACACCGCGAACACGTGAGCCGTGGATTACAAAACAACGAAAACCTTGAACTTAAGCCGACTTTTAACACTTTACATATTCATACGTTTCAACAGAGATCTACAGGGTCTGTTGTAAATAATGGATAACCCGTAAACTGGAGTTGGTCCGGATGTGAAACTGTAAGAAAATCGTATTTTCTTTCCAGGATTTCTAACCATATGAAAATGGCGTAGCATTTTATACTTTTTTATAAAATTTCGCTACTTTTTTCGTTCATTCCGTTGCCATTTCATCAAATTTAGGTATTTCTGTGTGATTTTTTTAGTATTATACTCCTGAAGACGTGTATTATTTAATTTTAATACAATTTTAGGTGTTTTTAACGTAAACAATTTTCAAAATCATCTTTTTATGCTTTTTTTAAACTATTTTTTTCTTAATGTCAACTTTGATCATTTACCGTGAAAAAAAAAGTATGGCGCTATAGCTGCCCATTATCTTAATAAATTTTCTAGTATGTGTTTTTTCAAAAAAGGTATTACAATGTGTACTTTACTAGCAATATTAAGTTACAGGAGCGAGATCAATATCAAGGTCAGAATTCAAAATTTTTAAGTATTGTTATATAACATGTTAGCATGTTTTTGCATTTAGGGCGCGCTCCTGTTTGTAGAGTGTACACATCTCAGTGTGATTTTGACTATCGCATGTGCTCTTGTTTTCGTTACTTTCGTCAATTTGTATTGTAATACCTTTTTAGAATCTACACATACTAGACAATTTATTAAGATAATGGGCAGCTATAGCGCCATACTTTTTTTTTAAATTAAATAATACACGTCTTCAGGAGTATAATACTAAAAAATCACACAGACATACCTAAATTTGATGAAATGGCAACGGAATGAACGAAAAAAGTAGCGAAATTTATAAAAAAGTATAAAATGCTACGCCATTTTCATATGGTTAGGAACCCTGGCAAGAAAATACGATTTTCTTACAATTTCACATCCGGACCAACTCCAGTTTACGGGTTATCCATTATTTACGACAGACCCTGTATTATTGTTATGATTACGATTTAAACACCGATAAAAATGTGGCTTCAAACGACCGAATTATTGCAATTTATTCTTCAAATTGATTTCGTTTTTGATATTATTATATTCAGACTTACCTAGACCACAGTCAATATTGTGCTTATATACTTTACTCCCTAATGGGGTAGAATTACTGTGTATAGATTTTAATGAGGTAGAATTACTGTGCTTATAGACTTTACTCCCTAATGAGGTAGAATTACTGTGCATAGACTTTACTCCCTAATGAGGTAGAATTACTGTGCATAGACTTTACTCCCTAATGAGGTAGAATTACTGTGCATAGACTATACTCCGTATGAGGTAGAATTACTGTGCTTATATACTTTACTCCCTATGAGGTAGAATTATTGTGCATAGACTTTACTCCCTAATGAGGTAGAATTACTGTGCATAGACTTTACTCCCTAATAAGGTAGAATTACTGTGCATAGACTATACTCCGTATGAGGTAGAATTACTGTGCTTATAAACTTTACTCCCTATGAGGTAGAATTATTGTGCATAGACTTTACTCCCTAATGAGGTAGAATTACTGTGCATAGACTTTACTCCCTAATGAGGTAGAATTACTGTGCATAGACTATACTCCGTATGAGGTAGAATTACTGTGCTTATAGATTTTACTCCCTATGAGGTAGAATTACTGTGCATAGACTTTACTCCCTAATGAGGTAGAATTACTGTGCATAGACTTTACTCCCTAATGAGGTAGAATTACTGTGCATAGACTATACTCCGTATGAGGTAGAATTATGGTGCTTATAGACTTTACTCCCTATGAGATAGAATTATTGTACATAGACTTTACTCCCTAATGAGGTAGAATTACTGTGCATAGACTTTACTCCCTAATGAGGTAGAATTACTGTGCATAGACTATACTCCGTATGAGGTAGAATTACTGTTCTTATAGACTTCACTCCCTATGAGGTAGAATTATTGTGCATAGACTTTACTCCCTAATGAGGTAGAATTACTGTGCATAGACTTTACTCCCTAATGAGGTAGAATTACTGTGCATAGACTATACTCCGTATGAGGTAGAATTACTGTGCTTATAGACTTTACTCCCTATGAGGTAGAATTACTGTGCATGGACTATACTCCGTATGAGGTAGAATTACTGTGCATAGACTTTACTCCCTAATGAGGTAGAATTACTGTGCATAGACTATACTCCGTATGAGGTAGAATAACTGTTCTTATAGACTTCACTCCGTATGAGGTAGAATAACTGTTCTTATAGACTTCACTCTCTATGAGGTAGAATTATTGTGCATAGACTTTACTCCCTAATGAGGTAGAATTACTGTGCATAGACTTTACTCCCTAATGAGGTAGAATTACTGTGCATAGACTTTACTCCCTAATGAGGTAGAATTACTGTGCATAGACTATACTCCGTATGAGGTAGAATTACGGTGCTTATAGACTTTACTCCCTATGAGATAGAATTATTGTACATAGATTTTAACTCCCTAATGAGGTAGAATTACTGTGCTTATAGACTTTACTCCGTATGAGGTAGAATAACTGTTCTTATAGACTTCACTCCGTATGAGGTAGAATAACTGTTCTTATAGACTTTACTCTCAATGAGGTAGAATTATTGTGCAAAGAATTTACTCCCTAATGAGGTAGAATTACTGTGCATAGACTTTACTCCCTAATGAGGTAGAATTACTGTGCATAGACTTTACTCCCTAATGAGGTAGAATTACTGTGCATAGACTATACTCCGTATGAGGTAGAATTACGGTGCTTATAGACTCTACTCCCTATGAGATAGAATTATTGTACATAGACTTTAACTCCCTAATGAGGTAGAATTACTGTGCTTATAGACTTTACTCCGTATGAGGTAGAATTACTGTTCTTATAGACTTCACTCCCTATGAGGTAGAATTATTGTGCATAGACTTTACTCCCTAATGAGGTAGAATTACTGTGCATAGACTTTACTCCCTAATGAGGTAGAAATACTGTGCATAGACTATACTCCGTATGAGGTAGAATTACTGTGCATAGACTTTACTCCCTAATGAGGTAGAATTACTGTGCATAGACTATACTCCGTATGAGGTAGAATTACGGTGCTTATAGACTTTACTCCCTATGAGATAGAATTATTGTACATAGACTTTACTCCCTAATGAGTTAGAATCATTGTGCATAGACTTTACTCCCTAATGAGGTAGAATTACTGTGCATAGACTATACTCCGTATGAGGTAGAATTACTGTGCTTATAAACTTTACTCCCTATGAGGTAGAATTATTGTGCATAAACTTTACTCCCTAATGAGGTAGAATTACTGTGCATAGACTTTACTCCCTAATGAGGTAGAATTACTGTGCATAGACTATACTCCGTATGAGGTAGAATTACTGTGCTTATAGTCTTTACTCCCTAATGAGGTAGAATTACTGTGCATAGACTTTACTCCCTAATGAGGTAGAATTACTGTGCATAGACTTTACTCCCTATGAGGTAGAATTACTGTGCAAAGAATTTAACTTCCTAATGAGGTAGAATTACTGTGCTTATAGACTTTACTCCCTAATGAGGTAGAATTACTGTGCATAGACTTTACTCCCTATTAGGTAGAACTACTGTGCTTACAGAATTTACCCCCTATAAGTTGATTTACTGTGCATATACTTTACTCCCTAATGAGGTAGAATTACTGTGCAAAGACTTTAACTTCCTAATGAGGTAGAATTACTGTGCTTATAGACTTTACTCCCTAATGAGGTAGAATTACTGTGCTGATAGACTCTATTACCTTAGTGAGGTAGAAAATATGTTTCTTGTAGACTCATTTAAACGTAAAATCTTATTTACAAAAATGGATTGCAGTTTCAATGTCTCGCTAAAACTCGAAAACGGCTGGACAGTTTTGGCTGATTTTGGTCTTTATAAGATTGTGGTAGTTCGGGAAAGATTAAAATGGCGAAAAATATTGAAGGTGTAGGTGTAGTTATTTAGTTCATCGTTTAGAGTTAAGACAGAATAACGCACTGTGTCGGGACAACTAGTTTGCAAGAAATTTTACATTATTTGCGACTATGAGTGTCCATCTACGAACACGCCGTATTGCGGCGTCTAACATGAGTACGATAGCAAATTACATGTACTTTTTACTTCTTGTTCAACCTCATAATATTATTACTTTAAAAAAATCAAAATAAAAGAGACGCTTGAGAAGTGTCAAGTCACGAGATCAACGACCCTCGTCCGGCCTTGTCATGTTACATCGAATATGCTAAGTTATGACGGAACGATTTCAAATAGGATATTTATACATCCGAAAACCTCTAGACATCGACAAATTAATGTGACCAGCTGGAGCTCAAGTAGATTGTTTCATTTATTTTATGTAAAACAGAAAATTTTAGGAATTACGTTAAACCACTAAACATTAAAATCCTAATCAAACCTGGATTCGAGCAGTCAGTTTCGTAGGAATGTCACAAATGATTTTATTGTTATCATACATTTTATTGTTTTTATAATACCCATTTATGTAAGTTTCTTGTAGTTTTTTTGTTTTCATTTTTATCAGGTTTTTTTTTCTTTTAGTTTGTAAATAATTTAAGTAGGTAGGTACCTAGTCAATAGTCATATTATTATGTTATCTGTTTAATTATTATTTTCGTTTTATTTAATTTTTTTACATTATGTGTAAATATTTGTAGGTATTATAAGACTTTAGCTTAGTACTCTTAATCTAATGATATATAATCTTTAAGTATGTTAATTTTTATAAATCATTGCGCATGAGCCTAGTGACATAATTTTTTACACTTTTTATTCAAACAAAAGCACATTAACATATTTATATTGTACGTTACTTTTAAAATCTTGTATTTATTTATAATTTTTATAATATTTACTATATTATACATAATCAAAGCCTAACCTGTAACCTAAATTTATTGTTGTTAAATTATTTAGTATTTACAATAATACCTATATTATATGTATATAGATTGCGGTTATAAATTATGTCAGACAATTGTCGGAATTACTTTAAGTCTAAATTGAATTAGCCATTATGAGGACGCATAAGATACAATGGACTTGACCCCGGGTTGAATGTGAGGCCTGGCCTTGTCAAGTGATTGTGATAGGACGTGAAGCACTTAGCACATTTACGATAGAAGATGAAGGATTAATATAATATCACTTAGTCTGTACATCTTTATCTACATCCTTATTATAAATGCGTCAGCCTGTTAAAATCGATAGATGAATACAGGTATGTTTGTTTCCATTTCAGGCAAAAAACGCTGAACTTTGAGACCGGGTATATACCCGTTACTAATAAATATATTTACACAATGGATAAGTCTTATTGTATTGTCCTTGTCTGTCAAGCGATTTTCCCCACATATCTGACAAGGACAAAACATTGTATAGCTTATCCACTGTTTAAATATTTTTATTAGTAAGAAGGAGACAGTTTAAGGTTTGTATTAGCCTGAAATATCTTTCTTTTTTTTTAATTAAAAGAAGTGCGATGTCCACGAGATAGTCAAAGTTCAAATCCCGTTCTTCGCGAAAGACCTCAACCAAAGCTCTCGAGTCTAGAACCAACTATTTAATGTTAAAATCAGTTCAAATACGAACAATATACTCACTGGTATCTGTATGAGTTTGGCATCTTGGCTGTGTCCATTTCATATCGTAGCACCTGGCTGCGGGGGGAGCTGTCCACGCTCGCCCGCGCCTCCAGCAGCGACAGCGACGACACAGCTAACAACTGGAAGATGACGTAAATAACAGTCAAAGCACAATATTGATAATGGTTTCCATAAATTATATTTTAGTTAGTAAAATGCAAATTAAGGGTCAGTTCACATCGTGACCATACGCAGTGCGTCGGTGCATTTTTAAGATAGCTATTCAAAATTGTCCTTTCATATGACATCAATCATACCCTGTACATGCGATATGCAGTACTTGACATTCGAACTCATACAATGCAACGCGTATGTGCATTAATAATGTTAAATTTTAATAGCTATCTTTAAAATGCAGCGCCGGGTCGCGTATCGCTTCGTTTCGGTGTGAATTGACCCTAAGTATCATTAATGACCACTGTCCTCTGTCCTCTTTCGTCCTTGAACTCCATTTAACACCTGAAGTATCTCCTCTATGCAATGACTTTATGAACTCCTCGCATTGAGAAGATTACGTTAAGCTCAATTCAGAAAGACCTAATGCTATACTATATAGCGAGGCGTTCACATTACGCGATATTATCGCAGGCATTTATAGTATATAGCAAGCTCAGTATGGTTGTGTCTCTCGTTTCACTTCCGGGACGGCCAGGGGTGAGGGAGGAGGAAGAGGACGATATAGCATAGCATGAACTCAGCGACGCACTATTTTATAGCGTAAAGTAATATACTATAATAACAGTAGTACAGTACAGTGTGAACGTGTCCATAACAATGTATGGTAACATAACGATATTGTTGTGCTATGAGCTATATGCTATATGCTATTATATTATAGCGTAGTCTGAAAGACGCTTTATACTAGTGAGTACAACTATATACTTGAAATATTTCAATTTTCTTATTAATGAAATTTAATTTCAATGCTTGAAAACTATACAATTTTTTTAATTACTCAATAGTTGAGTACAGTTACTAAATTTGCTCAATAGCAAAGAGTTTTTGCATAAATATTTTCAAGTAAAATAATATTGTAGTAAGTAGAACTTCCATCTTTAAATTTCTAGTAGGCAAATAAATCTTTACAATAAAATGTTATATAAAGGGAACTTATAATATTCTTTTTTGGATGTTGTCTAGTAAACGAATATAACTTAATGACGTCATTAGGACTTTAAGAACAAACCTGTATTACATTGTAATGACCTTATCGTTAAGTTATGACTTAATATTAGTACTTAATAATAGGACTGTGATATATTATATCTTGAGCCACGACAGTTGACACGGATAAAAGTACAAGTACTAAAAGTAATATAATGTGGCGTAAGCTTTCATAGCATAGTGTGCGTTAAAATGCCATAATTTATCTAATATTAATATGACTTCTACTATAGAATTATTCAATTTTAAGATAAGAGTAGCATTAGCTTAGTACTCTTAATCTAATGATTATACAAGCTTTTTGTAATTATGTCAGTATCTTTAAGTATGTTAATTTTTATAAATCATTGCGCATGAGCCTAGTGACATAATTTTTTACACTTTTTATTCAAACAAAAGCACATTAACATATTGATATTGTACGTTACTTTTAAAATCTTGTATTTATTTATAATTTTTATAATATGTACTATATACATAATCAAAGCCTAACCTGTAACCTAAATTTATTGTTGTTAAATTATTTAGTATTTACATTTACAATAATACCTATTGATAACTTTCTGAATAAATATATGTTAGATTTTTCCGAAAAAGATTATCCATTATTTCAACTAATATGTAAACACGAATAATTACTTGATTATTATCATTTTAACAGGTGCATTTAAATTAAGTTCACTTAAATTCAAGTTTTAAATAGAATAATTAAGTAACACTTGACTTGACAAGTGCATTAGGCAAGTTTTGGTCGTAACCGCGAAGGCCGCGCATAAAGTTCAGTACACACCTAATGACCCGTGCATAATTTATTCGAATAATCACTTCAAAATAATAGCACTGGTAATTACCAAAATAAACAGCATCTTTCCTCGATGAAGCAGTCAAATTACCGAAGGCTATAGGCGGAATGCTAACGGTATCGTAAGCTCTTTATATATAAACCCCGCGGCACGAAACACGCTGAGCTCGGCCGTGGACTGAGCCGAATCTGCCTGACCATTAGCCTAATATTGACACTCGAATAGGCAAAGGATTAACGTTACGTCACACCTGCATTCGGGGTTGCTATCACCAAACTCAGTTTTCCACAGAATTTTAAGTTAGTCGAAGCCCGAAGTAGCGATACTGGTCCGAGATGCAATTTATAGCTTCTCTCACGCAGACGCAACAGGTTCTAAATTAAGACAATGGATTTTGCTTTTAGATTATTGTTAATTAATATGATATCACACGTTTTTATATTTCCCATGTGATTTAATATTAATTTGTAATCGAGGGTTGTCGGATAGTTTTTTTTTTTTTTTGATATCTCAAAAGTTTCTTTCCCAGATGTTTGTCGTTTTGTCCTAAAAGTTGCTGTTTCCGGTGGAATTTCACCTAATAGCAACATTACCGGGCCAAACGATCTAAGGCGGGTTTTAGTATCGCGCTGACGGCGCGCTGATCGTCAGCGCCGACAGGTTGAAATATATGCAATTCTATGAAGCGTATTCGAATAACGCGTAGCGGTCAGCGCGGACATTTCATACATTTCGGTGTCGGCGCTGACGGTCAGCGAGCGGTCGGCGCGACACGATATACAAGCCTAATAAACAGGACGTAAACGAGTTGCAGCGAATGTTTAGAATACCCGAGCCGTGCCCGCAAACAAATGTGTTTAGTAAACATCGCCAGGTCACGCGTAGCCACTTAGAACCCAATACGGATATTGACTTCATCAATATTCTATGCAGAATTTATTACTTAAGCTCGCGTATTTTTATTAAAACAGAAAACAATTGTTGCGTAAAAGCCTCTGTGTTTGGTATGTGAAATTGTGCAAATAGAGCAGTGTGTACTGTTTTACATCTACTCATTGTGGCTCTTAATAAAACCAAAACATACATTTCATCGAAATCAAATTGAAAGGCTTTAACAATGTGACAAATATAATGATTAGATTTTAACGATGAAAAATCTAAATAGTCGTTGAATATACAAACAAAAAATACAGCCGGACGTATAATCGCCTCCTTTTTTGGAAGTAGGTTAAAAATGGTTCGGAGACTACGAAATCTACTTTAGAGTATACGAATGTTTTATTGTGTGTACTAAAGTGCGGTTGCGGAGTAGAATTTCGTACATTGATCACTACTTGTCTCTTTCACTCGTGCACGAATATATTGCTATCGCGCTTACACAGGTACGCGATGAGAGCGCGATATATTCGTGCGCGAGTGAAAGAGACAAGTAGCGATAGAGAGAACCAATGTACGAAATTCTACGTGCTCCGCGACCACACTTTTTCAGGTAATACCTGTAGGTAAGGTGTAAACTGTAGGACCTAAATTATAGCTCAAGGTAATTTTATGGTAATTTACGCCAAAAGAAATTTTTTGAACACGACTTACATAATAAATTACCTACATTATAAATTCATTATTCTTGTTCACATACAAGAATAATGAAGTTATAATTTTTAATCAATCCAGTTTCTTGGGAGTTATACAAACGATTCTCAAAACTAATTTTTAGAAGTCCTGTATCCTACTTCACATTTTTCACGGAGTAATGTAAACAAAGTACAGTAAACAAAGCTCGCCTAATGAGCAAAAAGTACACAGTCATCATTAATGATATTCACAATCGTGCAACAAAAAATTCTGGTTTTTCTTTCATGATATCATTTTCATGCGCACGCGTGTTTTCATTTTATCAAAATATCCGCCTCCGAGTAGAATTAGGTAAGCGGTATTTAGAGAAAACAATAACTTCTTCAATAAGAATTTGTACAAATAATCCAGTCTTAGGGGTAAAAAATTTACCGTAAAATCATATTTGGTAACTTATTACATAAATAGCTACTTACATAATTTTAAAATACGTGATCTCGCATTTTACGCCCTAATAAGGAACGATTACATTTTATAAAATTCCTGAGAGTGCATAATTGCATATAAGATCGTGGTCAATTGATCATACAGCAGTTGAAAATCACTACATAGTATAAAACAAAGTCGCTTTTTCAGTCTGTCCCTAAGTATGCTTAGATCTTTAAAACTACGCAATTGATTTTAATGCGGGTTTTTTAATAGATAGAGTGATTCAAGAGGAAGGTTTATAAGATGCATAATATAGTAGAGAAATACTGATAATTTTAGAGGTTTCTAATGTCGTAAATAAACACATTTTTTTGTGGTTCCATTACCACCGGTTCGAAAACTAGCCCAGCGAGAAGAACCGGCGTAAGAAACTCGCACGGGGCCACCTTTTAGCAAAAAGATGGGAAAAAACTTTTCAAAAAAATATTTTTACAATGTTTACAACATTGTAAAAATATTTTTTTAATCTATATAACAGAAGTAATAAGTCCATAGAAATACTTAAGTATATGAAAGTAGCCTTGCAGGCATCTTATTTCCAAGGTGTGCAGTCGTATTGCTCATTTGATTTTGATTGATCATATCGATCAAAATGATGTACTACAGTATTGTACACCTTAAAAAGGTCTACAAAAAAGTCCGCGATGGTATATGTCTATCTCTTAGGGATAACCCACAATAACCATTTTTTATTCTTTACTTTTTACGAGAAATAATGGCTTATTTACGAAGCAATTTTAAGCAATACATCATCAATCCTTATCCAATTAAGTACCTTAAATACATTGTACATTTAATATAGCTCAATATGGCCCTTTACATCATGTAATTTAAAAGAATATTTTCGAAGATATTACAGATTTATTTTTCATAGCGGTTGGATCGTAAAATTTATATTCAAGCGCGAAAATTATAATAGTTATATGAAGCGGTCTCGCACGTCGCGTCGAGATGATAGGGTCCTGTTTTTACCCATTGGGTACGAAACCCTAAAAAACATTTTCAATATTGTATACAGAAGTATATTGCAGTGAGTCGAGTTATTTGCTGAAGAAGTTTTTTCTCCAAGAACACTATTCCACGAGGGCGAAGCCGCGGGCAAAAGCTAGTAATGTATAAAGGTAAATACTAAATTGATTTTATTACCTTAAATCCTGTGTTTATGTATATAATAACAAAAAAATACACAAATACAGACGAGCGGCCTGTCGTTTTAGTTAGAACAGACGTCAGTTCGGCCCTTAGATTAATAAGCCCTAAATAGTCTTCAAACAAACGCATCGTACAAAGTGAAGCAAGCAACAGATAGATGTAGGCGTAAGCATTACATACCGACACACACACAAACAAACCTTTAAAGTTGTAGAGTGTGTACAGTTTTAAGAGACAATTCTCTTAAAATTGGAATTATTATATTTGTTTTTCTTAATATCTAAATATAACTTATATTTCATTTAAAACCATCTAAACACGATTTGTGAACATGATTTATATTAAACTGGTATTAAGGAATATATTAAGGATTATCTTAATACTGGCAATAATTTAAATTGATAGTTTAAAAAAATCTGACAATATTTCAAAAGTTGCAACTATTAGTTAGCCATGAAAATTTTAAATATAATTTATTACTACTAGTAACACTTTCACAATTCACAATAGGGCAGCAAGATGGCGACATAATATGATTTTTAAAATGTTTTAAATAGTTGGCTTAATGCAAGTCAAATTTTTCGGACATAATATTTCATACTTACATATGAAATGTTATGTCCGTAACTTTTTTATTTCTATTATAGAATTTAATAAATTTAAGAGCCGATATGGTTTAGTATGATTTGCTTCACTTTTCATACACTTTTTTTCTAGGCATTATTATTCTAAGGTTCGGCCTGAACGGATTCGAGCACATACACGAAAAATCGCATCTGGTTTGCTGCGAGGTACGGTCGTGTTTTTAGGGTTCGGTAATACTTAAGGAACCCTTATAGTTTCGCTCTGACTGTCCGTCTATCTGTCTGTCTGTCTGCTCTCCTAGCTTCTGTAATAACTTTATTACAATAACTTTTGAAGTAATTCAAAGAAAACCTATTGCGCGTTGATAGTTACGGAACGCTCCTTAGAAATGTAGTAACATGCTCTTGGTTAGGTTAGGTTATTTATTTATTAATTGTATTTTGCTGCAACTGTAGTCACGAATCGACGAAACCGAATTATTGTGCTATACATTTTTCCAGCAATATGTAATAGAAAACATTTCTCTTTGTTTTATAGAAATAGTCTTTATATTTTATCAACCATTGTGGCTCTAAAATTTTAAATACTAATAAATATTCTTTAGACCACATTGCCATTTTTAGGGTTCCGTACCCAAAGGGTAAAAACGGGACCCTACTACTGAGACTTTGCTGTCCGTCCGTCTGTCACCAGGCTGTAACTCCTTAACCGTGATAGCTCGACAATTGAATTTGTCACAAAGGATGTATGTATTTCTATTGCCACTATAACAACAAATACTAAAAACAGAATAAAATAAAAATTTGAGGCTCCCATACAACAAACGTTTTTCCGTTTTGTACGGTACCCCTCTTTCAGACTCGCACTTGGCCGGTTTTATTTTATACTCGAATTTTATTACCGTTCAGTCCATCCGTTCAGTTCAAATTTAATGTTGCCAACTTAGTTGTTTTACTACAAAATTTAGTATTTTATTCCCGCTTTAGTAGGATTTTAGTTGTTAGTAGTGATTTAGTAGAAAATAGCCAGACAGTAATCATAATATGCAAAACGGACTATATAAGGCACAAAAAAAAATTGACACCTTATCATAAATAGCCAATAGCACATCTTAGGACACGTCCGTAAGTCGTTTAAAACTACCCATTTAATTTCTATATACGTAATATTTCCAACCATATTTTTTTTATTTACCATTAAAATTTTATAATTTTAATGGTAAATTGGAAATATTATTATTTCCAATATAGTAAAACTGAAAATGGATGGCTTTTGTAGTTTTTTTAGAGAATCCTAAGTTTAATATCTTTTGATAGTTTACTTGATAGTTTTCGGTATTCTTTTTAGTAGAAAACGACGCGAGTTTAGTAGTTTCGCAAAAATAGAGTTGGCAACACTGGAACGAATCGCTTCATTCCATCCGGCCGACTGATGCGATCTCAAATTGCACACAGAAGATAC
This sequence comes from Phengaris alcon alcon, assembly GCA_037179445.1. Classification (NCBI taxonomy): domain Eukaryota; kingdom Metazoa; phylum Arthropoda; class Insecta; order Lepidoptera; family Lycaenidae; genus Phengaris; species Phengaris alcon. The sequence continues at coordinate 4,046,898 of JAYRCH010000207.1, read as the reverse complement.
GATTTTGTAACCGTTCAGGCCGAACTGAAGGTAGACGGGACCGTATATGGGAGCCCTATGGATTTGACAGTAGTCTTCGATTTTCAATCATAGCAAAAAATTATCGTTTTTTTTTTAGTTTTTTTGGTCCTGTAATTTTTTAATTTAGCAACTGATTACTGTACTTGTTGCCTTTCGGAAAAAATATTAACTTTGCTGATTTAAAACAAATTCATAATTTCACACAACTTATATACTAGCTTCTTCTTCTTCTTCTTTGCTAAGCTAGCTATACACGTCAGGGCTTACCTGACAGGTTAGCCTGCACAGGCTTTAATTTATACCCGTCAGGTAAGCTTGAGCTGATACTGTATGCAAACTTGCGCCATTGTGCAACTTACATGCACCGGTTTGTTTGTATAGGTATTTGTATGCGAATCTGTCAGGTATACCGGTTACGTGTATGGCTAGCATTAGATAGAAAAGATTAATGTTACATATCATGAAGGTACACATATAAGAGCTTGATGGCTCAAAGAAAACTAATTAATAAAAAATCGGCCTAGTGCGAGTCGGATACGCGCACTAAAATATTTTATTTTTAGTTTTTTTTATTATAACGGTAACAGAAATACTCTATCTGTGAAAATTTCAACTTTTTAGCTATCACGGAAATCATAATATCATAATAGGTACAGCCTGTTTACAGACAGACAGCCGGACGGAATGATGGACGGACAGCGGAGTTTTAGTAATAATAACGTTTTTAGCCTATGGATACGAAATCAATTAGTTATTAAGAAAAATAGTTTTAATTTAAAATACAATGTAATATAAAATAAAATGTGCGTAATTAAATGCTGCAAGAGCTCAAAATAAATACGGTTAATTTTTATTATAAAGTAATAAAAGTCCCAAAATCTTAAATAAGATTGACCTAAGTTTTAGCCTTTTTCATTAATTCCTTAATTTCTTAGTTCGTAAAATATGCAGATTCTGTGGCTCTTGCATCGCCGGTCATGGTCAATGCGCTTCATTTGAATAAATGAAACGAATATCAATAAATTGAAATTAATCAAAAATTGTAATTTAATTAAAATATTTGCAAGAAAAAAAATGTTGATGTTAAAGTAACTCCGGAATGACGAATGTACTATCGAACAAGTTGCCGCTTGACCAGGCATAAGATAGAAAGCGCTTTACAGCGCCTTGCGGCAGCGAACCGTAGCGTACGCACGCACGCATACTCACGTGTAAATACGTAGTTCAACCACGTTTGCATTCGAAGCGGTTGCTTTCTTTATGTTTAAATATTTTAAGGCGTCCTAGTACAAAAGAAAATGTTTAAAAACTGGTCCAGCAGAAATTTTGTCGATATATTACAAGTCCTGCAGCAACAGTAAATATTTTCTTATCCAGGAGCAAGTCTGCCTTCCCTTATACGGGTTTCGCTTACGACATTCAGTTCCCGGCTATGAGAATGAATCAAGACTTAATTGGTTTTTCAAATACCTTACGGGATACTTTCTTTTTTTTTTTTTTGGAAAGGGGAGTGTAAAATTTAGAGCTGCAAAGGCGGATAGTGTAGGCGTACAAGGATCAGTATGTTCTTAATTCAACAAAACCTTTTAATATAATATGTTCAGCGCTAACAAATAACGCATACATGCAAAATCTCAAAAATGTAAATATAACACACTCGCATTATGTATAAGGAGGTAGGTATTAAATTTTCAGTCAAACATCAAGTTTTTCTGGAAATCCATCAAAACAGCCAGAGGAAAATCTTCTACCTCGGAGCTGAGTAAAATCAGGAGTCAAGTTGGGAGCATTATAAAAGGCGAAGAATGTGTGTTAAAAAGATGGAAAAAGTATTTTGAAAGTTTGTTTGAAAGAGAGGAAGTGCAGGTACAACATCCGGCATCTTCCATGAAAACTAATTTAAATGTTGATGAAAGTGAGATAAGCATGGATGAAATAGTAAAAGCGTTGAAAAGTATGAGATTAGGTAAGGCTGCAGGGTTCATAGTTCTAGGGCTTGTGTAAGGATAAATGGGGCATACACTGAATGGTTTAATATCGAAAAAGGTGTTAGACAGGGATGTGTAGCGTCACCGTGGCTGTTTAATCTGTTCATGGACAATTGCTTGACAGATTTAAAAGAGAATGAAAGTGGGTTGATAATGAATGAGCTACTCGTCAAATGTTTTATCTATGCTGATGACCAAGTATTACTTGCGTCTTCGGCCGAGGAGTTGCAGGAGATGGTAACTGCTATGAGTAGAGCTTTTGTTAGGAATGGAATGAAGATGAATGTAAAGAAGACAAAAGTGATGGTGTTTAAAAGAGATGAGGCAGTGACAGATTGCTATATCGTGATTGGAGATGAACAAATTGAACAGGTGATTGAGTTTGTGTATCTAGGATCAAAGTTTACAAGATATGGAAAGTGTGATAGTGATATTGAATGCAGGAAGAGTGAATGCAGGAAACAGGGTGAATGGAGCTTTGCACTCCTTTATGAACAGTCAGAACGTGGTGTTGGTTCCGACACTCATGTACGGAAGTGAAAGTTGGGTATGGCAGAAGAAACATGAAATCAGAATAAATGCAGTTGAGATGAGAGCGTTAAGAAATATGATAGGAGTTAAACTGAGTGACAAGAAAATAAATAGTGAGATAAGGAACTTTGCGGTCTGAAAGAAGATGTAGTGTCAAAAATTGAGAAAGGGATGCTGAGATGGTTTGGCCATGTCGAGAGAATGAATGAACAACGTTTGACGAATAAAGTGTATAAGGCGAGTGTGAATGGAAGTGTTAGAAGGGGTAGACCTAGGCGGACGTTTCGAGACCAAATCAGGGATGTCTTGAAAAAAGGCCAGGTCAAGAGTACCCTAAACCGAAGATGTATGTATGTATGAAGAGAATAATGAAAGTGGACGAAGCGAAACAAGTATGTAAGGATCGTAGCAAGTGGAAAGAAGTGGTCTCTGCCTACCCCTACGGGAAAGAGGCGTGATTATATGTATGTATGTAGGTAGGTATAACTCAATAGTGTTTATTTACTTTTCTTTGAAAATTTACCGCTTAGGCTGACTGTAAGCGATAAAGGACATCGGCAAGTCGCCATACATTTACTACCTGGTAATTAAGATAAGTGTTCATAAAAAGTATATATTGAAAGTTGTACTTTATGAATATAGGAACAAAAAAGCAATAATATTTAATATTATATATATATTACTTTATATATTATTATTTTATTTTTATTACTTTGTTTAAAAATAATTGAGTAACCGGCATCCAAAGTGATTGACAAGTTTGTCCCCCCCCCTAGCTTTTCCGAATTATAGGAATTAGAAATGCTTAACTTTCAATGCTAATCGATCACGGTATACTTATTCGGATATTACCTATTAATGAAATCGGATAATAACTTGTGAAGAAATTTAAGCCGTGTCCTGACACGTTATTACTAATCTTTATGGTGTGAAACAAGCAAACTATTTCACATTAATGAGGCTGTGCTGTGCTAGTCGAGGTAGCCTCACCAAGCGTGAATCGAACGTTAAGACTGACGAACAACAAATATATTCAAAAATTATTTTTAAATCTGTGTCTTGTAAGTTGCACTTCAAATCTTCAACCCATGAAACTACTCAGCCCACAACAAAACCCACAACTATGACATTTTGAAACATGCCAGATTGCAGTGCTGTTTCTAAAGTAGGCTCAGGTTAAGGGGCCACCGTGAGACAAACGGTTTGACCACAAGAATGCTGTATGCAACAGTAATTTGTCAATTACCAAATACAAGCAATCTCAGCTAAAATACCACACATTCGACTAACGTCTACCTGTTGATTAACTTGTTAAGTGTAATCTTGAATACAAGGCCGATTTCATAGATGCAACAAGAAATTATAAAAAGAAGGAATATAGCTTTCTTAAATCTGGCCAGACGATTAAGGCAGATGTCTATTGCCAACAACTACAAATCATGATAGAAAAGCTAGCTGCTAAACAACCGAGGTTGGTCATTCGCTCTAGGCCACTGCTGATTCAGGACAACGCTAGACTACACACTGCGCAACAGACGGCTACCAAATTAGAGGAGCTTCAATTATTGGAATGTCTAAGACATCCACCGTACTCACCGCACCTTGCTCCAACAGATTATCATTTTTTTCGAAAATTGTTATTATATTAAAAAAATATTTTTAGAACTTGGGAATAAAAAGTTATGAATCTCCGAATATCAGAGAATTCATGTGTAAAATACGTACTTATCTGTGGTAATCGTTGAAATAGACCCCTCTATACTATTTGTATTTATACATAATGTAACATGAAAGCGACATTTAGCATTTATCTGTTAGCATATTGTGTTTCCAAACAATCTAGTTATTAATTTCACTACGTAATTTATATCACAACTAATAGATGTCGCTTTCCCGCAAACCGCCACTAGGGCAATTTATTGAACAATAGGTTAGGTTATAATTAATCAATTATCTTTTATCCCCCGAGTTTGATGTATAATGTTATTGCTTTTTTGTTCCTATATTCATTAGTACAACTTACAATATATACTTTTTGTGGGCACGTATCTTTATTACCAGGTAGTAAATGTATGGCGACTTGCCGATGTCCTTTACCGCTTACAGTTAGCCTAAGCGGTAAATTTTCAAAGAAAAGTAAATAAACACTATTGAGTTAAATACCTACCTCCTGTGTATATATATATATATATATATATATATATATATATATATATATATATATATATATATATATATAACCGCCCCCTTTTTTGGAGTCCGTTAAAAATGGTTCACTTTACAAAAAAATCATGTATCAAACCTTACCTTTATTTTAAAGTACATATTCGACGGTACATGGGTAGAATGAGAAAAAACATCCCCTAAAATATAAAATTATTATTATTTACTGATGCCAAAAGTAAAATCTATAACTGTATCAAATTGCATCCATTCATATTCATAATTAAAGAATTTGGCAGGGCGGACAGACTGACTGACAGCCGGATAGATAGAGCGAAACCATGGAGAATAGAGGTAAGGAGTACCATCTCTCTAAGGCAGAAAAGCTAAAAAGTGTCCGACAAAAGTAATTAAATAATAGTTCCAAAACTGGCCATAATGGCGCTAGAGTGGCAAGGGTGTGTGCTATGAAGTTAGAATTTTTGATGACAATGACTAGTTTTTAGTTGTTAATTCAGTAAATCGTGAATATTCTAATTACTCGTATAGTCGAAAATATTTTTATATATAAAACCGAAGAAGATCCCAAGATTTAATTATCCGATTAAATTTTGCCGCTTTACACCCTTGCGTCTGTAGCGCCCCCTATTTAACGCTATTTTACGGACACTTTTCGTGTATGGAGATGGTACTCCTTACCTCTATTCCTTGTTGTAGGTACTACGGAACCCTAAAAAGATACCTAATATTGAAAGCAAATTCAGTGCTGTGTTTACGATTACTGATCGTTTAGATTTCAAATACTTTTTAATGTATAAAAAATACAGGAAGTAGGTGTGTTTTTGTCGCGGTCACTTGATCCGCGTGAGTTTTGTGACACAATACTACAATAATACAAAAAATATGGCATTAGCCTTGCAGTGTGATAATTGGTAATTAATTTAAACATTTAATAACTTATTAATAACTAGGAGCCAGTCGTCATTGTATGTCGTGTTTATTATTATAACAATATCTTAAAAATATCATGCTTCAGCCAAGTGTTTTAAAGAAAAACAAATTGATCGAAAGCTATCTCGTATCTACCTTTTTATTAATCTCGTACCTCGATAAATTTTTCACAGTTTAAATATTATTCAATTGTTATTAGATAAATTTACAATTGCTATTTGTACCATCTTATACCAACAAAAATTAATTAAGTGTTTTAAAAAAATTATCTCTAATCAGAAAATTAAGAGGACTTCTGGAGGAAAACCAGGAAAAATCCTTTCTGTGTAATGAAAATGTAATGTGTCTAAAATACAATAGTCAACTAGTACATCCTATGAAAAACTAATCAGTGCCGGATTAGCCTAGTAGCGGATGTAGCAAATGCTACGGGCCCGCGCTCCAGCGTTTCTCTGACCGAGACGACCTCATATTTTTTATACATAGTAAAAACAACGCAGAAAATAGATCTCAATGCAACACAATAATGCTAAAAATCGAAAACACGACTGCAATTTAAAAAACTCGTCACTTGTGAGTACGATTTTCATTTCTATTGCATTACTCCCACCTGAAAAGCTGAAATTTAATTTCACCACGTTAAATGTCAAGTTAAATTAATTATATTTAATATATTATATGCTATTAAAAATACATGTATTTATTAGAAAGGAAAATAATTAATTAGCAGATTTGTTTTTCGAGATTTTTTTAAATCTTTCAAGTAACACGTTCTGAATACAAAAAATGTATATTACAAAATTTTTAACGTTCCCTTTTAGCAGAGACGGCGCAAGTCGTGGGCGGTGTGGGCAACCGCCCGGTCTCGCAGTCCAAGGGGTATACTCATGAATGCAAGAGTATACTAACTTTTCATGATGTCCTTCAAGAAAAAAATACAGAAACAGTGTTTAAAATATTTCATGAAACCCTAATACTGTTCTATAATTTGTGTTTTCCTTTTATTATTGTTCAAAAATCAAAAACATTAATGAAAAATAAATGGTTAACTAAGGGCATTAAGAGGTGTTGCAAACATAGGAGAAAACTTTACCTGCAATACCGTCTTTCAAAAACTAATAAAAGTAATAATAAAACAAAATATAAAAAATACTCTAAAATACTAAATAGATGTATAAATGAGTCACAAAAACTAAGTAATACAAAGTATTTAGAGGTAGCACAGAACAAGTGTAAAGCATCTTGGGATATTATCAAAACCTCTCATGTTAATCACTCATTTGATACTCAATACATAGATGAAATTGAACTAAATGGTAAAACTTTCATTGATCCTTATCACTTAGCAAATCTATTTAATTCATACTTTATAAATTTAACTAATAGAAGTAAAATTAATGACAAAAGTATTAATAGCTGCAATCACTATAAGATTTATAATAATAATAATAATAATTCAATTTACCTTACTCCTATAACATAAATGGACACAAAAAATACATTGACAATTTGAAATATACGAATTCTACTGGCTATGATAATATTCATACAAAAATTTTAAAAAATTGTAGCAAATGTTTAGCAAAACTATTAACTCACATAATTAATCTCTCACTGACTGAAGGTGTTTTTCCCTCTTCTGAAATACTCGATTGTAAAACCAGTATTCAAAAAAGGTAAAAAGTATGATCTCAATAATTATAAAGCAATAACTAATAGTACCTATAATCTTCAAAATATTTGAAAAACTAATATACGACAAGATTACCTCTTTTCTTACTGTTTCTAATCTTCTAGCTCCTGAACAATTTGGCTTCAGAAGAAATAGATCAACTGCGCACGCTTGCTTTTCTCTTATAAAAACTTTGACTTTACTTGTTTTAATGTTGAAACTTCAATTACAGCCATATTTTTAGACTTGTCATAAGCATTTGACTTTGTTTCACATGCTACTCTATTAAATTTAATAAATAACTATGGAATAGGGGCGTTGCAAATGACTGGGTTAAAAGTTACTTTCAGGACCGACGTCAATGTGTAGAAATTTGTGACATAAAGGGTAAACAAAAAGTAATGTGTAGATCATCTAACTTAATTATTGATTGCCGTGTCCCTCCAGGTTCCATATTAGATCCTTTGTTAGTTTTATTTTATATTAATGATTAACCAAAAATAATTGAACATGAACCTATTCTATTTGCTGACGACACAACTATTTTAGTTAAAAAATATAAAAATACAAACAACGAATATGAAATTAATAACACAATAAAGAGGACAGTTGACTGGTTAAACACTAAAAACTTAACAGTTAAAGCTAACAAGTTGAAAATTATACAATTCGAACCAAAAAACCAACATAACAATAAATTAAACGTCTTAATTGATAATAATATAATTGCAACCATAGAGTCAACGACCTTCTTGGGTATCACAATAGACCGTCACTGCTCATGGAAGGATCATATAGGTGTTTCATGTAGTAAATTAGAAAGATTTGTATGATATATCTAATGTTAAAAAATGTGTGACCCTAAACGCAGCCTTTCATACATATCATGGTTATGTAGCTTCCCTTCTAAGATATGTTATAATAATAAGGAGTAACTCAGTTAATACCATTCTTGCCTTCCGCGCCCAGAAACAGTGCATCCGATCTTTGAGTGTTGCAACATAATATCAAGCTGTAAGCCATTATTTAAAAAGCACAATATACTTCCTCTACCAAGTATGTATATATCTTTGAGATGTGTATGTTTATAAATAAAAAACATTGATATGTATTTTGAAAAGAAAAGTAAGGTTGCATACAAAAGCTGTAGACACCATAATAAATTGTGTATTCCTAAACAATGGTTACAACTTTGTAGTAGAAACGCATATTGTATGGCTGTTAAGATTTATAATAAAATACCACAAGCTATAATAGCCCAGTAATTTTAGGAATTTTAAACCCCAATCTGCGGAAAAATTCCTAGTGAGCTGAGTATTTGCATACGCCTTTATTACTATTAGTTTATGCCATATTCCTTGATCCAAAGCCTTTGACCTAGTGTCATATGAAATATTATGGAAAAAGTTGAGAGATGAAACTAGTTTACCAAATGAGATAATATCACTGTTTATACATTGGTACAGTAGTCAAATAAACTGTGTGAGGTGGGGAGATTCGTTTTCAAAAGATTACAGGCTGGAGTGCGGAGTGAGGCAGGGGGGTTTGACCTCTCCTACGCTCTTCAACCTCTACATCAACGCGCTGATCGAGGGGCTCAGTAGCACGCAAGTCGGATGTCATATGAACGGAAAATGTATAAATTACATAAGTTATGCAGATGACATGGTGCTGTTGGGCCCCTCGAGCGGCTCACTTCGGAGTCTACTAAAGATATGTGAGTCCTATGCGGTCACCCATGGACTTAGGTACAATTCCAAGAAGAGTGAATTTATGATGTTTGAGCCTGATAAGCCCTAGCATCATGAATTCACTTTCGCCTCTCTAAAAAGATACCCACGTGTTCCTGAATTTGTGGTGAAAATTTGAAAAAAGTAGCTATATTTAAATACCTGGGAACTGGGTTACCGAAAATCGCAGTGACAGTGTTGATATTGAGAGAGAGCGTAGAGCGTTGACTGTCCGCTGCAACATGTTGGCCAGGAGATTCGCACGGTGCACTGAGTAAGTTCGAATCACCTTATTCAAATTATACTGCCAGTGTTTTTACACGTGCAGTGTCTGGGTTAACTTTACGCAGCGGACATACAACGACCTACGCGTGCAATATAATAACGCGTACAGGGCGGTGAAGCGACTGCCGCGCCACTACAGCGCTTCTGCCATGTTCGCGGAGTCGAGAACGGCGGGGTTCGCGGCCATAATGCGAGCGCGCTGTGGATTGTAATGAAGATGTGAAAAATCGACATTGATATCGTTACGGCTAAAAAAGTTATAAAGATCAAATGGTCACAAAAATCATTCATCACAAAATCAAACAATTTTTCGCAAATATCTCGCGACCTGTTGCTCGGAGGTCAATGGTGGTAAAGTTTGTCGTATAATTATCTACAAAAAATGCCTCTTGCATTTTTCTGTAAAATTAACCATTTTCGGAGTAGAGCGCTGAGAAAGCGCCTAGTATGCACTCACATACGGTATTGTGTTATGTATATCGTACACCAAGGCGTAAACTCTATTGCTTTTTTATTCATGTTTGTAAGTGTCTTAAAAACTTCTATCTGATACTCGGGCGTTTTGTGAAAAATATACTTATACTAGCTGTATACCGCGGCTCCGCCCGCGTAAATATACTATCGAGTATCCCGCGGGAATACTGTTATTTCCGGGGATAAAAAGTAGCCTATGTTAATCCAGACCCTAAACTACTACCATACCAAATTTCATCAAAATCCGTTCAGTAGTTTTTGCGTGAAAGAGTAACGGAGCGGCGGCGGCTTTAAAACGACGCGAAGAAAGACCGAGAAAGTAGTTAAAAGACCTTTGGCACACAAATGTCTTTTAACAATTTTTTAAATTTATTTATTGACAAATTTTTGACATTTCTGGGAGTTTAGTATAGAAACGTATACACTGACCTTTAAAATAATTGTTTATTTCACTGAGTCTAGTCACTGGTACAGCCAGTTTGTGCTTATTCGTAGTATTTTAAATGTTGTGTTGGTAAATTTTTTATCAAATTCATTACTATATTTTTCTACATACATAACATTATCAAAAATATATTAAGATTGTACAGTATCCCTATCTCTTTAAATTTTTCTCTTAGGGAAGCATATGGGGACATCTTATAAATAGCTCAAATCGCTCGCTTCTGCAGCACAAAGATAGAATTAATGTCGGTGGCATTACCCCATAAAAGGATACCAGAGGCCATTCTGCTATGGAAATAATTAAAACAAAATAAACTAACCGTGCCGATGCTGCGTGCCGTCAGAAATTTGTCTAATTTTTCTGACTGCAAATGCTGCGAACTGAGACTATTTGTTAGATTAGCACTGTAACTTAGAATCTAATATTACCTATATCTAGAAATACAGTTGAGTCATCTAGGTCAAGATTAGCTTAATTCAATAGTACGTTAGTTTGTGCATGCCTCACATTTGGTAAGCTAAACCTTAAGCATTTTGTTTTAGATGCATTAAGAAGCAGATTATTAGTACTAAACCAATTTACTATTTCAGAGAGAGCATTATTTACCCCGTCATAGTCCGACTGCTGTCACTTCACTTTAAAAATAAGTGAAGTAGTAGTAGTAAGTATAGTAAGAAAGGCCCTAAAATTGACCCTTGCGGCACTCCCAGATATATTTTAGCTCCAGATGACATATGGCCATTCACTTCAACCTTTTGTGTATTAATAACCTTATATTAACCTTAATACTAATTTTTGACATGGTAACTTTCTTTGTAGCTTGAAACTGTTATTATGATACTACCTAGGCCTTACAATATTTGCACGGTTAAAAAGCAGAATGTGATGAAACTTATATGTAAAATATGGTTAACATCAAGTTGTATATTCTATGCAAATAAATATTATGATGATGATGATAAAAATATATATAAAATCCAGAAGTAAGTGCCACTTAGATATATTATAAGAATTAATTCTCAACTTAAAGATATTTCACGAATTTCGTGAACAATAAAAAATTGAAACTGCTCGAGATCCTGTATTAATAAAGTTTGGTAAAATCAATTACGGTCATATTTTGGTCACATGATCTACTGCTTATTTAAAGACGTTTGGGCAAAAAAATAATTTAAATTTCGAAAAAATACAATTACATTACGTACTTTATGGTTTTCTTTAAAGCAGTAAAATAAGAAAAAAAATGATAGCTCGCTCCGCTCGCTCGCTTTTTAATAACAACATTATATTATTTTGTACTGACGTTCTGTATTAGGCTATTAATTTGATTGTATTTTCCTAAATGCAGTATTTCAGGGTTTAAAGTTTAAACAGATTTTAATTGGTAAAGTGGAAAAAAAAATATGCTCGCTTGCTCCGCTCGCTTGCTTTTAATATAAACAACATATTATATTATTTAGTACCCATGTTATGTTTTAATTCGTTGATTTTATTGTATTTTTCCGAAGTTCACAGTCTTTCAGGTTTTAAAGTTGAACAGATTTTAATCTGGAAAGTAGAAAAAAAATTTTTGCTCGCTCGCGTTTAGCATAAAGAACATAATATTATATTATTTAGTATCGACAGGCGGTTTTAGGCAATTGATTTAATTTAATTTTCTAAATTACATAGTATTTCAGGGTGAACAGATTTTAATCTGGAAAGTAGAAAGAAAATGTTTGCTCGCTCGCGTTTAACATAAAGAAAATAATATTATATTATTTAGTACCGACAGTCGGTTTTAGGCAATTGATTTAATTGAATTTTCTAAAGTATACATAGTCTTTCAAGGTTTATATATGTTCAGGTAGTAAAATAGAAAGAAAATATTTGCCTCATACCTCAAGTTGTTTGGCCACAAGCCCGCAACTTCAGTAGACCCCACCCCGCAAGGGAGAAAAGAAATTTAAAAAACATAATAATAATAATAATAATATCTATTGACGCTACACACCATGTCAATCTGATCCCGTGGTCAGTGTCGTGTCAATCTGATACCATACAACGGATATATATTTAATACTTTTAATACTATACATATATTTAAGATTTGAATTGTGAATTGTATTACGTATTCTATATTTCATTTTCGTGGTAAGTAGATTTCAGATAATTATTAAAATATATTTCTACTTCAAAGTCAATATCGCACATTTATTTTATACTTTTTCATATGAACTTATAACAATGCAATCCAACAGTTTATAAAAATTCATTGTTTGACCTTGTGTGTGGTAAGTTAATAATATAATAAGAGTAATTTATATAGTAATAAAAGATTTTTCATTTTATTGGTGTTATAACTTGAAAACCAAAAGCAAACCCGCGCTAGCTTAGTCCGGCACTGTCGGACAGTTAAAAAAGGTATGGAAAATACCGTATTTTATTGCAGACCCATTGTATAATTTACTCAAAAATCCGCTTTTAATAAACCGGCGACAATAATGTCATCATGTAAATTATTAATTCGACTTATAAAAAGATTCACCGACCGGCTGACCCAGTAACATCACGCTACCTTATTTTCCATCGAAATTATATGTATAAATTACACTCGTTATTGCCCCATATTGAAATTCGCTTTGCACTCGCTTTATTGCTGCCAGAATTCTGATGCAGTTTTAGACCTTTTTCTCATTTAAATCTTGCAATTAACTTCGATAATCACACCGTAGGTTAGCCGTAGCTCTGCGCGTAGACTGGCTAAGAATTGTAAAAATTGCATAGCTACATTCTTCCTATTTGTTAAAAATCATGCAACACGCAGTAGGTATATATTACTTATAATCTTGTCTCTATTATAAAATCTGAAGTAGGTACAACGATTTGGGTGTAGGTAGGTAGGTACTCTTGTTTTGTAGAGGCATGCTTCGTATATAAATGGAAAACTACCTACTTTCTCGGCATAGTAATGCATAATGATCTGTATTCTTTATAACAAGGAAAAGAAATAAAACAAAGAAAAGTATGTCACTTACTTCTTACATGACTCATAGAGGATTTTCGGACGATACCAAGAACCTTCTTTCATATTTATGTTATATTATATTCTTTGGTAAAACCGTGGACGAAATGTTGCAAGTTAAAAAAAATATTACAATTATTATTAGAGAGGTTTAGTTCCGTGATAAGCTCAATACTTTCGGACAGAGTCGACGAACAGGGAAAACAAGGATCTTATACCTGGCTATGTGTGTGGGTGTTGCTATTCAACCTGACATGTCAAGTTTTACGAAATTTTATATTGTAAGTAGTTAAATGTTTCTCTGCTTATGATATAAACACCTACTGGCTTTATAACAACAATTATGAATAATGTAATAATTAATAGCAGGGCTGAAAACTAGTCAATATTAGTCAATACCCAAAAAGGGCACCATTATTGTGCAGAAATTTCAAATTAGGCATCACCTACGCTGAAAATAAGTACGTTATTCAACTCTCATATTATTCTCCGGTAAAATAAACTCTTCGTTCACATAAAGGCTTTGCCAGAAAGTTGAATGATATGACCATAATATTATCAGTTAAGTGCCAGAAATCATTATTGACCAGCATGCAAGACCTCGACGGCCTCTGTGGCTCTGTTTAAGGCGTTGGCGCTCAAGCTGGAGGTCGCGGGTTCGAATCCCGGAAGGGAACAAAAAGGTTTTCTGTGTTCCTGGATCATGGATGTATTAAATATAATGTGTACCTACTTTATAATAAAAATCTTAAATATGTGTATAGTAGGTATAAAAGTATTAAATATAATATTTCCGTTGGCAGCTGGTACCCGTAACACGAGTTCTTCGAGACCTTAACACGGGACCAGATTGACGTGGTGTAAAAGCGTCCATAGATATAATTTATTAGATTGACGTGATATTTTACTGATATTACATCTTTATTATATTGTATATTATTATGTGTATTTAATAAAGAATTTGAAAGAATTTATTCTTCATATATATCGGCGGCCGAGTACCTACTCAAAATTTTTCCACCTCAATTTTTTTATATGATCGTGTATTTGATATATTACTGCCCTTCTGATTATATTTTATTAGTGATTCCCTATACATGTAAAGTGTTAGTGTATATAAAGAATAAAAAACATTTTTGTTTTGTATTTTATTCTATTACTTAAATACTTTTTTATATTTATCATGGTTTGAAAATACCCTAATTTTCTAAATACGATTTTTCTAAAGTTTAAATTTCATAGCTCCAAAAGTATTCATAAAATGAATACTTTTGACACAATTTATGTGACTATTTTATTTGTTTATCAATAAAGAAAAAAAAGCAATGCCCCGTTCAAAAATAACAATTCCGTGCAATTTACAAAATCGCACTTTTCACCCAGACTGCCCCTCGCAACATGCATTCAGTGGGGCCAATCGCATCATATTACAAAATTTGAGGTGGAAAAGCCAGCGATACAAGCTGGTCTATTGAAAGATATTTGGTTTGTATATCAACAAATGCTTTTTAAATATTAAGTAGGTATGTCAAGTATGGTAATTCGGTGTCGCTAACCTGACACATGCCTCACACGTTCAATATGATAATTTAGACATAATTTACATTAAGGTGTTATAATATACGAACTAGATAAAACAATAACTTTTTAGACGTATCTAAGTCGAGCTATTAGGTATATTAGGTACGGTACGGTCGCCGACAAACCAGGTGGGCGGTGTACCACCTCGTCATCCCCATAGTAATAAGACCGAAATGTGTACACCGGGTTAAGTAGAGGTTTGAATAATTTACATTTGACGTTAAGCCGTGGGTGGGCTTTAGCCTGGCTCTAGGCAATAAGAAATACTAGGTTATAAGTACTGTTTCAAATTGAAACCTCAAACTTTATTAGCTATTTCGCTTCGCCTATGGTATCAGTAATCAGTATTGTGTTGTTTTTGGGGATATTATAACAAAATATAGAAAGCTGTCAGTTCAGTGTGCTGAGTGCGAGATTTTGTCACTGCTCGCCGTGAAGAGTTACCTACAATTTGTATGGCATCGAAACAACGCCCCTAGTGGCTAACAATGGGAACTAATTCGATGCCATACAAACTTCTTCACAGCGAGTAGTGACAAAAACTCTCACTCAGCACACTGAACTGATCAACTTGTAGAGTTATGCAACGTGACCTGGCACACATTCGCCGGTTTTCTCAAAAATTCAGCAGTAGCTTTTTGTCGTTGATGAACTTATAAAATCAATAATGATTCATGTTATCACATATCAAGATTAGAAAAATTGTGTAGACAAGATCGTTTAGGTATAACAAGAATGGACAGGGTCAACGCTCTGTGTTTTAACAAGCCTTATTTTGACCTTGCTCTGTGTTCGCAGTCGCGGGCACCGGCTAGCTATTACGTATTTTTGCAAAACGTACCTTCTTTGGTATACCTATCTCAAGACTCAAACGTCGGAATGCCTTAAAAGGTAATCTTAGAAATTCCTCAAAAACTCGTTCTTTATTAGTGTATGTTTCTATTCCTTTTATCGTCGGCTCCATCATTTACATATTTTAGTACCAAGTTAATTTGCGCCATCAGATGATTCTTCAACTAAATAATGATGCAGCAAACATAAAATATGTTTATGTAAATGCACGTCATTGTAAGGTGATGGGATTGGCAGTTACATCATTCCCCATTTTATTACAACTTACACATAGAAGATGACGCCAGGCCATTCTATAAAAGGACGGATAGTAATGTATTAAACAAATAGCTACAGTGTCATTTTATGCTAGTTCTTGGAAGTGAGGCTGCAAGCTTTGCTTCTAAAGCACCAACCACACAATTTATCTTCATTGATCTTGATAACAGACGACAACCTTTTTTGGGCGTCCGTGAGTAGGTAGGAATGAATGAAACCAACAATTGGTATTCGCATTAATCCAACGGATAATTTTGATATATTTATTTTTCAGTAACTCGATAGCCCGTACAGAACAACGCAGGCGCTAGACATCAATCGTCCGAGTAACAAAAAATAAGCAATACTTATTATATACAATGTAATTGATGTGAGATATTGCATTTATTTATAAGCACTATACAACTTTACATAATGTGGTATTACTAGCAGTACATAACTATATCTACTGTTCGCTGCCAAATACGAGCCCATAGCGTGCCGTTAGTAGACAAACTACCGCACGAGATGTGATCTGCCTAGAGAGCTTGGAAGCTCCTATGTATACTTACAATCATTCAGACCTATATTACAAAATAAGCGGTAATTCATTCGAAAAATCCTTGTTGGATAGTGATACGCGACGTAAGACTTAGGACTACAGCTAGCTACTTCATCAATATGGCACAATACAAAGTCGGTAACATTGTTCAATTTCGTCTACGATCCAGAGAACATTAAGATGAAAATTATACAGGCTTATTAATTTAATACATTACTTAATAAAATGCGGTCACAGAGCACGTAGAATTTCGTACATTGACTTATCGCTACTTGTCTCTTTCTCTCGCCCACGAATATATTGCTATCTAGCTCCTTTCGCGCTCCTATCGCGTACCTGTGTAAATGCGATAGCAATTTTACAGGCGTGCGCAAGTGAGAGACAAGTAGCGACGAGTCAATGTACGAAATTCTACGTGCTCCGCGACCGCACTTTAGTAACAAACAACTTTGTGTAGGTCGTTTCAAAAATGCCTGATACTGCGATTGATCCCGTCAATACTTCAATAGTACATGTGCCAAAATAAAGAAACTTAAACAACGAATGTAAGTAACGAAGCTACCATACAAGATATGCCTTATTTAGTCCTTTAGTCTTACAAGACCCAATTTTAAAAAGACACAGGAAAACAGTGCCTTTCTAAGTCCTGGATTTGACTAGCCATAGACTTTTAAAATGTCACTATGTATAGAATAAAAGGAAAACATTCACAACTCTTAGTGAGAAAAATTAATAATACACAAATATAAAAAGAGATAAAATAACACTGGTCTGCAAAAATATTTTAAAACTTTGTTCTGTGATTGTTTTAAACACTTACGGATTGTGTCGCGGTGCACTTTTCTTTTTCCCGACGTTTCGGCTACTTTCCAGCAGCCGTGGTCACGGGGGGACTGAGGTGTCAATTGTCCTATTTGTTGAAGTTGTTCAAACTACCCGAAGATTCTTCAATTATTATTTGTGTTCCGATCCACGCAAAACATACTAACAGTATCTTGAAGCCGCGGTGATTTTAAATTCATTTTATTTTGTACAATATGTAATTTGTACACCTCAGTCCTCCCGTGACCACGGCCGCTGGAAAGTAGCCGAAACGTCGGGAAAAAGAAAAGTGCACCGCGACACAATCCGTAAGTGTTTAAAACAATGAACAATATTCGAGTAAACCTAAGAAATCAATTTGTTCTGTGATTTTAATTTAATGTATTTTAGTGCGGTGAATCCAAAACTGCTTACAGAATGATTCTATCACGTCTAGTTTTTTTAGCTTTTCTTATTTAAATTTTACGAAATTTCACATATTAAATACGTATTGCTTTAAAAACAATTATTTGACTTATATGATATTATTCAACAATAACTCCGCCGTCTGTTGACCGATTTTCAAAATTATTTTTTTGATGTAAAGGGTATACTCCGAAATTGGGACCTGATGATGGCATCCATGAGGAATAGAGGGAGCTCCTCGAAAATTTTATGGACACATAGTGAATTTGACTTTTTCAGAAGTAACCCAAGCATATGCTACCAACAGTAAGATTCTGCACTAAGGTATAACCTGGATCCCAAAGCACTGAACGGAACTCCTGTCTTTAAAGATTCGCGTTTGTAAAATTCGATATTGTTTAAAGAACTGCAAGGATATGTATCATCATCTTATATACAATACCTAATGGAAGCTTGGCGCGTATTCAATTATACATTCGATCATTTATTTTAAACGTTATTAAAATGTATTAATAATAAATAAATATATATCACTAAAAAGGGAAAAAATATTATTATTTTTAAATAAAACATTAAACCGACTTCCAAAGTAAAAATGCAAAGAAAGTATGAAATAAAACTTATTTTCTAAATAATTCCCCTTTTAAATTTCGCTAAAATTTTAAATATTTCTCTACTCAATCTTCAAATTTTTGAAGTCGGTACCAGCACGAACAACATCATAATAAAACAATATTTAAAATAGAATTCACGTTCAAGTAGGCTATTTTCTAAATAATCCCCTTTTAAATTTGGCTAAAATTTATCATGTTTTGTGCATTTTTACTTTGGAAGTCGGTTTAATTTTGTATATGTTGTTTCGCGATAGACTTTCCAGCAAAAATCAGCTAATATTTATATGGACCACTATACTTTTCTGGTGTTATATCTTTTTACCGTGTTCGCAATACCTAGGTGGAACCTATCACCATGCTCAACATACACGGTACCAATGTTTTCTGGGAAAAAATAAAAATGCTAATGCAAGAAATGTACTAAAAATACGTCAAATGTAGCTTATAGCAGCAAAACTAGACGTGCTAGATAAATTATGTTTGCATATTTGGATTAAGCTTTTCAATATGTATCAATTTCATAGATACATTGTTTTGCTCCAATTTTGATAACGACCAGTGTAATTTGTAAATGTTGAAAACAACATATTTGAGACCAAAATCATATTTTGTGATTTCGATTCTCGTTTACAATTCATTTGTATAATAATTGTTGTTACCTCCGAGTTCATATATTATATATAAAAGTTATTCAGTATTATTTGATGGCCTGTGACAGACAACTGTGATGTGTATGATAATATTAGAAGTCTCCTGGAGATACCTTATCAATCCCTATTGCTATTAATCTACCAGAGGTAGCTTAATAGCAAGTTTTGTCTCTTGTCTCATGACATGAAATAAGAAACAGGCAAAACTAAGTAATCTGTCAAAAGTAATCCTTATCAAAAGATTGTAAAACATGCCCTTAGTAGAGACTAGGGAAAGACAATGTAACAACTGAAATCTATAGTACTCAATACTCGATTTATTTTTCAGTTAGGTTAGGTTAGGTTACTTCAATATAAATTATGTCGTGGCTTTATACTCGTAAAATAAATGCATACTCCTATTCGATATAACATATTATTGTATCACAGAAGCAAGGAAATCACGCCTTCTCAAAGCACTTTTACTGATTATATTGTTTGAAGGCAGTATCAGATAAATTTGTGTTGTGAAATAGATCTTTAACTATATGTCAACAACTATATAAATAGGTTTTATACAAATATACTTTGAGTTACATAACCTCTATAATATGTGATTCTAATCCAGCAGATATACCGTATAACTTATTATTACAATATCTAAGACAGTAGTTGTGGTACGCGTGTCCGCGAAAATGGCATTATTATTTATAACACATTCCATTGATTCTGATGTCACAGATTTAATGATACATTACATCAATGCGTAGCGCAGAAGGCTACTATTTAAAGTTTCAATCTGATTCTACAACAAGTCATGGTAACGCTATGCATATATTTAGCTGCATTAATATACAAGTATACTGTATAGTCACAAGCACTGACATGGATGCGTCTAATGTTAATAGGAATGTGAACGTCGTTGAGTATTTTACACGTAAGCAAAAGCGACAAATTTGTCTGAAAAAATGTATACATTTATACAATATAATATGGTTCATGCGCGGTTTGCTTGCATTTCTATAAACCAGTATCTACTATCTACGCTAGTGCTTGAAACTGTACTGTATGGTCATCACTAGTCACTGAGAAGTACGATTGCTATTTTACGGTTATCACTTTACAATCGTTTACGTGCGTCGAGATTGTTTTTTATCACAGAGCATAAAACTATGAAATACAGTTTGTTCATTTAAATTCGAAACATAAACATTACAACTAAAATTCTTAAACGTAAAGCGGTGAGTTTTAAATGCAAGGTTATTAGCTGGTTACTAGCGACACTATTTTTTTGTATGATTTCATGTTAGTGGCAAATGTGATGTCAAATTATGCATTTTTCTAGGTATAAAGCTAACGTAATGTTAATTAAAAAATGGTTTTATGCATAAACGGAATGCATCATATAAAAGCTCACTTATAACAAAGAATAAAGTTTACAAAAATAATACGGTTTTTAATGGTCACGCATAATTGTAAAAATACAACATACAGAATTTATTATTTGCCTAATAGCAATGCAAAAATATTTTAATTCGGCTGACTTCACTGTTTTGTACATTATGACGTCACAAGTCAACCAGTCGCCAATAATTGCGACCCAAGTTTTTCAGGAACTACACTATCAAAAATCTCTGGTAATTCTATAATGGTGTTATTTTAAAGATTCGTTTCTAGTTTTATAGTTTTCACTATTAAATAATAATAGAAAATCCTTCCAATAATGTTATAATGGAGATATTCAGATATTTCTCATAAACTAATTTTTATTTCGTAATATCACTGTGATACTTGCTAGTATTGCCGAACTCGTTATAGAGACGCGCAGTTCATGAATTAATGTTAGAGCCTGGTGCAAATCGTACCGCTTAAGTACAAAACTGTGTACTTTAAGAACTTAAAAAAACCTTGCATACATCACACAAACAAAAACTAAATAACAAACACACTTATAACGTAACACGGGCATATGCCCTAGTAAACATTCGTAATCACGTTCCATTAAATATCTTTGGATTCTACCAAATAAAATTACATAGCGTACAAAAATATAAAAAATATACAAGAATGTTACACACAATGAGTACACGTATACCGTAGTCAATTGACATATTTGATTTCGGCATACGTCATAGGATAGGTCACTTGTTCGCGCGAGCTACGAAGGATTAACTAGAAGTCATCCTACTAGGATAGTTCTAGAAGTATTCCTAACGTATAACATTGTTGTTATAGTTGAGATTCGTTGGTCACAGGAGATCTTGCACGTGAGATGTGTCGAGGTTTGTGATGAGCGTTTTCATGAAGGTCATCTCTTTGCGCGCGTTCTCTAATATGACGCGCGGGTCCTGCGCAGTGCAGCGGAGGCAGTTGGGCGCGAAAACCATCGCTAGATTAGATGAGTCCATTTTGGTCTGAGTCACGACCTCCGGGGCGGAGAACCGCTGCAGGAAACTTACTAAGTATGTTAGTACCTGGAACAATGAATATAGTTTTAACGTCTAGGCTTGTGGAATGTCCAAGAAGTATTTCAAGATCGCAATAAATCAATCATATGGGAAGTACGATAAAACGTATGTTAAAGTATGAGTACCTGGTTAACCGAAATTTACTCGCATCTGTGGTGGATTTACAAAAATAAAAATAATCACAAAAATATTTATCTGACCGGGATTCGAACCCAAATTTCCGATCAACGCAAAAATTAGACATACCTACGTATACCGTACTGCCAATCGAACTGACATACCTACCTATTATTATTAGTCAAAATTTTTGATATTATATTGTTTCACGACGAAAGAAAAAACACATGCAGCTTAAAATGCGCAGTTTCTCGGGGATAATACCTAGCTAGATAGATTTTTCTCCCCCAAAACCCTGCATACCAAATTTCATGGTATAACTTGCAGCAGTTTTCGAGAAACCGATTATATACAAGATTGTCTCGTTTAAAGTATAAGATATACACGATTTATCCGTCGAAAAACAATTCTATTGGCGTGAGAAACTTTTATCGACGCTGGTGCGACATGCATCTCGCATCGGTCTCTGGCAATTGTGCTAAGGGGGCGATCCTTGTATGCGTTTGGTCTCTATAATATAAGATACTCACGAGACGGTTCAGCGGCGGCAGGCGCTGCAAAGCGCGCGCGCAGGCGGCGGGGTCGTGCCCGGCGGCGACGCACGCGCCGTACAGCGAGTCCGGGATCAGCGGTTCGTACAGCTCGCGGTACCACAGCTTCAGCAGGCTGGCGGGCGCGTGCGCGTCTGTATATTGTCGTAATATAAGTAATAGCTCCCCACACTGATTTCAGTGACGGTGCCCGGTTTAATTGAAACCAGGCCAGCTACGCAGGAGTTATTTTATAGTGCCCAAGTGTGTGCGCAGTACACAAGAGCACTCTCTCTTCCTTTACTCTCGTAACCCAGTGGGACGAATAACCGACACGACTGGTGAGATATCAGGCGCAGGTCCGACTTTTTACATGCCCATCCGACGCATGGATCATCTTTCTTGTCAGACAATCAGGTGATCAGCCTGCATTGTCCTAACCAAACTTGGAAACAATTTTTGTTGTTCCAATGCGGGAATCGAACCCACGACCTCTAAGTTGAGAGCCAAGCTCTAAACCACTAGACCACGGAGGCGTAATATAAGTAAATATAAAGACACACATATATGTTTCAAACGATTTAAAAGGATCACGATTAAAATTTCCAACAATTCAAAAATATCGGAGTGGAAGCCTGAATCGGAGGTGAAATATGAATCGAGTCTCGACTTATTTTAGTCGAAGCTTCCTTAAACTGTATACATACATACTTTTTAGGGTTTCGCAGTAACTACAAGGTTATATTTCGCTGTTTTACTTTTAGTTTCACTGTGTCCTTCTATCCGTCTGTCTGCCTCCCTTGCTAACTTCGGCAATTATGAATATAATTAAACAAATGTTGTAAATTATATAAATGTTAGGGGTGGCTCCCCATTCATGTAAAGTGATTTTTTTTCTCACTGCACCCATTGTGTGGGGTATACGATTAGGTCTGGTGAAGGAAAAGGTGGGGTTTTTTTATAAAACACTACTTTTTTTATAATTTTTCGAGTAAATTAACTATTTTCGAGTAATGGGCCTCCAAAGTGGTTTACAATTTGTTTGTAGTTTACAACTAAAATGGATGGAAACTCCTCCATGCTGATAGTCCTGCTAAATATTCTCGAGGAAAATTATTTTGAGTGAAATCGGACAATAACTTTTGAAGTTATTTGAAAAATATGCACGTTTATTGTTAATGAACCCTCCTTATACATGTCTTTATGGTTTTTATGCAATTGATGTAATGTAAAATACGATACCAAAATATACCTGTTAACGTGGACGCATCAGGTAGCTCCCAGTTATCTATCTTGGCCTTCAAAGCATTTACTTCATCAACATCAGCTGACACTCGGAATATCCCCTCCGTCTCTTTGCCGTTGAGCGCTAGCACTTGTTGCGACAGCGCCACTTGCACCCACGGCAGTTGCCTGTTCGGGAACCGTTCCTTTTGCAACGCCATAACTTCGGATAGAGTGTTGCCAAACATCGACTGCCTGAATATTTGTATCTGGAAACAAAATATTCAATTAAATAACTTGTTTCAAACTATTGTTGTCAAAGTGTGCTTCCCTAGTACAGATTGAAAGACAAGATTCAATTCAAAGAAGACTTTTGAAAGTTTATTTTCGTATGAACCTTACATAACTTACCCTTGCTTGATCAATATCCTCGGTGCTCGGTTTCCTAGGTTGCTTTTTGCCTCCACAACCGATCCTTTCGAGCCTCTTACAAGCGACACTAGCATAATGAGACACTTGTATATGAATCGGCCATTTTCCTATCTGTAAAAAGAATAAAGATTACAAAATACCTCTTTGATTTTTGTTTAAATGCTGTTTTTATTTTGTGTTTTGTTTTATGCTTTTGTTGTGGCTATTGACTAGACAATACAAAACAAAGTTTTTATACAGAGTCAATTTTTTCGAGGGGCGATGGTATGCAAAATCCGAAACTATAAGGAATAGCAAAAAATTCTGATATAGTTTTTGATAAAATGAGCCCAATTTTGATAAAAATTAAAACTGCATCATTTGATTTTTGATATCAATTTTCCTAGCCAGGAATCGAACTGACTGACTTTAGACAAATAATTCAAACACTATTCGATAATGTTGCTCATAAGGAACAAATTCTAGAAAGTAATGACATAGGGAAAACTCAAGGAAAATATATTTTTTAAATCTAATGATGTAGTTTTAGCTTTTATCAAAATCGGGCTTGCTTAAAAAAAGTTTTTGATTTCGCCTACCATGTCCATTGTCCACTTGAAAAATTCAACCTGTTTACTGTTTAATATTATTATGAGCACTAAAATTTTAACGGAGTAGAGAAGATTTTCGTATTCATTGTGTTGTGACTACACCTAGAATCTAGAATATTCTAGATGGATCCTTACCTCCGGGAAACAATCAGCGAACGCCGGATCCCTGTGCCGGTTGACGTAATTGGTAAGCGCGGGCTGGAACGCGGGTGAGGGAGGCACGAACGCCAGACATACGGACAGCAGCTCCCAGCCGCGGAGCAGCGAGTCGCGGAGGGGATTCTCCGTAGTCTGTCTACATAGCTGCACGTATAGCTCGTCTCGGAGTCTGTAAATACGTCATCAAATCACACTAAAAAATCTTCATACATTTTGGTTAATAAAAAAATCTGCCAGGTTGAGAACCGCCATACCGGCGGTTTTATATCAAACTCTTGGGCCCCTAGCGATCCAATGCTTGTCCTCGTTGACCTCCTTTTTCGACGTCGAGCTCTAGCCCTATCAAATATTAGGTCCTTACATATGAAATTGGCGTTTTGTCGTACTGGCCACTTTGATCTCAAATATATATTTTTTGGTTAGGAATTCCAATTTCAAATTTATACCGCTATTTACTCATGCATTTGTGTTTCGCAAACCGTAATTCATTTGTTTTTTCCTCTTTTGGTTTTTTCTTTGCGTCACTTTGTTTACAAAATGGAAAACTTGAAATATCGTATTATTTTCGAGTACGAGTTCCTCCGCGGCACCAGTGGTGCAGAAACGGCACGAAGGATTAATGATGTGTATGGCGGCGGTGTCGCAAACGAAAACACAGTGCGTTTTTTTTCGCGTTGGATCCTGTACGAAAATCGGAAAAGCTCATCGCAATGGCTGAACCCTGGCGAATCAGCCAAAGCCTGCCAAGCGAAAATTGACTCAAAAAAAGTTACTTGTGAGCGTTTGGTGGACTAGTGCCGGTGTCGTTCACTACAGCTTTCTTAAATCTGGCCAGACGATTACGGCAGATGTCTATTGCCAGCAACTACAAATCATGATGAAAAGCTAGCTGTTAAACAACCGAAGTTGGTCATTCGCTCTAGGCCACTGCTGCTTTAGGAAAACGCTAGACCACACACTGCACAACAGACGGCTATCAAATTAGAGGAGTTTCATTTGGAATGTCTAAGACATCCACCGTACTCACCGGACCTTGCTCCAACAGATTACTATTTTTTTGGATAACTTCTTGCAAGGGAAAAAATTCAACTCCGACGGGGCAGTCCAAAGCGCCTTCAAAGATTTTATTGATTCCTGTCCGAATGGTATTTTTAGTAAAGGAATCAATGGTATATACTTTGATTAAATAAATATATTATGTTTAAAAAAATCCACTTTATGTTCCTCCTTTACAAAACGTCAATTTCATATGTAATGACCTAATATCATGAAAGTTATACTACGACTTGAACGGTCCAGCTGGACTATTAAGCTAGGAAAATTCAGAGCACCGAAAATAGAACTCTGCGCTAATACAATAGAGTCGAAAAGCGAAGTGTCGAGCTGTCATACATGACATTGACATTTGAGTCGACACCTGCCCCCTTACTCCCGACACAATCGAGAATCGAATCAGTTCGATCTCAAAAGCTTTTGATACTCCCGACACCTACACTAGCGCACCATCGTGCGGTCGCTCAATTTGTAACTAACCTGGATCGTGAAGTTCGTTAGATCGTAACTTTTGGTACGAGGGCTGATGAATAAGTTTCCGAAACGACAAAGAAAAACTTCAAAAATCTATTTAAAATAAATTTATTTCTCAACGTAGTTTCCTTCTACTCCAGCCAGCGCTTCTCCAATGCCGTTACACCAGTTTGATAAAATGTTTTCTCCAAGCCCTCAAAATACTCGTCCACGGCAACAATGACTTCTTCATTTGATGAAAATCTCTGACCACCTAACCATTTCTTCAGGTTTGGGAATAAGTGGAAGTCGCACGGGGCCAGATCCGGGGAATAGGGTGGATGCGGTAGCAATTCGAACCACAATTCATGGAGTTTGGCGACTGCAACCATTGACGTGTGTGCAGGTGCGTTGTCATGGTGGAACAAAATTTTTTTCTTGGCCAAATGTGGTAGTTTCTTCTGGATTTCTTCACTTAATTTTTGCAGCAAGCTTGCGTAGTACTCTCCATTTATTGTTTTTCCTTTTTGCAGATAATCCACTAGAATAATCCCTCGAGCATCCCAAAAAACAGTCGCCATCACTTTGCCGGCCGACAAAACCGTTTTTGCTTTCTTCGGCGCAGGTTTTCCGCTCTCAGTCCACTGCCTAGATTGTTCTTTTGTCTCGGGAGTATAATGATGTATCCAGGTTTCATCGACTGTTACATAACGCCGCAAAAACTCATTAGGATCTCGGTTAAACAGCGCCAAACACTCCGATGAATCGTCCACTCGACGTTGCTTTTGGTCTACAGTGAGCAAACGCGGCACCCATCGCGCGCAAAGCTTTTTCATTCCCAAATGTTGGTGCAAAATATTAAAAACGCGTTCAGATGAAATGCTCACCATCTCTGCTATCTCTCGCAACTTTAAGCGCCGATCATTCAATACAATTTTGTGAATTTTTTTGATCATTTCCGGATTCGTGACTTCATTTGGACGGCCAGACCTGTGGGCGTCTTCGCAGCTCTGTCTTCCACATTTAAAATCAGTTACCCAGGTGTGAATTGTACTCAATGCAGGAGCAGAATTACCTAAAACACTGTCTAGCTTGGTTTTAATCTGGGTTGCTGTTTTCTCTTTTAAAACGTAAAACTTTATCACCGCACGAATTTCGTTTCTTTCCATTGTTAAGAAAATTTACGACAGAGAAAGTTCTACGTCCTCTCAAACAAATTCCATCAGTTCGATTAAATTCAAATTTGGCGTTCTATTTTCAAAAAGATGCCAGAATAAAATGTAATATTCCTTTTTTGCGTATCATATTTTAAGTTCGTCGTTTCGGCCAGTTATCAATCAGCCCTGGTACTCCCGACGAAATCAATCGACTGAGAATCGAATGGCAGGATCGAAAACAAACGTCAAATTACACGATAGCTAAATTTACAGTATCGAAATTGCTTGTTATATTGTATTTGAACTAAATTACGTGATTTTTATTGTAGTATTGCAGCATTATTTATTGCTGTTGGATACGCGTTCGGGAAATGCAAATTTACGAAAATTCACCAACTTCAACACATTAGCAATGGACATGGATTGTGAGGAATTTCGATGCAATTATCGCCTTAAAAATGATTTATTTGACTTACTGAAATTATATCACCGTTATGACGTGTAAAGTTATTTAAAACCTTTCAGCATTTGTTTACACATTTGGCCGCTAATTCATATATTATTATATTTTCACATAAGATGTGACAGACACGTACTGAGACAAATGAAGTCTACATAATATGATCTCTATATTAACGTATTATATGAAGACTTCGTTTGTCTCAATCTGTCTTTGAAAAAACAGAGTCAATAAATAGTTATAAAAGGTCTTATTTGTTACTATGCTCGGGTTTTCTAAATGTAAACACTAAACACGAATTTGTTATTGTATCCATTTACATTAAACATATCACTTATATTTTCACCAAAATCAAGAACTACCTGTTTACAATACTACCAATTGCCTACTTATGGCCAGTTATTGTAGTTATTGAATATGTTTTGTGCACAACTTGAGTTTTGCTGACAAAATAAATCAAAATATGACTTTGACATTTGACATACTGTCAAAGATTATAAACGGGAATTTCGAAACTATTATTTATTGACACAGGTTTTTTAAAAAAAATAATCTTTTAAACCTACAATTGCATGACATTGAGGCTGATGCATTTGAATAAACATACACAAAATGTTATTTAAAGTGAAACATATAAAAAAAATCCATATTTTTGTTAATCTTCGCCATAGATTACGGCACTCAGCTGTAACTTGTTTACTTTGTGGACGTGACGTCAGCAACCGGATACAGCTAACGACGCTGATAAGACACGATCTCAACGCGATCTTGATATCGATTCGATTTTGTTCGGGAGTACGCGTCAGGATCGAAACTGAATCAAAATCGACATCGGATCAGATTGTAAATCGAAATCGTATCAGTTTCGGGAGTAAGGCCCCTGTTCAGCAGGTTCAATGCAGAGTTCAAAAAAATTTAAAAAGGTTGTTAAAGAACGTTTGTATGCTAAAGCTTATTCTAAGGTCAATGATTTCATTAGCGACTGCACACCTTGGGAATAAGATGGCCAATGGCAAGCCTGCTTCTATGCACTTAAGTATCTTGACTTTTGCTATATAGATTAAGGCCCGCATTAATAAAGCGTACTTATCTCTAAGACAATTCTCAAGAAAGTACTTAAGACGTTGTTTTAATGAATAGACCGTACTTAAGTACAGCTGTAGGTACGGCGTATCAAGTGAGTGCAACGTATTAATAAACGAGACTCGTTACTCAAGTACGCTGTCATTGCTGTCAAACTGTTACTTGACTTGAGAACGGCTTGCTTGGGAATTGGGATACAGTACATTATTATTTGTGGTGTTTTTGGGTGTGTTACAATTATGTAAATTAAAATCTAAATATTTATGATTAAACAAACTCAGAATTTACAGTACATACTCAACACAAAATAAAATTATAAAAAAGATGCTATATTGATACATGATTGATACTTATTCTTTTTTTTTTTGGTAATCGCGGTTGCAAAGGTTTTGCACCATTCTGCCAGTGTCGAGTATTTGTAGAAATATTTTCGATTTTATTTAAATATATTTATTTATATTAAACGAATTACCTATTCGATTTATATTAATTGACTTGATTTGACACTTGACAGCAGAACTTTTTTTCGCTGCCCAAAAAACAATCCTCATTATATGATTCCTCCCTCCTACAATTCCTCGCCCTATCAACCTTAAATCTGTTCTGTATTTTGTAAATACTCCTTTTACTGAAACTTTATGTACATACTGTGGTACTGGCCCTAAATTTGTCTGTTCTAGGTTTTAGATTATTCAACAGACTTTCTCCTGTACACCGTGTCCTTGTTTATTCATAAAACCCACTCATAAGGCAGAGTTTTCGTCAACACAACACATTGGCGAATCACTAAGGAGCCACTTTAAAGAATAAGAAGAAGAAGAACTTTTTTCGAATGGCAATGATCCGCATTCCGTTTTACGTAGTTGTTAAAAAAATATGGATATTATTATGCTAGACAATAATAAATATTAATATATACGTAAAAATTAATGAAAATCAGTTTTTTCAATATAAAGAATACAGACTAAACTTTTTTTGGTATTTATATTATTAAATATTACATTTTTAAAAAGAAATATTGAAGGAATGTATAATCAATAAATCCGTTTATTGTAGAAGTGTAACCGAAACGTTATTTTATTCGTTCTTTGCTGTGTAGATGACGCTTAAAAGTTGAGTAAGTGATCTCAATAATGTTATCAACTGAGACGGTCTTGAGATCATACTATGAATTAAAGACCGTCTTGAGAAGCTAATCGTTACTTGAGACTGTCTCAGCCAAGAAAGGTCTTGAGAACGAGTTTGAGAACGGTTTATTAATACGGGATTTAGTTACTACGTTATAAAAAATTTTTTTTGAAAAGAACAATTTTCCCATCTTTTTGCTAAAAGGTGGCCCCGTGCGAGTTTCTTACGCCGATTCTTCTCGCCGGGCCAGTTTCCGAACCGGTGCTAGGCATCATGTAGGACAATTCTATAAGTGTTATTTAATAACCGATATTGAAATAAAAAAATTGACTTCTATTTTCAGTGCTCTGAATATTCGCACAATATAATCTCGGCCATCCGGACAATACAATATGGTTAACCATAACCTTTGTGAAAAACTCAAAATGAAATAAAGGTTACGCTGCGAGCTAAGTAAGGGAACGTGAAGCCCAGCGCCCATTTGTCACTCGCCACGCCCACCATGGGCGCACTGATAGATGATTTCCACGACAACTTATTCCTATAACATAATACGCATTTAAATATACTCACTTCTCATTGGAGAAGGTCGCGTGCAGTATATCCTGCGCGACGGAATTGAGCGTCATTCCGGGGCGCGCCTTGCGGTCGCCCATGTAGATCTGCACGAGGCGAAACAGGTCGATGGCCGCCTTCTTGTGCGCCTTGTCCCACGCCACGCCCACCATTGGCGCGCTGATCGACGACGAAGTCCAGGAGAGCATGTCTCTGACTGATGCCTGGATTAAAAATACAATAATTGAAGAAAATAATTGATCTTAAAGGAGATAAAATGTAGGGATAAAACATGTTTTGTTGCAATTTAGATCAAAATAGTTAAATAGCTTCTGTTTTAATCATATTTTGTTCCAAAAGTGTGTATTTGAAATGGGTAATGTCATTTTGATGAGGAATAATCTATCTATTTTGACGAAAGCCTTTTAATCTTTTTTTTTCTGGTGTAGTTATAAAATTTTGGGCAAATTTTATTTTCACGGAATTTAAATTTGAATGTTACCAAACAAAAAATAAATAAAAATCAGTTTCATCAAAAGTGGAATAGTCAAGTTTTGAAAAGAACCTCCTCAATTGTAGCTATTATTAAGATGCTACTAGGTATTATAAATAAAATTATTTTTGATGTCGAAACCACTGAACAGATTCATCGAATATTTTAATCCTAATTTTTTTTCTAAACTAACGAACTCTATAAAAAACATCTTATGTTAGTAAATAATGTCAAAGTACATAAATAACCGACCTTTCTCCTGAATATGCCCTTGTTGAAGTTGAGGTTGTCCTTGGCGAATATCTCGATGTCCTGCTCAGGAGGCGCGTGCGCGTGAGCGTGCTGCGGGTGCGCGCGCACGGGGCTGTATAGCGCGCCGCCTGCCGTCGCGCCGTGCGCCTCGCTTGTAGCTCCGCCTCCGCCCAGAGAAGATGTCTGATAAAAAATGAAAGCTTTTTTATTGTTATACCAATGATTTTTTTAAGTGACTAATTTATAAGGTTCTATAGCGGTGACTGACTGTAATAATTTCTTCCTTGGGAAGTGATACATCTTTAGCGGCGTCGAGAGTGAATGTTCAATGTCGTGTCACATCACGTCACGACACGCGTCGCGACTAGATTTAAAATATAACGCCATCTGTAAAAGGTTCTTATACTTCTTACATAACAAAAATAACTTAATTTTCTAAAGTACGGTTTAATACACAGATGGCGCTAGGTGTACAAATATTATTTTTTCTATTCTTTTTTGAAGTGATGTTCTTTAGGCACGATGAGAATATTTTTTTATAAATCCCTTTAAAAATAATGAAATATTAATATCTACCTTTTAGTCGAGTCGAGTCTCTAGATCTAATACAGTAAACATGCTACTCACCCTGTGTATACCGGGCGATGGCTGGCGATCTCTCTCGAATCCGACGAACGTATTATAGTACGAGACGCCGTGGTTCATGTATTCTACGTCAGACGGACGTTGCGCGTATGAGTGCGGCAGATATACGCCGGAGCCGTCGTCGTCGTCCGGCGTGCGCGCGCCGCCGTCCGAAGACTCGTTGTCCGGCTCGTGACCGGACAGAGAGCGCTCAGAGCCGGAACGCGAACGTGACGTGCCGGATTCCCCGTCAGATTCAGAAGCGCCGTACCGCCCGCGACCTAAAAATATGATTACGAATTATTGTACTATGAATTTGTAGCCATACTCACTATTTTAAATTAGAAACAAATATTAATTTTGATGATTGAACTCCAGCTGGTTTTTAGTTTCAACGGCTGCCTGATTTGAAACTTTAGACACAAGGTTTAAGATGCAAACTGAGTTAGAAAACTGTCAGAAAGTCAGCAAGGTGTTACTCACTGGAGAGCTTCGCCTGCTGCAGTATGTAGTCCTGGAGCGGCAGCAGGTGCTGCATGCCGCGTAGGTCCCAGTTGCAATACAGCGGCGACCCGCCGCCGTCCTCGTCTTCTTCCTCGCCCTCCATGGCCGGCTCCACTTCTACTGGCCGCTTATGACCTGACAAAGAATATATTAACGTAAAGAACGGACGCCAAATAGGAAGAATTTCTTGCATCGGTTTGGAGTTTTTAATATTTTATAACATTGCCGAACAATAAATTGAGAAGTATTGAATAATGGAATTATATAAACTTACGTTTCGATTTTGTCCTATCTCGCGGAGTCGAATTTCTCTCGAGGCGTTGATTATGTTTCTGCACGTTGGGCTCAGTTAGAACCGGTTCTAGTTTCACACACTTCATTTTGTAGTTCACTGCAAAAAATAACAAAGGTAAATACGTCCTTCAGTTACAAGTGCCTATTTTATAGATTTATTATAAGCACCGATACACGAAATAATAGATAATATAATTAATATGGAACCTAAATATATGTTTGTCAATTTACTGCCTGGTATATTATATTAAGAGTATATGATTGAAATATTTTTGAATTTATGAATTTTTGTATGCATAAAACGTAAAGTATTTTGAAGTGAAACCACTTTAGCGGCGTTGAGAGTGAAATTTCAAGGTCACATCACGACACGATTTTGGATTATAACGTCATCTATCGGAACCTACTTATACTTCGTACATAACAACTTAGCTTTCTAAAGTACGATTCAATACACATATGGCTCTAGGTGTACAAATTTTAATTTTTATATCCTTTTTTGAAGTGATGTTCTTTAGGCACAGAGTGTTTGGATATTAAATGATGAATGAAGTGTTACTTCTGCAACGTGTACTCTGTACACGTCATGATTTCTTTATATTACCTGCTGCAATATTATCCTGCTCATTAGCCGACGAGAGTCTCATGAAGTTGTGTTCGTGCGGCGGCGTGCGGTGTTTACTGCTGCCCGAGGACACCGACGTCTTACTGGAGCTGTAGCGCTCCGGCTCTGCTTGCTGCCGTCTGGTTAAAACATAACTTGAAATTAGCAGCTTAAAAGGAGAGCCTATAATAAATAGGCACAACAATTTATTTTAAGCCCACAAAAGCGCTGACCAAAAAATAGTATCAAAATGAAGTTTTTTTATTATAAAACGTCAAGCAATATTTTATTTACACATAATAAAGCACGAAATTACATAATAAAAGATATAATAAAAGATACTCTGTAAAAACATTTGAATGCAAAACGTCAAAACTATAGTCGGGGCTATATTTTAGCCATAAGTATAATTTCAATATTATTCATAACATTTGTAAGATTTTTACTATTTGTCACTTATTGTCTATATATATTGTCTGTATATATATTGTCACTTACATTATGTGCCTAGTTTTAGTTTGTTCTTATTGTTTTTGCATATTATTATTTTTGCATAGTATCTATTTAAACCGTTTCCTGCTTGTGAGTTGCTTGGAAAAAATTGCTGCATAGCATTAAAGCTGCCCTTTATGTTTTTACTCTGTTAAATAATTTAAGTTGTGTGTAAGTTCCTTTGTTATGTGTGAACGTAATTAAGGATATTTTTTCATTCATTATGGCTCATGCAATCTTAGTATTTACGTAAAAAAAATAACACACAGAAAACAGGTTTTTTTCTTTACTAAAGATTGTTAAATTTTTGTATGGAATGTGAATTTGTAGCTAATATACCTAGTAAACTCCCTCGGCGGATGCCAGCTGGAGGCGACATTTTGGCGCAGATCGAGGCTGGTCTGGCGGAACGGCTTGTCCACGCTGTACACCGCCTGCTTCTCCGGATATCGCTCTATACGATCCAATTCCGCTAACCGGTCCTTATCTAAGTGCCTGTAAATATCATGAATATCTATTAAGATCATTGTAAATGGGACTTAAAGTTTGCCGTAGGATAATTTTCTTGAATTTGTTCATGGCGTTATGATCATCCGGTTTTTTTAAAATCCGTTTATGAATTTTTACCAAAATCGGTCTCGGAACTGCTTTATTCATTTTCGGCTGATAGCTTATGATAGCTCACCGTGCCCAGTAAAAAAATGTACCCAGTAATTTACCTATCAGAGTACCGCTCTCTCGCATGCCTGGACAGATGATGCGGGCGCTCCAGGCTGTGCATGACGCGCGCTGCGCCCGTGCCGCTCGCCGCACTGCCCGCACTCCCCGCGCCCGCAGATTCCGTCGCCAGCGAGATGGAAGATACGAGCGACGGACGTGCTGCGCTGGTCTGTTTCAAAATAAGTATGAAATAAAAAATTGAATTCTGGATTCGAGGATTTCGATTCTTATATAAAAGAAAAAAAAATGAGCAGCACTGTTAATAAAATTGCAAGGTCAAAATGTTTACGAATCAAGTGTCAGACGCTAAATTATAATCGGACAAAGTGAATATGCTTATTACTTACCAATGACACGTGTTTCCTTGGGATTGTGTGTTTTATTCTTGTCAAAATCATTTTCCAACAGAAGGTCATTGTGTTAAAAAGTTATTTTTCTTGTGGTTTTAGTCTTTAGATATAGTTCTTAGAAATGTGTACTCGATGCGTTCGGCGTAGTGTGAAAACACTTACCTGGAGGAACAGAGTAGGTTGCGGCTTCTGCAGCGGACTGCCGGGACTCTGCGGCGACGCTGAGTCGCATGACGATCCGGCCGACTGTTGTTTTAACTGATTCATATATTATTCAGGTAAATATTTACTTTTAAATTTTGAGCTACTTTGAACTTAGTTAATTTTTTGATTCCGGGCAGAGGGTTAAGTATAATAATTTTATATAAAATCAAAAATATAGTTCAAACTATTGAGAGGCACAAATTTTACAAGTACTTAAATTTATAAGTAAAACTTTAGATATTGTAATTAGAGCAATTGATTTTTCAATTATAGATAATGGTGATATGATTACATTTAAAGCATTAAGCTTTATACAATATTTCTTTTCCTTAATTTAAATCATACCTTTCTTCTAGTAAGTGGCGTACTCTCAACCGACTTAAAATACTTTTCGTGCATGGAGTCATCAGATGCATCTTTGCGAGGCGAAATAAAGCTGCCGCTACGATTTAACCCTGCGGTAAAATAATGAACTGTTTATCACGTGAATAACAATTTTCAATCGTATTTTTTACAGTGTTAGCCTATAATGTAATATTTACATATTTTGAGTACAAATTCATCGCGTATAAGTTTTGGTAAAATCTTAACTCAATTGCGGATATTTTGGGTATATGTACTGTTTATATAAAGCCGTTTGGACAAAAAATATCGTCATACTCACAGTAAGGAAATCATCCCGTTTATAATGGGTGAATTTCTGCTCAATGCAAACTCGCCCATATAAAGGTAGTTTTTTTTCGAATATGACAATTATTATTTGCCTAAACGTCTATACGTAAGCTGTAGATCATATGCCCAAAATTTATAACACCCCTCTTACCTGCGTGTGGTGACCATTTCTCTGGCTCGTGCGGAGGTGCGGGCTGCACGCTACTCCGCTTCCTCAACTGCGGGGTACATGCTGGCACACTGCTGGCTGTCCCGCTGAGCTCCTGTAGAAACAGTAACGTGATTAGACATTTTAGTTAGGTATTAAACATTTTAAAACACGATAATTTAGCAATGCGATTAGGTATAAAAGCAATTTGATTAAGTTTCAAAATCATTAAATAATTTCATCTGTCTGGTATCCCACCCGATCAGTGGCGAAGGGCCTAAAGAACTCCATTCTTATCGGCTTCCCTTTCAGATTACCTCATGATGACCTCCAGCCAAAACTAGTATATGGAAAACAATAATATCTTATACAAGTCAGGTCGGAAAAGCAATTGCCCGATTTAGACCAACTCAAGCGATATCTATGTGCTGCATGTTGCAACTTTGACCCGAATATTGGAATCACATATCTCTTTAAAACCCTTTTATTGGGAGTTATGGTGGGAGATCATAGGAACATTATCCAGTTAGAAATAAAGTTGAAATTCAAACTTGTTTTAATAGCCGCCTGGCCAACTAAAGAACAATATTATTAATATGATTTGTCCGATGAGAGTCCAAAGTAATTAAGGGCTATTTTTCTGTGACATTAACCCGCAATTTTGTAGCTTTCACCAATGAGGAGCCGTTATTAGATATCACGTGCATCATGAGACGAATGAATATTGAAAAGTAGCTCCGCGATAGCTCAGTCGCGCGTCCTTAGATGTAAAATCATGTTACGTTACGTTAATAATAATTATTTTTGAAATTATATTGAGCAGTGAGAAGTGATAAATATAATTCGTCTTAAAGTTTAAACTAATGCGTGTTTATGTACTTATATGTGGATATTGAATGTAAGACTACTTGTGTTGTCTTTGTTGTTGATGATAAATAGTTTGAAAAAATCTACTTTTACGGTAAGCGAAAAGTTCGATACGTACATACTATTAATTTTAATTTGTAGATATCATAATAATAGACGATCATAATATTATATATCATTATTTAATAGGCGGTAGTACTGTGGAAGTATTTTAGTATTATGATTATCTTAATCTTAATTATTACACAGAAAAACGTTTTATTATTAAGTACATACCTATTTGGTATTTTGAAATATACCTAATTGTAGGTATAAGAATACCGTATATATAACTATAGGAATAGGAACCGTAGGTATAACTATAAGAATAGTTACCTTAGTATTTACAATTTCTCTCGGACACGACACAACTCTACACGCCTAGGGCTTCCCTCTGAAGTAAAATCACCCTTCGCCACTGCACCCAATATAATATTATAGAATCTGTTTCATATTGTAATTTAAGCATGTAAATCTAAATTGCACAATGTGTCTAATATACTGTCCCTTTTTGCGCTACTGAGACTCAAGTCACAAACGACGCAATGATGTTTTAAGAGTAGTTTACTTGTTTCCTCCTCTGCTGCGCGCTACTGATGCTGCTGTCGGACGACCGGCCGGAGTCCGTGTGTCGACACAGTTGTTTTGTGCCGTCTTCGCTCAGCCTGCCGCGTCTGCTCTCGCCGCTATTTCTGCTGAAATATGTATAAATTACAAAAACGTACACACAATTATCCAGAAACTGTCTAAATACATAATAAACAGAACTAAAATAGTTTAAGAATGAACATTGAAAATATGTATGATTTTTATAAAATAAAAGAATTAATTTTTTCACATTTGACCACGTGATTAAAAACACAGTAGTCAAACGTGACGTCACCTTCACAAGAAACCACAAGCTTCTTCTTCTTTTTTTTAATGTCCTCCCTAATCCCTTATGGAACAGCCAGTATCAGTACCATTACCGTTAGTAAACATCTATATATATTATATATAAAAGAAAGTCGTGTTAGTTACACTATTTATAACTCAAGAATGGCTGAACCAATTTAGCTAAAAATTGGTGGGGACGTAGCTTAGAACCAGGAGACGGATAGGATACTTGTTATCCCGTTCCCGAGGGACGTAAAAATGGATTGCAATTCCAATGTCTCGCTTAAACTCGAGAACGGCTGGACCGATTTGGCTAATTTTGGTTTTGAAATAATTGTGGAAGTTCAGGGAAAGTTTAAACGGTCAGAAATATTGGAAAAGCTGTAGTCAAGTTAAAAAGGCGGGAAATAGAATTCTTGTATAAAGGCTGGGACTACATGCTCCGGAATCCGGAAGGCCGAAGAATATTCTGAGCATTGAAAATAAAACTCTGCACTAATACAATAGAGTTGAATTCAATAGCTTTGGTTTTGCACAAACAAATTTTTACTGCAGTGCCCCCTGATAGGCTGTTATCGTCACACCTAAGAATATGTAGTACCTATTGAACCAGAACCCATCATTGAAAACCGCATCAAAATCGGACTAGTACTTTTGGAGATAAGGCGAGAACCAACTCACCCCAAGGCAATACCGTTCCGTCGCGGGTGGAAACCCGATAACAGAACAAATAAATAAAATCGTATAACGACTCCACGTTCGTCCGTTCTTCAAAAAAAAATTTTTAGGTGTAAAAATGACATGTATCATACATTAGTAAATATTGGGCATTATAGTGTAAGGATTAAAGTCTATAATTGAAAAGCAAAGCAATGTTATAGAAACTTTGACATGTACTCTGAGGACACATTTTCACTAACTTTTTGTAGTAACTAATAGTGAATCCAGAGTATATTAAATCAATGTTAAATGTATGTAAGCAAACAATAAGAAAACTATTGTAGTAATATAAATATTACGTAGTTGCTATAAAGCTGTCTTTAAAAGCATTTGTGTACTTCAGCAAAAGCAGAGAATGAATACCCCTATGTTGTTATTTAATAATGATCAAAGCATGTAAACCTCAGTTAATATAGTGTAAATGACTTGGGTATGATCACATACCCAATCACATCACATTGGCTACCACATTTTTTCTAGCAGGGCTTACTGTATGTTTGCCCTAATAAGAAAGATTTTATTTTTTATGTACTTAATTCACAGCTTTATTATTAGGATTTTTTTCTAACAACGCATACCCTAATAAAAAATTATAATATTTTGTATTTGGAAATTAAATGGAGTACAATGCACGTGACCCAACCTGTGATGATAATGAGACCTCCGGGTGCGGATGGGGCTGGTTTGTGGTATGGTAACATTCTTAGCATTACTTGGTGAGATCTTGCTGGCACTCGCCTCCGTACTGTTCCCGTTACTACTTATTGGCTCAAGACTTGATGGTATCTGTCAATAAAACAATTTTGTTTACATAAAATAGCACAATATGTACAGTTATAATAGTGCACAAAATTGTTGTAATTTTTGTACATTAACAAAACACATTTCTATAAAAATTTCAGTGTACTGTGCTTATGACTGTACAAGTATGAAAATTTGTATTAGGCAATTGCACCGTTAATCACGTAAGCTAGTCAAAATATTTGTCAAGAATCAACTAATATTTTAACTTTATAAATTCGAACTGATAATTTAGCCTAAATGGCTATTGGCTAAGCCATTTACTGAATGATTTCATCTCAATACTTTATTAGCACAATTTATATGTTACAATTTATAAGATAACGTTTTGTTTACCTGTGGTACAGCCTGGTAAGTTTGTGTGGCTGTCTCTCGTCTCTTCTGAGGATCTGTGTTTTGTTTTAAAGTCTGCAATTTGGCTAAAGGTATAATATCACAATCTGTTGGCCTATGCCACACAGTATTCTGAAAATAAAACATTAATTACATTACAATACCAATTAATATAATTAATAGTATTAAAAATATTATTAAAGTATAAAAATTATCCTACCTGAGTAGATGCATTGTAGTAGTAGAATCTATGAGTATTAATATCAAACAACTCCCACCATTGTGATGAATCTGTTCTTTTCACTTTCACACCCTAAAACAAATATATATATATATATATATTACAAATAACACCACCAGATGATAAAATATCTAGTCACTTATATTATAAAATTCTTATGTGTGATGTTTGTTACAGATTTCCTCCAAATGACTGAACCAATTTTTAAGAAAAAGTAAGCTATTTTTAAAGCCCCAAGTAAATAAATACTTCATACATAAATCAAAGGGTTTTTATCTTAAATGTCAATGACCCTTTTATATCATGTAACTGTATTAATAATTAAACCGACTTCCAAAGTAAAAATGCACAAAAAAGTATGAAATACTCATTTTCTAAATAATTCCTTTTAAATTCGGCTAAAATTTTAACTCTACCAAAAATGAATTTCAGACTTTTTTATGCATTTTTACTTTGGAAGTTGGTTTAATTTCTTGTTAAAAAAAAAATATTTTTCCCTTTTTAGTGATATATGTTAAATTATTATTAAAACATTTTTAGAATGTTTAAAATAAACGATCGAATGTATAATTGAAAATTTTAACTATTTATCTACCAAAAATGAATTTCAGACTTTTTTATGCATTTTTACTTTGGAAGTTGGTTTAATTTCTTGTTTAAAAATAATAATTTTTCCCTTTTTAGTGATATATTATGTTAAATTATTATTAAAACATTTTTAGAATGTTTAAAATAAACGATCAAATGTATAATTGAATACGCGCCAAGCTTCCATTAGGTATTGTAAATAAGATGATGATGATGATTACTGTAAGTTAGTGGCATATACTTGCAGTTCTTTAAACAATGCCGAAATTTCCAAACACGTATCTTTAGACTGAGGAGTTCTGTTCAGTGCTTTTGGATCCAGGGTATACCTTGGAGCAAAATCTTACTTTTTGGTATATTATGCTTGGACTTCTTCAGAAAAAATAGAAATCACCATATGTGTCCGTCCATATAAATTTTGATGAGTTCCCTCAATTCCTCATGAATCCCATCATCACCACTTTGATGTCAAAATTTAAGACCGTCTGTGGACCAATTTAAGATAAAATCAGTCCACTGACGGTAGAGTAATCGTTAAACATACAAAATATATATATACAGCCGAACGTATAACTGCCTCCTTTTATTAAAAGTTGGTTGACAAATAGGTTGAGACATTAATAATTAACTAGCTAGCTAAATTGTTATTACTATACTATTGTTGTAATAAAACATGTTATCGTTACGAATATTATTAATTATCATTATTTCAAAAGTAACTCTGTCTACAGTCTCTCTATTAAGCCCTCATTCCTAAAGTACTGAACTAATTTTAACGTGTAAATGATAATATAATAATAATATCTATGGACACTTTCGCATCACATCAATTTGGTCTCGTGGTAGTTCTCGAAAACTTGTGTTACAGGTATATAGATGACAGAAATATATTTAATATTTTCTCCCAGGAACACAGAAAAATTTTTGTTCCCTGAGGATATTCAAATCCGCAACCTCCAGCTTGAGCGCCACTAAACCAAAGAGGTTGTCAAAATGTATATATTTTGGTATATTTGCATTAAGTTTGCAGTGAATTATAAGTGAGTCAATGTCTATATTTATTGCGTTGAATGATGATATGCGTGACAGTTGTCATATTCCAGGCTATGCAAACTTCTTGCAAGTAAAAAAAGTAATTGAAATAAATATAATTTACTACTTGTCTGTATTAATATTATTTTAATGTACTGTACTCTATTATTATTAAATGGAAATTATTTAATGGAAGTTAAATAAAAATATGTTAAGTTAAAAATGTCAAATGCATGGAATGGAACTACTGCCAATAGAGATTGACACTGCTAATTGGATATCAAAACGATGAATACGAATGATCATCTTGTAGTCGTAATTCCTTTATAATAATCGGTTATTCTGATTATATTTCCTTTGCCAACTGATTTGATACTTCTAAACGATTAAGTTTCGTTAGGTAACTTCACACGCATATCATCATACAACGCATTGACTATAGTAGTTATTAGACATAGTGTTGTATTAACGTATCAGTGTAAACAACTTGAAAATTTAAAAAGATGCTATTTATTGATATGATTATTTGTATATTTACAACCAATTTCCTTGTGGCTGAAAAGAGTAAATGAATGCTTCAATCACTACTTGCTTTAGATAATAGTAATCTGAACTAGGTACTAGGGAAACTATATCAATCACACTTGATTTTATTTCATGCAATGTACAGTGCCATGTATTCTATAGCTTGGCTTAGTACGTATATTTTTATTCAAGGAAACTAAATAAATTTGACATACCTCAGGCGGATCCCATACACATTCTCCTGTAGTAAGGTTAGCATACATATGTTCCTTTGTCTTCGGTTCTATAATCTCCACCCATTCTACCCTGGAATAAAACATCATAAGTTATAACAAGCTAATAAGGGTATAGCTGTACAGCAACAAACTAATTCAGGGCGTGACATTAGTGATTTCGCGTACTTTATTGATTTTGCAACTTTCAACTGATCTTCGTGAGTAATATTAACATCCAGTAAATGGCATAAAAAGTAAGGTATACCTTTCTGAAGACATTTTTAAGGTCTTGAAATGAGTAGATTTGGATTCACTATAACATTTTTACATTTATTTCTAATAAATTATTCTAAACTTGATGAAAATCTCC
Source organism: Phengaris alcon alcon (assembly GCA_037179445.1). Taxonomy (NCBI): domain Eukaryota; kingdom Metazoa; phylum Arthropoda; class Insecta; order Lepidoptera; family Lycaenidae; genus Phengaris; species Phengaris alcon. Next base: position 4,004,559 of record JAYRCH010000207.1, on the reverse strand, counting down.
CATAATGACTGTTTACTTCTATCACAGATTCACACTTTCTCAATAACTCAGAGTTCAGCTGCACCACAGAGTATTAATATAATTATATTTGTTTTTTAATCTGTAGCTGCACGGCGAATATTAAAGGGCCATACTGACCATCCAGCCTGCAAGCCCAAGGCGGCGGACTTGTATGCAAAAAATAAATATTATTGACACTAATGACGGCTATTAGTACCGGTGCTGGATTTCCTGGATGAGACGTGTCTATAACTGTTTATTCATTCTTTTTAATCCTTTTTTATTATAGCACTCGTTGGTGCCTGCGACTTCGTTTGCATAAGACTAAAGGAAACGGAACCCTGTTTTTTAAACAAAACTATGTTATAGCTTAAAACACAAAGCTATCTGCCAGTGAAAGTTCCGGGAAAATCGGTCCAGCTGTTTCAGAGATTAGCCGGAACAAACAGACAGACGGACAGACAAAAAGTAAAAAATTGTTTTTTATTGTAAGTTTCGTATATACTTCCATATGCATTAAGTGAAAATCCGTTAAATTAAAATTACTAAAGAACTTTATTTATTAACCTCTCAAGCGTCGCATGCTCGAAAATCGAAACCAACACAACCGGTCAACTTCAAAATTTCTAATTGTCAAATTTTCAAGTTATTCCATGTCAGTTGCGTTTTGTTAAACCACGTTTTATGTCACGTGACACGTCCCACGGGAACGGGATAAAAAGTACTATGTCCATCTCCTGATTCTAAGCTACCTTTCAACCAATTTTCAGCCAAATCGGTTCTGCCGTTCTTGAGTTATAAATAGTGTAACTAACACGACTTTCTTTTATATATATATAATATCTATAGACGCTTCCACACTACGTCAATCTGGTCCTGTACTAAGTATCCGAAGAACTTGTATCACAGATACCAGACAATGGAACTATAAACATATATATACACATACCTATTTAAGATTATATAAAACTAAACACATATTTGGAGGTATTATTGAGGGTAGAGAGCTTCACACACCGGACCCTTGAAGGGGCGTTGGGCGGGGAACCATGGTCAGGGGCTAGAGCCCCTCTACATGGGGTGGGGATTACGCGCCCAGTACTCGTACTGGGCGCAAAAAGTCAGTTTTTAGGGAAGACCCCCCGCGGCAGAACGCGGGAAACCCGTGGGCGAGCGAAAGGGGGAAAACACTTTGCCAACCAGGCACGACCTTGACCGGCGGTCGACTCCAAACGGCGCTTGGGGTCCCGACCCGGAGACTCAGAAACGTGTATGGGGCCACTCCCGCACGCGCCGGGTTTGTCGGACCGCGGACTCAACCACCAGGGGAAAGGGTGGGAGAAAAACTTCCGGGCCCCAGACTTTTGTGTCGGGGGGGAAGATACGCCACAATGGCGACGGGGTGGCACTAGGGCTGCCACACGTCAGGCACCTGGCGAGTCAGTGAAGATTTCACTGGCATTTGGATTGCCGGTGCAGAGAAGGGTGGGGGGTACGATCCAGCGGTGGATGGGGCGCAACTTGCGCCAGGGCACATCCTTGCACCTGGGTGAGGCGCATCAGTGCGCCAGATCTCCTCTTCGGAGGCGGCGGGGCGAGCTGCGTGGCTCCGCGGGGACAGCATCCCTTGGCAGGCGGTGGCGACTCCACTCGACGAGGCGCGAGGCGTCCGCTCACGCGAATAATTGAGAGGAGAACTGGGCCATGAAGGCCTCCACGCTCTCCACCCTGAGGTCCCTCGCGATGGTGGCGTTTCGTACGTACCATGGGGCGTCCCTAATTCGGCGCAGCACCCGGTTCTGGGCTCTCTGCAACAACCCTTTTTGGGGTGCGGAGAGCAAATGGTGCCACGCGGGTGCCGCGTACTGTTATGCGGGGCCTCGCGGATCGCGTTTTAAAAAAAAGGTTTCTTTATTAACACACCTTACAATCATTATTTAGAAATAGGATTTAGGAATAAAAGAAATAGTACAAAAAGAAGGTGCTCCGCAATAAGACTGAAGGAAGACTAACTGTCCGGCCGACGGGCGACCTAATATAATGTTAAGATATGCTGACTTGACTTAAGGTCTAGTCAGCCCAACTACTTACATTGATAAAGGTATAACAACCCCCCGGTTGAGTGTAAAGTTCGGGGTTAAAAATCGAACTTTACCAAATTTAATGAATTCTAATTCTAGGCGGGGTAGTAATTATATCTTCATCCAGTTCTATTTCGACTGGTGATTTTGGACCTTCCGTCTTCTTGCAAGAGTTAATAAATTTATTGATAAAAGTGTATCTACAGATCTTGTAAGATATAAAGCTACTAACTAAAACAATTAAAAATAGAGTTGTACTAGAATAGTGTGTCCCGTATTTAATGATATGTGGCTGATCGATTATTTTGTCAGCTTTGTTAATTAAAAAATTTGAAATTTGATCATTTAAGTTTAAATCGTCTAAATCAGTGTTTAAGATATAGGGGGCACATTATTCGACGATAGTAATTGTAAAATTTTGTTTACGTTACAACAAGAGTCATTGATTAAATTGTAATCAGACGACATAGGGGTTATAGTTACATTCACAAAATTATTACTATTAGGAATTAATCTAGTACTAGAAGTAAATGCGACACAATTGCCGGGAAGCGACACAATCCCAGTACCCAGTAGGGTGACAACCTTTTCAGACTGATCTTGGCAATCTATGGATAATTGTGTCGGAGCAGAATGTATATAAATCCATTGATTATTAGCTAATGCTTTCCAAATTTTTAAGTGTCCATAAATGAACTTAGTTTCACACTGTGTGGGAGGTTTTCTCATAACCTTTAATAATAGTTCACTTGCACAGGTTGGATATTCACTTATAGAGTATATATTCATCACGTCACATATTAAGGTTTGGGGATCGATAGTGGTACACTCGTCCAAGTCACTCAAGTTACAAAAATGTTGTTTGTCTTTAGTCACTGCGATATACTTAGTGCTAGGTATAATGGTAGTATAAGTGTCCGGATTTTCCGGGTCATAGGGTATCGGAAAAGCTATGCTATGATACAAATTAAATACGCCTGGAGCGACTAGAGGAATTCTGAATACAAATATAATTTTCCTATTTATGTAATAGCAAAATACTTTTGAAATTTTCATTAGGTGATACATATAATCTAATTCTAAATTTACAGGAAACTCGACATCATTGTTCAGGTGAATATGATTCTCGGCAAGTTCTCGGTATAATTGACTCGGCGTTATAACCGATGGATGCAGGATGTTTTAACTACTGAATGCGATAGCGTTTGATAAGTCCTCTAAACGAAAAGACAAAGTTAAAAGCGTTGATTCTAAACTGTTAAGGATAGAGTTAATATTAGTTATAATAACTAAATGATTTGACACATTACTTAAATTACGGATGTTTACCGAGAGGTTGTCGATAGCATCATTTAAACGAGCTTCATTAATTTTCATTTCATGAAAAGTTTTATTATATGAATTTAATGTATACTTAGTAACTAAAATATTTTGTTTTATTAAGGAAGCCAGTTTTCCTTGGTTATTTTTTACAATTTCAATCGCCTGATCGTATTTAATTCCATCGTCCTCGTTTAAAGTTCCAAAAATATGTTTGAAAGCAGTTCCAATGCCACCAAACCAAGCTGACCGTTTGCTACCCTTAGACATAAGATGTGATATTGAATCATATTCCTTGACTATGTCGTAATACCGTGCTGTAATAGGTTCTAACATGTTATGACATTCGATATCATTTAACGCTTCATATTGTTTACATAAATATCTAACAGTTCCTAGAATAGAGTTAGCGTTTTCAATGTGTGGCCCGATATAAGATGTGTCAACTGGTATCATGGTATCGAGGTAAGCTCTTCTTATTTTGAGTTGTCCTAAATAATCAAAATATATTCCGGGACTCGACGTAATTGCTTGGACATAATCCTGTTGCGCTAGTGCAATAACGCTGAAAAAATAAATGTCGTATATAATATTTACTTTTATAAGGAATTAATTATAGTATATGTATGTTTAATAATTAGATGTAATTAATATTAGTAATGCCATCATAAGAACTATTCGATAACTTTTGTATATATTAAATTTAAATTATTTAATATGTGGATTTATAAAGAATTAAGTTGATACTACTTCATTAGTGAATTATTTATGTTATTGGGATATTTGCAGGTTTAACTTCGTCGAAGTGATGTTTCACATGCCTACGATTTATTAGTAAAGATAGTGTATTATAGCCATGTATTTTAACTATTTTGTAGGGACCTTTCCACTGGGGTGACAAAGCTTTTCTTAGTCTAAGGTGATTTTTAAGGTACACATAGTCACCTACTTTATACGTAATTGGTCGAGAACGGTTATCATAATAAATTTTCGAGTCTTGTTTTGATTGGACTATGTTTTGGATTGCTTTATCGCAAGAGAGTTTTAATCTATGTTGGAGCATTTTAAGATATTCGGGATAGGTAACTTCTTGAGGAGGATTATAAATCGAATCTGGGAGAAAAGGTTTATGTCCGAATAGAAGTTCATAAGGTGAGTATTTCGTTGTACAATGTACATTAGTGTTGTAAGTGAGCATGGCTGTGTAGACGTAGCGAGGCCAATTATCTTGACTTTGATTAGTAAATGATTTTAGATATTCGACTTTTAAGGTCGAATGGCTGCGTTCTAGCGCTCCCTGAGTCTGCGGGTGATAGGGAGTTGACCAAATTTGTTTAATTTTTAAGAAACTACAAGTTTTCTTAAATAAGTCCGCTGTGAAATTAGTACCTTGATCTGATAAAATAGTTTTAGGGATGCCGAATAGAGAAATAAAATGGATCAAACAGTCGCTTGTTTCTTCCGCAGTTATTGATCGAATAGGATAAACTGTTGAGAATTTCGTGAGATCGTCTTGGAAAGTCATAATGTATTTAAGTTTAGCAGTACCTGCCTCTGGTAAGGGACCTACGATGTCGATAGCTATTCGTTGAAAGGGAGCAGTGGACGTTGTACTTATCTGCATAGGTGCTCGATTAATTTGCCTAAATGCTTTATTCTCCTGGCACTGTGTACAATTCTTAACGTATGTTTCAATGTCTGAACGCATTCCTTTCCAGTAATATTTTTCCTTAATTCTATTCAGCATTCTGACGGAACCGAGGTGTCCAGAAACGGGTAAGTCATGATTTTCTTGTAATATAGTTTTAATTTCGCTAAGCGAGGGATACATTATATTATTATGATATATGTGAATAGCAATACTGGAGTCGTGAAATAGGTAAGTAATCATGTTATATATTTTACTAAATGCGTGTTTATCAAAAGGATTTCTAAAATCGGATATAGCAATTTCTGTTATGATAGACGAATTAACTAATACATTTTTTATTTTTTCCAGAGACTGAAAAATATCGCGGTATGAACTTTCTTCAAAGTGATGTACTTTAGTAAAGAGTAAGTAGTAATTCTTGGTATTATGTTCTATTTTCTTATACGAATGTAATTCTTTTTCACTCTGTAGTATTTCATCTTTATTAGGAAAGTACGATAAGATATCATTTATATAAGGATTAGCTTCATCGAGATCAATGGAAGTTGGAACAAGAATGTGTGAACAGAAGGTTTTAAGTAATGCTTCATTATGTTCAATAATATTAGTGTTAAACTTATATTTTTATCCGCGATTATTTTCAGGAATTGAGAATATTTTTCGTTACTATTTATATTTACAGGTGGTGGTTGCGGTTCTTTCGAAGCCGTAGGTATAGAGATCCTGGTAGGTGAAGGTAAGGATATATTATCAAATTCTAAGTCTATATCAGAACTTCGTGGATTAGGACCTAAAGAACCGATGTCTGAGAGATTATCGTTGGGTAATGGAATAATATTTTCGGGGTTAACGCCAGCATACGGAGGGTACGGAGATAGAATGTCTTCAAATGACAAATTAGGTATTGGTGATGTTGTAATTTGAGGTAACGTATTAGGATTTTTAGGGATGACGTTATTGTCGACATTATTATTATCTTGATGAGTAGTTTCGTTATGTATTTGTTCGGGATTCGGAGGGGTTGTACCTATTTCTTCTAATATATTATTTGGAGAAGGGACAGAGTCAAGAGGATCTTCAACAGGGTTCAGAGGTATTAGTTCAGGGAATAATTGTGCATCATAGTCGTCAGGAAAGATAGGGTTGACTGGATAGCGCGATAGGGCATCGGCTGCCGAATTTAACCTACCCTTGCGGTAGACTATTTCATACTCGTACTCTTCTAGTTGTAAGCGCCATCTTTGGAGTTTGCTATTATGATTAGAATGGTTAAAAAGCCATTTTAAGGGTTGGTGATCAGTGACTATTGTGAATTTCCGACCATATATATATGGGCGAAATGTTTTACAGCCAAATATTATTGCTAAAAGTTCTTTTTCTGTTACCGTGTAATGATTTTCACTTTTATTAAGTGTGCGTGAGGCAAATGCGACGGGACGATCCTTACCCACTTGACCCTGCGATAGTACAGCGCCAATGGCGCGATCGGAGGCATCGCAAGTAAGGATGAAAGGAAGGCTGAAGTCGGGGTAACAGAGAACGGGAGCAGTGGTGAATTTGTGTTTTAGTGTATCGAAAGCTACTTGTTGTTGATTTTCCCATTTAAATATTACGTCCTTTTTTAACAGAAAGGTTAGAGGTTTTTTACATTAGGTTTACAGTTTACTACTTTTAAACAACACTTTTCATAGATTTTCACTAGTTTTTCACTGGTTTTAGCACATATCTTCACAGTTTTCACTAGTTTTTCGGAGACGGTACCGAGGATTTTCACTTTTAAAATCCCTTAAGCTGCCACCAATGTTATGCGGGGCCTCGCGGATCGCGTTTTAAAAAAAAGGTTGCTTTATTAACACACCTTACAATTATATATTTAGAAATAGGATTTAGAAATAAAAGAAATAGTACAACAAGAAGGTGCTCCGCAATAAGACTGAAGGAAGACTAACTGTCCGGCCGACGGGCGACCTAATATAATGTTAAGATATGCTGACTTGACTTAAGGTCTAGTCAGCCCAACTACTTACATTGATAAAGGTATAACAGTACGTACGTACGCCAGTGACTACCACTTACAATGTCGCGCCGCTTCCCCCCTGGCCTCCTCGCCCTCCCAGGAGAGTGATTTACCCGAACCCCCTTCTCCAAAACGAAAATGCCGAACTACAAAAACCCGTGCACCACCGCCGGCCAAGTACACCGTCCGCCAGAAGTCTTACGCCGAGGTGAGTGCTACCCCTCCTTACGTAGCTAACTCTACACCTCTCTCTCCGGCGTCGATGACAACAAAAACGCCGCCACACTCTACTTCTCGCTACCCACCTTTGGTCGCCGAAAAGATCGACGACTGGGTGCGCCATTTCCGCCGCCTTCGTGGCATTCTGAGGCACGCACCAAATACCAAACATAAAGAGCTACCTGACGGACCTGGAGAAGCACGGACACGCCTCCTGGTTCTCGTACTCGCTGCCGCAAGAACGTGCAACCAAGGTAGGTATCAGGGGCCTACCTTCCTCCACAGATACCATAGACGTCAAGGCCGGACTCGCCGAATTAGGGTACGTGGCGGAATACGTTTCCCTAGTTCAGGCGAGGTCTGAACCCGGCGGCTGTATATTTTTCGCCCTCATTGCTTGGGCCCCAGGTGTCGTACCCGGCATATACAAAGTCACTGAACTTTTGAATATGCCGGATTCAACATCGAAGCCTGGCGGGGCCGCAGCAGCCCGGCCCATTGCCACCGATGTCACCAATTTAGGCACTCTAGCCACAATTGTCATCGTAAGGTAGCCTGTGTCCGGTGTGCCGAGGAACACTTTGTGCGGGAGTGCCCCCGCCCCTCCACTGAGGCGCCCACCTGCGTTAACTGCAGAGGGGTCCATCCAGCAAACAGCAGGCAGTGTCCAATATTCTGCAGGGCGGCACGAGAATGCCTGCACTTCCCCCCTCCTACGCAAACTCCGAACCGCCTTTCCCCGAGCAAGAGGCCCCACCTCCTCCGCCAACTTCTACATCACTTATAGCGGAGGCAAACGATCATACTCCCAGGTATGTCGCTCCCTCGTCCCCCTACTCCTCCTCACAACCACCCAGAAGGAAGAAGAAGCCGAAAGCAAGGAGGAAAGAGGCCGCATCCCCTGTGGCCTCCCCCTGTGCTACCGTCTCCCCCACAGCCAGCACCCAACTCGAGCTGGGTACTCGAGCCACGCGGCTGCTCGAGCAGCACACCCAGCCTCCAGTGTCGTCTCCCCGCACAAAAATCTGGTGCAAAAAGAGGCCCCACTTCCACAGCAGAGGTCCTGCAATCTTTCCTCTCCCTGGCTACGAATTTTTTTCACAAAATCCAAGCCGGGGAGGAAATGCTCCCAACCCTCATGCAGGCCCTCCTAAAATTTGCCTCCACTATTGCCGCCCTTATAAACATTTGGCTCCTCAGATCCTAAGCTCGGACCCGCGCCTGGATATCTCCGGCATCCAGAAGCTCCTATCAGAGGAGCCGACTGTGACTGCCGGATATTTACGACGCACGCCCCGGACTTGGGACACACGCGTGCAGTGCACCACCCCCTCCCCGCGCTTGAACGTGGTTAATTATTTTTTAAGTTACAGTGTGTGATCAGTCTCCGAGCGAGCGGAAGCCACGTGCCCGTTCAAAATGCCGACCCGCTGCCGTGGCACACCTGCTCGACAAACGGCATCCGCCCACGAAGACACCAGACGCAGGGAGCATCGCGGAGCCATGCTGCCGAGACGCGCCCATGCGCGGAGCGCCCCGACAAGCACCATTGGATCGTTGCCCCCCCTCCCCTACCCCGCGCCGGCTACCAAACCGGCGCAAATACGCTTCTTGTGCGCCCGGAGTATGACGAGGGTCAGCCCTATTGCCCCATACATCAACTCCGTGGCAGCCTTCCCCCCCCCCGACATTAAAAGTCTGGGGTTCGGGGAACATACTTCCCCCTCCTTTCCTTTCCCAGGTCGGTTGTATCCGTGGTCGGCAAAAGCGGCGCGTGCGGGAGTGGACTCATACACGCTTCCTGGTCCCCGGACCAGGACCCCACATGTCGCCGGAGTCGACCGCAGATCTTGGCCGTCCTCGGCCGTCGTCTTATTTTCCCATCGAAGCCTCGGGTTTCCCCCGCATTTTGCCGCGGGGGGTCTTCCCTTAAAACAGGATACTTTTGCGCCCAAAATAAGCTGGTACTCCTACGCCCTCCCACAGGAACGAGGACTCAAGGTCGGCATCCACGACCTTCCGGTCAACACCCCAACCGACGAGATTGCCACCAAACTAAATAATCTAAGATAGGAGGTGGAGCACGTATCCCGGATTGTAGCTAGGAAAGACCGCCCAGGATGCAGCTACTTCGTGCTGCTCAAACGTACCCCGGATCTGGTACCTGGGATCTACCAGATAATCGAGCTGCTGAAAATGCCGGGCATCAAGATTGAGGCCTGCCGTGGTAAGAGCGGTCCCGCCCAGTGCCATCGATGCCAGCAGTTCCGGCACTCCAGTAGGAACTGCCACCGCAAAATGGCGTGCGTACTGTTACATCCCTATGCTGTTCCTAGAATTGCTGACGGGAGTGCTGATACATCATCACTACTCTGTCATCTTAGTTAGTAGGTTTGAGCTGCGAGTCAGTTCAGAGCTAGACACGGGCCACCACGGACGCATATCTAATCTCCTAATGTATGGTTAAATCCAGTTAAATAAATTTGTGTTGTGAATCTTTTCCAGCTCAATAAATTTTCTTTTTTAAAAAGTCTTTTAAAAAGTCCGTTCTAACATTGGTGGCAGCGGTGGGATACGTAAATCCCTAAAATACCCAATACGCTATCCGAAGACATTTTTGTGTAAAAAAGTGAAAAGTGACATAATTAAAATTTTCGTGAAAAAAAAAAATATATATATAAAAAGTGCATCGATAGAGTAGTATACTCTTTGTATTGTAGTCTCGTGATCTGAACTCACTAAAAGTCATATTCTGTAAATTCCATCAAACTAAAAGTATATAAATATTATAATAAATACAAATCAATCTCAAGTGTGTTCCTGTCGTGTTACATCATTATCCCTTGTGCCCACTGTGACATAAGTGGTACCCAGCTGCGGGCCGAGTCAGCCTGAAAGCAGTATCCAGCACCGGCCAGGCGAGGTGAAGAGTCCTGACATCATGAAAAACTATAATCCAAAAAGTGCAAAGTGCTAAAATTCAAAATAATATTAATCCGTGTGATCCCGATCGAGTTATCCCATCCAGCGAGCATGCAACGAGTCGCCGAGCTTATCTCCAACGCCCACGTATTGATTATACTGTAAGTCTTAAGCTATTGTTTATATTAGGTCTATTAGGTTACTAAGATATTTTAGGGTTCAGTGGAATAATCCGAATCAAGATTTAAATTTTAGAACTTTAATATTAAAATTTTAAATATGCCGAAAAGCGACAAAATTTCAGAAGGCCTAACTATAAATATTCCAATGTTGAATTCCGATACCGGTTCGTCCGGCGAAATAAATCCTCCAGCTAGTTCTCCTAAGGGGACGACCCGGAAGGGAACTACTCCAGGTCCAGACAGGGTCGAGTTAGATCTCAATACTCTATTTTAATTCATTAAGCCATTTGATGGCTCAAGAGAAAGCGTAAATTCATTCATCATAAATTGCAATAATGCATACGATTTAGCAACAGAAATACAGAAACATATTTTATTCCGCTATACATTATATATATATATATAGTATATATTCCGCTATGTATATATATAGTCAGCTACAGGGCAAAGCTGAAATAGCTTGCTCTATTAAAGAATTTAAGAATTGGGTACAATTTAAAGAATTCCTTCTGTGAGCGCAAACATTATGCGCATATACTAATGGACCTACAGGAGTGCAAGCAGAGTTCAAATGAAAATGTAACCCAATACTCATTGCGTGTCGAAACTTATCTTTCTCAACTTCTAACGGAAATAACGTTATCTAATTGTACACTTCGTGAACTCCCCGGCCGTTCAGCGGCCATGGAAGATTTAGCATTACATCACTTCCTTATGGGATAACATCCCCGTATTTCAAATATAGTGCGCTGTAGGGACCCACGGAACTTAAATCAAGCTATCAATATCGCTATTTCTGAAGAACGAATACATCAAAGCCTATATAAGCGACCTCAATTAGCAAATAATTATAATACTTATTCGAATGGTCAAAAATCATCATCATCACAATTCTTCCGACCATCAGAATCATCTCGTAGAATTCCAAATAGAAATGAGTCGAATTTTAAACCACAAGCAAGACCTTATTATAATAATCAGAATCCTAGTTCATCATCATCAAGAGATGCACCATTTTGCCGTTACTGTAAGAAATCAGGGCATGTGTTAGAAAATTGTAGCCTTCGAGAATATAATAACAGTAGGAGGTCGCAAAATCAAGCATTTACTCCGATGAATCCGCGTCCAAGAGTAAATTTTACTGAAATAGATAATAACGATCAAGGCGTCGATGAGACTGACGGCAATCAAAATTTAAACTAGCTTCTGTCCCGTTAAAGTATCGCGCGGGGCAAGTCCCTCTTGTTCAAGTCGATACGAAATATAAAATAAAAAATAGTAATAGGACCAATGGACAGGGTAACCAGCCCCAAGCTCACGGTCATTCCCTAAATAGTAATAGGACCAATGGACAGGGTAACCAGCCCCAAACTCACGGTCATTCCCTAAATAATAATAGGACCAATGGACAGGGTAATCAGCCCCAAACTCACGGTCTTTCCCTAAATAGTAATAGGACCAATGGACAGGGTAACCAGCCCCAAACTCAAGGTCTCTCCTTAAATATTCAAAAGATCAATGGACAGGGTAGCCAGCCCCAAACTCACGATCTATCTAACCTAGATAATAAAATCTGTAAAAAAGAGATTAATAAAATGTATGAAATCCTTAGTAATAAAAGATATTTACCTTATATTAAACTTAAAACATCAATAAATGAAAAAGAACTTACTTACCTTTCTTATAGATTCTGGAGCATCATTATGTATAGTGAAAAATAGCTCTATAACTCGTAAGCCAAATATATGCAGCGAGGATAATATCACAGTCAAAGGAATTGACTCAAAAAATAATTCATTAAAAAGTATAGGTCATTTCATTTGTGTGTGAAAACTATTAATTCTAATTATATTTGTAGTCATATGGACGTAAATTCAATTGAAAGTACTTCTATTTGTGAAACTGAATTATTATGTAAAATATTCAAAACTCTCCCAAAACAATGTGAAACCAGGCTTATTTATGGACAAATAGATATTTGGCAAGAACTTACAAATAGTAAATGGTTATTTGTTGAAACTCAACCCATAAAAATCGATATAGAATGTCCTTCAGAAGTGTCTCAACATAGATTAATTGGTACTGGAATATTAAACTTACAGGCAAACTGCAAAGCTTATTATAAAAATAAAATATTTTCATATAAATCCTGTTCTAATTTAACTATTAAATCAATTGCACCTGAATTTAATCTTATTGATGATCCGTGTTGCAACTCTGAAAAATTAAATAAATTAAAATCAAAATCAGCTCCTTTAAAACTATTAGATATAAACTTAGAAAAACTTTCTGATATAGCTAATAAGCAAATAATTACCGATGTTAATAAAATCATAAATAAGCCTGACCCACTCTTAGAATATAATTCCCATTTTCCTAGTCTAACATATTATATTATTGTTATAATTTTAATCTTTACTATTTTTAAATTATGGAAGAGATTAAATAAGCGTCCACTCTTTCCTAGAACTCAAGATTTAAATTCAAGTACACAAACCGAACCTCCTGGTAATAAACCAGTTGTAGAGGAGACTCCTTTAGACTTAGAAGAGTTCTATAAAAACTTACCCTTTACCGGTAAGTTTTATTTTACGCAGGGGGCTGTTACATCCCTATGCTGTTCCTAGAATTGCTGACGGGAGTGCTGATACATCATCACTACTCTGTCATCTTAGTTAGTAGGTTTGAGCTGCGAGTCAGTTCAGAGCTAGACACGGGCCACCACGGACGCATATCTAATCTCCTAATGTATGGTTTAATCCAGTTAAATAAATTTGTGTTGTGAATCTTTTCCAGCTTAATAAATTTTCTTTTTTAAAAAGTCTTTTAAAAAGTCCGTTCTAACAGTACGGTGCGGCGAAGAACACGCTGCCAGTGTTTGCCCTCGCCCCTCTACTGAAGAGCACACTTGCGTGAACTGCAAGGGGGCCCACCCCGCTAACTGCCCGGGCTTACCACATGTTGAGAGGGATCTGTGGGGACGCGTAGGCTGGTGTCAGCTGGGCTCTAGCTGCTCCGGTCTTGGCCACCGCAGACTGGCACTGGGCGCGCATGGAGAGTCAGCGGTCGATTGTTGTTCGCACCAACACTAGCGCGACGTTTAGAATAAACACAAAGGACATCACTACGTGATGTATGGCCGACCGAAAGGGGCGCTGTCAGAGAGTGACGTACACTTGCAATTAGAACCCCTTCCGCGCTGGATGCATTTTCAGCTCATCCCGAAACCTAGTGAACGCGAACGCGTGTGCGCATATTTATTTGTGCTCGTTAATATAATACCAAATTCGCCGGCGAACCGCGATAAATCTATCGATAATCCGCTCAACAGCTGTGTAGTGTAGTGAGAAGAAACCTCCGCCCAGATCCAGAACCACCAGCTCAACAATAAGGTCAGTCCCAGATTTCTCCAGCCCTTACATTAACCTATATACCTACTTCCCTCAGCTCATAGTCGCATGTGTAAGTTCCTTGCTTACACATTTCTTGGTCCATCGAGCCTTCGTGAAGCCCTTCTCCCTATTACCGGCGTTGGGCCTGATTAGAACCAGCACCTACAGTTCCACTCCGCCCAATTCTGCACATAAAATCAGCTCGAATATTTATATTTTGTCCAATTAATTCTGGCCAGGCCGCCCCGCCATTTTAAAACCAAGTTACAGTCCATTCCCATTATCAATTCGGCACATTTAACATTAAACCCCTATTCTGTACTTTGATATTAACCTATATGTTAATTATTTAAATTATTTTGTGCATATTTCGGCCCATAAATTCATAGGAAAAACCCAAAAAAAAAATAAAAAAAATAGTGGGTAGGTTGTCGGCTTATTGTCGAACAAAGAACTCGAACATTCCAGAACTTCCCTAACGTACCTAATACATAGTTTGTGCCAATAATATCTCATATAATTTTCTCAGCTCTTAATTACTTACAAAATATTTTAATGTTTGATTCGCATATAAAATAAGTAATAACTAGTGCGTATTGTGAATTACGTTCGGCTCATAACAGAATTGTAAATCGTCGTTGCATTACTAAGTTTGAATTATTTTATCTATATATAACGTTTATATCTTCATATTCTCAAATTTTAAAACACAATATTAATTAACTTAGCATTATTTTAATAGTTACGGGTTGCATAACATCTCAAGTGCCCATACTAACATCGTCGGCTCGCTTCGATACAGAAAACTTGATTTGTGTGCATTCTGTAGGTAATAGGTACCTACACGGCGCCCGTGCGAACAACAGCTGTTACATTCATTCTCAATTAGGTATTCTTCATAGAATAAATAGTGACCTTCACATTGAATTCATATCTTATCTACGTTCTGTGTCTATACAAAAATATTATTAGGTGTTACGTTACAGCTGTTTTAAATAAGAATTCTTATCGACGTTCTGTGTTTATACAAATATATTATAGGTGTTACGTTACAGCTGTTTTGAATAAGTCGGCACACTATTGAGATTGAATCTGCTCATACCTACTTACATTGTTTTCATTACGTTATTTTGTTTCTAACGCGCCCGCTAAGATTTGTTTATATTCAAACTTCAGGACATTAATATAATATTACAGACGACTTGTAACGCATTAATCTCCGCTCATCAAACATACACTAATACTATATTAGCATCAGGCGATCGGTCAGCTCATTTGATAATTAACTCGTACACATTTTATGATAAAATTGTATACATTGTCGGCAAATTATTAAAATCTATTTTCTGCGTTTTAATTAATTGCGCGCGTATTTTCCGCTCATTACTTTTAAATATTTAACTTAGTTACACGCATATATTTTTAAACATGCCTACAAAATCGCAAGCGGCCATATTTAGGCAAACTATAAAATCTATTAGTCGGCTCAGAGAGATCGCATTGGCATTACACAAAGGTGACTCAAAGTCTAACAAAACGGAGTTTAATGCGCGTTTTAAAGACCTACAAAATTTGAAACAAAAATTAGAAAATTTATACTGCGAAATTTTAGACGACGGCAGTGTTACAGAAGAAATTGAAAAGTTTTATACAGCCGGTTACGAGAACGCGCTATCCGAATATTATGATATTTTAACTGCAGCGGAAAATATAAGTTCCACTTCAGAGTCAAGTCAGCTCACTTCTGCCGTTCTGCCCAAAATTGAACTGCCAAAATTCAGCTCACGCGTTGAGGACTGGCCATCGTTTATTACGATTTTTAGGAGTCTTACAGACGACATGACGTCACTTACAGATGCAGTTAAGCTGCACTATCTTTTGTCTTGCCTATCGGGGGAGGCGCTCAGCATGATTGCGCATTTAAAAATCACAAATGATAATTACAGCGTCGCGCTCGATATACTCACACGTAGGTATGAAAACCGCCGTGTTCTGATAGATGGGTTTGTTGATATAATACTCGGCCTACCTAATATTCATATTCGATCAAGCATACGCGCGACGTTTTTAACTCCGTTCATTTCCGCACAAAGCGCATTAAATAATCTGCGTTTACCTATGGATAGTAATTACGTATTTGTGTCTATTGTAGTTAGAAAATTACGAGGCGAGCTCCGCACCCTGTTCGAAAGAAGATACGGCATCTCGGACACTCTGCCCACCTTAGGTGATTTGATTTCTTTTTTAGAGGAGCACGCGCGCTGTATCGAAACCGAGTATTCTAATGCAACGCGCGGTGTTACCTACTCACCACAAACTGGGCCCTCTCGTCAACACACACCCCCCGCAAACTCTCCGCGCAGTCCACGCTTTAGACCAATTAGTCCCGCGTATCCTCGTAATGCTCAGCGCTCGCCATCGGCTCACACTTTAAGTAGCTATCACGTCAGCCCAGTTCCTCATTACCCTCAACGCTACTGGCCCCCCTCCCCCCGAACAGAGCGGCGCGAGTACTCAGCCCGGAATACAGATAAACGCAAGCGATTCTACTGCCCCTATTGTAGGAATACAGAACACAAACTTATCGCGTGTCCGAAATATAATGATCAGCCCACTCAAGGTCGTTGGGATTTCATAGAAGCCAACGACAGATGTCGTAAATGTCTAGGTCCGCATTTTGAAAATGAATGTCGTTCGACAAACTCATGCAAAGAGTGTGGAAGTGCAAATCACCACACCTAGCTTCATCGTCACGGAACTCCAAATTCTCCGGTGTCGTCAGCGCATTTGCTTCCTCCTCATTTACGTGCACAGCCCCGCCGGCGTGCTCAAGACAAGCCACATACCTACACGGCCTACACACAACATACGCGTGCACATCAATCATCATCATCAGACCCCAACCAATCGTCTGATCATGCACCGTCTACAACTCATCAATCTCAAAACAAAAAACAATGACTACCTACAATCACGGAGCACATAGAATTAGAAGATCAGCCCAATAATTTAAAATGTCATTCAGCTCATAGTACACCTGCATCACATTCAGCTCATAAAATATCTAAATCTAGTTCAGCCCAATATTCTGTAGAATCAGCCCAAGTAAATTCAACTCAGCACATAGAAAACCCATTAAAAACTCCAGTGTTACTTCCCACAGTCGTTTTAAATATATCTGATAAATGCGGAGAATATCACAAAGCTCGGGCTTTATTGGACTGTGGTAGCATGATAACGCTCATAACTCAGCGCATGACTAGAAATCTAAATTTGCAACCAAAACAATGTTCATTAAAAATTCAGGTGTAGGTGATCAGCACATACAAAATTCTAAAGGTTGGGTCACAATAACATTTAGGCCCACACACCGTGACACGCCATCTATTACTACTACCGCTCATATTCTCAAAGACGTTACAGGTTATTTACCTTTGCAAAAAATACCAGATTTTATACAAGACTCAGCTCATCAGCTCATTCCATTGGCGGATCAAGCTTATCATACTCCTGCGCCCATTGATCTCATTTTAGGCTCAGACGTTTTGGGTCACGTTTTGGATGGTACTAAGATTGCTTTGGGCCCGGGGAAGCCCATAGCCTTCGGCACGATTTTTGATTTTGCACTCATAGGACTCGTTGAGCACTCATGCGATTCACCTGTAGCTCAAGTTGGCTCTGCTCATGTTACTCATACTCATTATACTCAGTCGGCTCACTCTACACATTCTGCTCATTCTACTAATGATATTTGCAAAAGCCTGGAAAGATTCTGGGAGTCGGAAGAACCCCAGCCTCGTTCTGCTCATTCAAACCCGCTACACGAGCAATGTGAACACATATTCAGCTCAACCACCGTTCGTGACGATTCAGGCCGTTACATGGTGACTCTTCCCTTCTTATCAGATGCACCCGTATTAGGTAGTACTCATGCTATTGCTCTACGTAGATTTCTCAATCTAGAAAAACGGTTGCAATCCGATCACACACTGCGACAAAAATATATAGAATTCATGAACGAATACATAAACTTAGGACACATGACACCGTGTCATCCGTCTACATTTACTCATAAACCTCATTATTATATTCCTCATCATGGCGTGTTCAAATCAGGTACTGACAAACTCCGCACAGTATTTGATGGCAGTTGTAAGTCATCCAATGGAGTCAGTTTAAACGATTGCCTGCACACAGGTCCAGCACTTCAACGAGACATTGTAGATATTATTATATCATTCCGCGCACATCGTATAGTATTCAGCACTGACATAAAAATGATGTTTAGAAATATTCTCTTAAGACCAGACCAAAGACACTATCAGCTCATACTCTGGCGATCGTCTCCAGATCGACCTCTGCTCACATATGCACTCAACACTGTTACATACGGATTGCGCTCAAGTCCATATCATGCTATTCGCACATTATTACAATTAGCTGAAGATGAAGGTCATCGCTATCCTCAGGCTGATATCTCATATCGAAATTTTGCGTAAATTTGTTTTCGTGGATGATGTACTTTGCGGCCATGACACCATAGAAGAAGCATCAGCACTCCAAACTCAGCTCATTGATTTGTTATCACTCGGTGGATTTAAACTTAGTAAATGGACATCAAACACACCTCAGCTCTTGCAAAGATTTCCAGACGATCAATGCGAAATGCCTAAAGACTTTGACATCAGCGCAGAGTCTCCATCAATTAAGGTTTTGGGTATTAGATGGATTCCCCAGTCTGATGAATTTACATATCACATCTCATTACCACCAGTTACCCACATTACAAAACGTTCAATTCTTAGCACAGTAGCTTCTCTCTATGACCCAAACGGTTGGGTTACACCCGTCATATTCCGCGCAAAAATACTTCTTCAAAGGTTATGGTTAACTAAATTGGACTGGGACGATCCCACTCCAAATAATATTACAGATGATTGGCAGCTCATCTATCATGATCTTCCGCACATCTCAGATATACATTTTCCCAGACATATCGCTCCACACAAATTCAAATCAACATACTCACTTCACGGATTCGCAGATGCTTCGGAAATTGGTTTTGCTGCAGTGATATATTTACAAGAATCAGCTCAAAACGGATCTGTTAACGTTCACCTCATGATTGCTAAATCTAAAGTCGCACCGATTAAAAATAAACTCACAATCCCCAAATTAGAGTTGTCTGCTGCAACTATATTATCTCAGCTCATGTTGCGTGTCTCCCAACAATTGTCTGCTCATCTCACAATTACACATCACATTTGTTGGTCAGATAGTACCATAGTGCTTGCATGGATAAAAACTCCGCCCCATC
This sequence comes from Phengaris alcon alcon, assembly GCA_037179445.1. Taxonomy (NCBI): domain Eukaryota; kingdom Metazoa; phylum Arthropoda; class Insecta; order Lepidoptera; family Lycaenidae; genus Phengaris; species Phengaris alcon. The sequence goes on along the minus strand of JAYRCH010000207.1, from coordinate 3,985,458 downwards.
GTTTACAAACATTTGAATCAAATAGAGTAACAAAAATTAACTCAAATTCACTCACACTTAAGTGGCGTCATGTACCTTCCCAATTAAATCCTGCTGACTGTGCAAGCAGAGGATTATCAGCTCAAGCTCTCTCCGCTCATGATTTATGGTGGTCTCCTCCTTGGCTCAAATTGCCAGAGGATACCTGGCCCAAGATGCCTTCAGCTCATACTCGACAAGACTTGCCAGGACTCAAACCAAAATACGTACCATGCAATTTCTCGATACCCGGTGTCGATAGTGATCTGCTCACTCGCTTCAGCTCTTTAGAAAAACTAACTGGTGTCACTGCCTACATGAGGCGATTCATTCGTAACTGTAAACTAAATTCAAACTCGCGACAACTAGGCCCTCTAACTGTAAGTGAACGTAGAGAAGCATTACTCTTCTGGATCCGCTCTGTACAGCAGAATGCATTCGCAGAAGATATTCACCGCCTGCAAACCGATAGAATCTGCACAGTACGACTACAACGTCTGTCGCCTTTTACGCAGGACGGTCTCCTCAGAGTAGGAGGTAGACTCACTCGTTCGGAACTCACATACGATGCTCAACACCCATACATTTTGCCTAGTTCTAGTCCGCTCGTAGACCTCATAATAGATGACTATCATCGCATAAACTGCCACCCTGGCACGGACACGCTACATGCTATTTTACGTCAGCAATTTTGGATATTATCTGCCCGCCGCATTATAAGGCACAGAACGTTTAAATGCATAAGATGTTTCCGTTGCCGCGCTCAGCCCGAAGTACCTATCATGGCTGACCTGCCAGCTGATAGAGTCATACCTCAGCCCGTATTTAGTCACGTATCAACAGATTTCGCCGGACCGTTTCTGCTCAAATCAAGTCAATTACGTAATGCTAAGTTAATTAAGGGATATTTTTGCATATTTGTTTGCCTCACTACAAAGGCGGTTCACTTAGAACCAGTCTCATCGCTCACTGCCGAAGCGTTTATTGCAACATTACAAAGGTTCTGCTCACGTCGCGGACTTCCGGTATTGATACGTTCGGATTGTGGCACAAATTATGTAGGAGCTAGGAATCATCTACTAGAGGTACAACAATTTCTCAATGACAATAACGACGCCATTTCTCATAAACTCTCAACTCAAAATATAACTTGGTTACTCAATCCGCCTAAAGCCCCATGGATGGGAGGTATCCATGAGATTAATGTTAAATCCACAAAGCAACTTCTATACCGTGTTATCGGTGAGCAACACCTCACTTTCGAGGAATTCTTAACTCTGCTCACTAGAATCGAAGCTGTGTTAAACTCTCGGCCCATCAGTCCACTTTCGTCCGATCCCACGGACTATCAGCCCCTTACTGCTGGCCACTTTCTCATTGGCCGTCCGCTCACAGCTCTCCCCGAGCTGACTCTAGATGAAAGAGTAATATCTCCGCTGAAACGCTTTCAGCTCATTCAATCACTCTCTCAGCGCTTTTGGAACCTTTGGACCAAGTCCTACCTCCATACCCTTCAAATCCGCTCCAAATGGCTTTCCTCTTCCTCTCCACCCAAAATTGGAGAACTGGTGCTGCTCAAGGAGGACAGTTTGCCTCCTCTACAATGGAAGATGGGAAGAATCTCACGTCTGCTACCTGGGAAGGATGGAGTCATCAGAGTTGTGGACTTGGACACGACTCAAGGCCAGCTGCGGAGGCCTGTCGGCAAGATTGCCCGGCTCCCACTGGATTCTGCTCAGGATGGGGCTCAGCTCGCCGCCTGTGCGGGCCCCCCAGGATGTTCGCGCCAACACTAGCGCGACGTTTAGAATAAACACAAAGGACATCACTACGTGATGTATGGCCGACCGAAAGGGGCGCTGTCAGAGAGTGACGTACACTTGCAATTAGAACCCCTTCCGCGCTGGATGCATTTTCAGCTCATCCCGAAACCTAGTGAACGCGAACGCGTGTGCGCATATTTATTTGTGCTCGTTAATATAATACCAAATTCGCCGGCGAACCGCGATAAATCTATCGATAATCCGCTCAACAGCTGTGTAGTGTAGTGAGAAGAAACCTCCGCCCAGATCCAGAACCACCAGCTCAACAATAAGGTCAGTCCCAGATTTCTCCAGCCCTTACATTAACCTATATACCTACTTCCCTCAGCTCATAGTCGCATGTGTAAGTTCCTTGCTTACACAATTGTGACCCCGAGATATTTCTCCGTTTTTCCCCCATGGGATCTCGGCGACACCTGGGACTTGCCTGCGTTAACAGATAGTCTCCATTTGCTCAGCCAGTCAGGGAGAAGAACCAGCGTCCTCTGAATCTTGATGGCGGCATGGTCGGGGGTCAGCGAGCTAGAAATGAAGGCTGTATCGTCAGCGTACAGCGCCGCGGTAGTGCCAGGGTCCTTGGGCACATCACTGGCGAAGAAGCTTTACAGCCCGGGAGAGAGCACGCTTCCTTGAGGGACTCCCGCTGCTATGAGGTACTCACCGGTACCAGTACACCCCCGTGAGAATGCTGAAGGCGACCCGGGGCGGGCGGTGTCCTTTCCGCACAAGCTAAGTTCGGCGAGCGGGAGGTGGTGCGTGCGGTCCTGGGTCGAGCGTGAGCTGAACCTCAATGAGGCTGAGTTGTACGACGTCTCGGACTCCGCACGGGAATAGTTCAGGTGGTCGCGGCTTGATAACCACGGGTCAAGGTCTGTCATATTTAACACAAGTAGTACATAAAACAAACGAGTCACAAACAGTCACACTGCACAGCAACAAGTGTACGTATAAACAAAAAGAGTACTCACAATTACGTGGAAGGACGGTAACTAAGTGTACGCACACGAAACGGCATACACACTTAGGGGGCTGACTCCTCGTGACCCCAACATTAAGATGTTAAACTCAACAGGAGGCCAAGAGCAGGGCAACTCCCCAGCAAGGCGCCAATCCACACCTTATTCTAATGAATAAAGTGTGAATTGGCGATCGCTATCAGGAGGCCTAGACGCGCTGCACCGCGTCCATTTCATTCGAGCCTCCGCGGGATAACGACGTCTTGCTGCTCCTCGCCGCTCCGACTGTTGCCATGTGAAATAGTGAGTGTGTGCTGTGTGAGAACATGTGTGAAGTGCTACGAAGAGAAAACTGCTTGATCAAGAATTCTTATTAGAATTTCCAAAAGACCTTTTCAGGACTACGAGGGCTGCACTAAAAGTATCGGGAATGGAATATTTCCACTGTTCCAGTCATATTAAAATCTTTTTAATTTAAAACTCCTTGGTTCTAAAAATCGATTAAGATTTAAGATAAATTAAGAAAAAATTCTCGGTCTTGTTACAAGGTCTTGTCAAACTTGTTTAGTCGTTGAGAAAATGGAATTGACTCGAGAAGACTAGAGCGATGATTTATTATGACTTTCGAAGTGGTTTAACACAAAAACAGTGTGTTGACCGGATGATTTCTGCATTTGGTGATGAAGCCCCATCCAAAACCACAATTTATCGCTGGTTTGCTGAATTTCAACGTGGACGTGTCAAGCTCAGTGATGATCCCCGTCAAGGTCGTCCAAAAACTGTAGTCACCCAAGAAAACGTTGATGCTGTGCGTAAGCTGATTGAGGAAGATCGACATGTGACATACCGCGAAATTCAGGCAACTTTAGACATTGGCATGAGTCAAATACAAATAATCTTGCATGAACAATTAGGTGTAAAAAAGTTGTTATCCCGATGGATACCGCATTTGCTCTGTGAAGAGCAAAAAGCGGCTCGCGTTACTTGGTGCGTCAGAACTCTCGAAAGATTCCACGCAGGATCCTCAAATGCTGTATACAACATCGTATCAGGTGACGAATCCTAGATATACGCGTACGAACCCGAAACAAAAAACCAGTCACGAGTTTGGGTGTTCGAAAATGAGTTAAAGCCAACAAAAATTGTTCGTTCACGGAGTGTTGCAAAAAAATGGTGGCCACGTTTGTCTCCAAAACCGGCCATGTTGCGACTATTCCTCTTGAGGGACAAAGAACAGGTCGTTTCTGAACTCCGTAAAGAGACTGCAACCGCCGCATCATCCTCCATCACGACAATGCGAGTTCTCACACCGCGCACAGAACAAAAGAGTTTTTAGAGCAATAAATCATAGAATCATTAGACCATCCGCCGTACAGCCCCGACCTAAGCCCTAATGATTTCTATACTTTCCCTAAAATAAAGAATAAATTGCGTGGTCAGAGATTTTCATCACCTGAAGAAGCTGTGGACGCCTACAAAACGGCCATTTTGGAGACCCCAACTTCCGAATGGAATGGTTGCTTCAATGATTGGTCCATCGTATGGAAAAATGTGTCAAATTTCGCGGAGAATACTTCGAAAAGCAATAAATACATTTTTAAATAGTAATGTTGTGTCACTTCCTTGATTCCCGAAATTTTCAGTGCCGCCCTCGTACACTGTGTAGCATAGCTACATTTTTTAACGTATCGTTATAACTAATAACGATGCGTATAGCGTCATCTATTAGCAGTTGTCGATATTAATAATAGCTAATTTGTGCTATACAACGCCATCTATCAGAGCAAATGCTTCTAACTAGAGCTTCATATCTAATATTTCTTTATTGTGGCATTTGTATTACGTATTACCGCTAATTGTCGGTTAAAAAAAAAACAAATGTCAGTAGAGGTATAAAAGGGTTTACGCGACAGGACAACGCCCTTTTTCCCTGCCGAATTTTGGTTGTTCAACTTCTTCTAGATACAAGTTTATAATAATTATAATATTTTAACCCCGTGTTCAGGGGAACTTTGTTACGGGCCCAAGCACTGACAGCTTTGTTACGGGCACGAGCACCGCCAGCTTTGTTACGGCCTCCAGCACTGATAACTACGTTGCGGCCACAAGCACCGTCCACTTTGATACGGGCTCGAGCACCGCCAACTTCTTGCCTTCTTGCCACGTGCCAGACCCCTGGACTCGAGACCTGGATCCCTGAGCTAAGTCCCCACGTGGCTTAGACTCCCTACGATACCCTTCAGACACCAAGAGGCTAGACCAGACCGTACGGCCTTCTGCCCACGACCCCTATTTCGTTAATAAACTCATTGTCACGGGAAACCTCGTTTTTATTTTAATTTCCCCCGTAACAATTGGCGCCCATAAACGTGGTTTAGTCTGGTTTGGCATCTGGTGTCTTTTCCCGGGTTTGTGTGTCCAGTATTTGGTGTTTGTCTTGTGCCGTCTTTAATATCCAACTCTCTCAGTATTCTAACCCGTCTGAGCCCGGGGTAGAATTGGTTCAGGTTACGTAACGGACACGTGTAAGAGGCAGGTAACGTTACAGCACACACCCACTGGTTTTTTTTAGAGTTCCGTGATACATAAGGAACCCTGTGTTTTTTTTTTCATAGTGGACATAATATTATATTTATAAAATCTATTAAATTTATTCTTGATTATTAAATATATTTATTATTATTCTTTTTTTGTCATGTCCTTTCTTTTTGGCAGGATATCAGGAATTTTTTTGGTTATCTATTGTAAATTATTTATTTAATCATACATACTATTTATTTTACACATACCCACACACTATACATGCACACACATCAGCATCATCTTCAATGATGTTTATGTGATTTTTTGGCCTTAACTTTGATTAACTTAAATTATAATTTATCTTTTTACTTCTTCAACATTATTTAATTACAAATATTTACATATAACTTTAAATGCGTATTCTAAATTATTTTGCTATTAACTTATCACTTTAACTTTAACTTAACTTTATTTTAATATTAACTTACTATGAGCGTTGGATATACTTAGTGTAGTAACTAGTACCTTATTGTAGTAGTGTAAAGTTTTAAAATTGTTAATAAACTTTATACCCTTTTTTTTCATCTTGTATATGGTCTGTACCATATTATAGTCTCTAGAACTTGTTTTTGTAGTTAGTTAACTTATATAGCACTGATTACAAATTATATTTCTTTTGTGTATTTTTTAGAGAATACATCTGATTATTTTTGTATTTTCTCAACACAGATTTACTCACCGTTAGGGTTGTGAATATTTTTTCTTGAATTTACTTGGTAGTTTAACTTTTAAAATTGAATTTAACTTCTGATAAATTCATTAATTGATTTATTTTGGAAAAACTTAATTTCTTTTTAAACTTTAGAATTTACTTAGTTAGTTACTTAACTTCTTAATAAATTTTACTTTTGACAACTTACTTAACTTACTTAAAAATCTTTTTTTTTTTTTTTTAATTTATTTCAATATGCCGGAGAAAATTAAATTTTTTTCTCTTCAAAAATCGGAATTGGAGTATGCAGTTTTAGTTAGAAATGAAACACAGCTGGTGTTTCCACGTTGTGGAGTTAAGAAAGCAAATAGTTAAATTAGCTGAGCTTTACCCGTCTGAGGATATTTTAGACTCTTGTCTTTCTATAAAAGATGATTTGTCGGGGATTGAGAAAACCCTAACAAAAATAAAATTACAATTAGATTCTCACTCCGATGGTAACTCATTGCTTAGAGCTGAAAATAATTTAAACCACATTGAGTATAGGATTAATAGAATTTCTACTAATAATATAGAACAATTTTCCGTACAATATAATAGTTGCTTACAAAGATTTCAAAATTATTTGGGTTTATTACATCAATTAAAGGGGTCTAGTAGTTGTTCCGTGATGCCAGCTCCTGCTGTAGCACCACCTATGCCTCCTTTAAATATTACAGTTCAATGTGAAAAAAATAATCTAGCTGATTTACAAAAATTTAAATTTGATGGCAAGTCTTGTGTCGGCGCGTTTATATCTAGAGTGAATGATTACTGTGCACAGCATAACGTTAGCGATTCTAAGATTCTCTCTCACGCTTTTGATCTTTTTACTGGTGATGCCTTACATTGGTATAGAAGTATTTATCAAAATGTTAACAGTTGGTCAGAACTTTTAAATCTTTTGTATTGTGACTTTGACAAACCTAGTTTTGATTATCGGTTTATGTCTGAAATCCGTAGTAGAACTCAGGGCGAAAAAGAAACCATTACAATTTATATTGCTATAATGGAAGGAATGTTCAACCGTCTTGTTAAACCTGTCCCAGAGAGTGAGAAGTTGGAAATATTATTACACAACATTAAACCTTGCTATGCAAACATTTTAGCTTCTTCTCCTACGGTCAACTCTATTGAACAACTAAAGTCTCTTTGTAAGAACTATGAGGATGTACAATCTCGAATAACTTTATATCATGAACCGCCCATGATAACGTCGGATACCTTGGCACCGGACCTAGCTTATACTAGTAATAGTAATAAAACAGAGAACAAACAAACTTTTAATAAAACTTTTAGTAGACCATTTCGAAATAATATTTTTTCTAATAATCCCCCGAATAATAATAATAATTTTGCTTTTAAACATTCACATAATCATGTTAATAGTTTGCAAACGAATATCCCTAAATTTTGTTTACGTTGTAAGGTTAACTCGCACAGCTATAATTATGAGTGCACAGCTGATAAGTCGAAGATTTTTTGTTTTAGCTGTGGCAATCCTGGCGTGCGCCGGCCCGATTGTACTCGTTGTCCTAATAAACATCATTCAAAAAACTAGTTTTGTCGGATCGTGTTATACCTAACCATACCGACCTTGATGTTCGGAAACAATGGGTTAAAACTGTAGGCACATTTTTTAAATATTACACCATTAATACGGTGCGATGTATTAACAACAATTTAGATTCTCGACCTTATGTCAATATACATATAGACGCTTTTAGCATGCGCGGTCTTTTAGACTCGGGTTCTTGCATTTCTTTGTTAGGTAATAATTCTCATTTAAGCATTATTGAGCTAGGCTATCCTATCAATAATGATGATAACAATATATCAATTTTCGCCGCGGGCGGTATTTGTTAAAGTCTATAGGTTATATAAATTTACCAATTCGTTTTGAAGATCAATTTCATATTTTAAAATTATACGTAGTTCCTCAGGTTACTTCCAACCTCATTTTAGGTATTGACTTCTGGCGTATTTTTAAACTTTGTCCTAAATATTTAAATTCTATTAATTCTAGTACGGCTACCGAACAAATCACTTCTCATCAGGTGACCCAGCCGGCCATTAACGGCTATGAAAATTTGAGTCCGTCTGAGCGCTCGGTAGCTGACGACATAATAAAACAATTTCGTTCTATTTCTTTTGAAGAAAAAGGTTTAGGTTTAACTTCTCTTATCACTCATAAAATTGATACAGGCGATGCGTTACCTATCCGTCAACGTTATTATAGGATGTCGCCTGAAAAACAACGTATATTAGTTGAACAGGTTGACGAAATGTTGGCTATGGACGTCATCGAGCCGTGCCAATCTGCTTGGAGCTCTCCTGTATTAGTAGTGCCTAAGAAGAATACTGGCGAATTTAGATTTTGTTTAGATAGTCGTAAATTAAACTCTGTCACTAAAAAAGACGCTTATAGTTTACCGTACATTTCGGAGATTTTAGACAGCTTACGCGACGCTTGTTACCTAAGTACTATTGACCTTTCTAACAGCTTTTGGCAGACTGCTATTAATGAGTCTGATCGCGATAAGACTGCTTTTTATGTTCCGGGTCGTGGTATGTTTCGTTTTAAACGCATGGCTTTCGGATTGACGAATGCACCTGCTACGCAGCAGCGTTTAATAGATGCCTTATTTGGTAACTTCGGTCATAAAACATTTTGTTATTTAGACGATATAGTTATTATTAGTGAGGATTATAATGAACACGTAGCTATTCTTTTGAGGATTCTTCAAGTCCTCAGGGAAGCTAATTTAACTGTAAAATTTGAAAAGTGTAAATTTTTTCGGCCTCAACTTAAATATTTAGGTTATGTAATCGACGCTAACGGTCTTCGTACTGATCCTGATAAGGTCGCCGCGATCATAAATTTTCCTACGCCTACTTGTAGGAAAAGTGAAAAAAAAGTAAAACGTTTTCTTGGCACTGCCACTTGGTACAGAAGGTTTGTGCCTAATTTTAGTACTCTGGCAGGGCCCCTAAATAAACTGACGTCTACACGTAAGAATGCCCCTCCTTTCGAGTGGACTCCTGAGGCGAACTCGGCGTTCAACAAACTTAAGGAGAGCTTGGTCTCCGCGCCAGTACTGCGCTGTCCCGATTACAATGAACCCTTTGAGGTTCATACGGACGCCAGTAGCTATGGTATTGGGGCCATGCTGACCCAGAAGTTCGAAGGTAAAGAACACCCTGTCGCGTACATGAGTCGCTCCTTAACTAAACAGGAGAAAGTTTATGGGATTACTGAGCGTGAGACGTTAGCAGTTTTAGTAGCTTTAGAACACTGGCGTTGTTACTTAGAGAACGGTAAAAAGTTTACAGTTTATACTGATCACAGTGCTCTTAAATGGTTCTTGTCTTTGTCCAACCCCACTGGTAGGCTAGCTCGCTGGTGTATCAGACTTTCCGAATTTAATTTTGAAATTAAACATAGGAAAGGCTGCGATAACGTTATACCGGACGCTTTGTCTCGAGCGGTTAACGTCAACGCAATTTCTGCTTGGACAAACTATACCGGCGCTGATACCTGGTATCTTAATATTTTTAACAGTTGCAATAACACGCCATCTTCTTTTCCAAATTTTACGATTAAAGATAATAGATTATTTAGGCTTTCTAAAAATAAACATAACTTAACTTCTGAATTTTCTTGGAAAGAGGTAGTTCCTAACGATTTTCGCGAGGAAATTATTCGTGCTAACCATGATGAGCCCACTGCTGGTCACATGGGAATTTTTAAAACTTATAGGCGGCTCGCACTTAACTACTTTTGGCCTAATATGTATCGCGATGTCGTCTCTTACATTTCAAAATGTTCTAAATGTCTTCAGTATAAATCTCAAAATCATAAAGTTTTAGGTGAAATGGGTCGCCCTAAAGACTGCTCACGACCATTTCAAGTCATCTCTGTCGACATAATGGGACCATTACCTACTACTAGAAAACGTAATAATTTTATTTTAGTTGTAACTTGTTGCTTTTCAAAATTTTGCCTTATCTTTCCTATGAAACGTGCTACTTCCGATATCATAATTAAAATTTTGGAAGATAGTGTTTTCTTGGTGCATGGTGTACCACAAACTATTATAATGGATAATGGCCCTCAGTTCATTAGTAACGAAACTAATAGGGTTTTTAAAAAATATAATATACCTAAAGTTTATTTAACACCGCGTTATACCCCTCAGGTAAATACGGTCGAACGCTACAATAGGACTATTATCACTTGTATTTCGACCTACGTGGAAGAAGATCATAGGTCATGGGATGTACATATACCCGAAATACAATTCGCCATCAACAACTCGGTGAATGAGGCAACCGGTTTTACACCATCTTTCTTGGTATATGGTAGGGAACTAGTGTCTTGCGGTACTCAGTACCTAGATACCGACAGTATAAAAGACCTCGTGTTTTCGCCTCGTGACGCCTACGCCGAAAATTTGGGGTGTATGTCATCTTTGTTTGACAGCGTTCAGATGCGTCTTTGGCAAGCTCATGTTAAGAGCACTGCTCAATATAATTTGAGACGAAAGCCTGCTGAGTTTAACGTTGGTGATGTCGTTTTTAAGAGAACTTATTTTCTCAGCGATAAGGAGAAACATTTTAGCAAAAAGTTAGCTCCTAAATTTGTAAAATGTAAAATTGTAGGTAAACGTTCTCCCTTAGTTTACGTTCTGCAAGACATGCAAGGCAAAGATCTTGGTACCTGGCATTAAAAAGACCTTAAGCTACCAATTTTATCAAAGTAGTTGGTTAACTATTGTAGGAAGGCTAGTAGTTTCGCGCTTTATTCAGACGCTGTTCGTTATCTTGTTGTTGTACAACGTTATAGCTGTGTACATTATTATCTTCGACTTGTGTTGTTTTTTTTCTCTTTACGGGAAACAACACTCGCATGTTAGGGCGTCTCGGATCATATTATTTGGTTCGGGATGCAATAATGAAAGTGGATGTATGTATGGGATGTATGAATATAGTATGAAACGTAGTATGAAAGGTTGTCGGTTGTTTGCGCGTAGACACAAGACTAGCATTTATCTTTCATCGTCGTCGTTTTTTTTTTTTTCTTAAATTATTTTTTTTTTTTAACAAACTACAATTTTTTTTTCTTTTCTTATTTTGTAGCTGTTTCAGGATTTTTCCTGAGAACAGTCAAAATCCTTCGGTAACAGGGGGGGATATGTAGCATAGCTACATTTTTTAACGTATCGTTATAACTAATAACGATGCGTATAGCGTCATCTATTAGCAGTTGTCGATATTAATAATAGCTAATTTGTGCTATACAATGCCATCTATTGGCAAATGCTTCTAACTAGAGCTTCATCTCTAATATTTCTTTATAGTGGCATTTGTATTACGCATTACCGCTAATTGTCGGTTAAAAAAAAAACAAATATCAGTAGAGGTATAAAAGGGTTTACGCGACAGGACAACGCCCTTTTTCCCTGCCGAATTTTGGTTGTTCAACTTCTTCTAGATACAAGTTTATAATAATTATAATATTTTAACCCCGTGTTCAGGGGAACTTTGTTACGGGCCCAAACACTGACAGCTTTGTTACGGGCACGAGCACCGCCAGCTTTGTTACGGCCTCCAGCACTGATAACTACGTTGCGGCCACAAGCACCGTCCACTTTGATACGGGCTCGAGCACCGCCAACTTCTTGCCTTCTTGCCACCTGCCAGACCCCTGGACTCAAGACCTGGATCCCTGAGCTAAGTCCCCACGTGGTTTAGACCCCCTACGATACTCTTCAGACACCAAGAGGCTAGACCAGACCGTACGGCCTTCTGCCCACGACCCCTATTTCGTTAATAAACTCATTGTCACGGGAAACCTCGTTTTTATTTTAATTTCCCCCGTAACAACTGTGTTGAAGATAAAGATGTTTTCAGTCACTAATAATAAGTGATGTTATTCGGACACTCGTTTCATTCGACGAACACTATCGTTCTTATCAGAACGATAGTGTTCATATTTCAATCTTACTTCTAGCGTATGCTGCAATATTATACATATTATATTTAATACACATCCAATACCCAGGAACACAGAAAAAGTTTTTGTCCATTCGGCTGGATTTGATCCTGCGACCTCCGGCTTAAGCGCCGACGCGCTAAGCACTGAGCGTCAGAAGCCGTCAATATTTATTTATAAGTTACATAATTACAAGTTACAACAAAATGTCTTGTCAAGAATAGCGTTTTTGGCTACTAAAACTGCCCTGGGGCAGGTCAGCCGAATGGCTACGGAAACAGTCGAACGAAAGCACCGAACTTCCATTTCATATTTCTTCTTATTCTTATATATTAAACAAAATTAAAGCAATAATTAGACATTTATATTCATATTCGGCTATTTCCGTACCCAGGCTGCCCGGCCTCGGGGGATATGTAGATGCCGAAAACGATAGTTGTTTTTGTTAGTAGTAAGTTGTTAACTGATTGATATGGTATATATCTATAACTGGTATGTTACCTAAAAAAATTTTTCGTCTATTCGATGATATACATGTTAATAAACAATCTAGAACCCATTTTTGTATATCTTAAAAATGTGTTGCACCCGCCATACATTTGTCATTACAAAATGTATGGCAACATTTTTTATAAAATGTGATATTCTAAACTTGGCAACATCCCTATTGTTGGTTCTTGGTGGAAATTCATAATCTTAATAGTAACACACAACTTTTTTAAAGGTATGTATTTAATCTTGGGACAAAACAATAAAATTTTAGGTGTGAAAAAACCGAACATTGTATACTAAATAACCATGTTGGCAAAAGAATATAATGAACAAAAAATTTCAAATCTGGCGACTAATGAATACCAGTTTTTTTCACTGAATATAGGTACCAAACTGGCAGACAGATATCATTTTAGCAAACAAATAACCATCTTGGCGACAATTTGAGAGTACACATTTAATTTAAGAATATGCACATATACTTTCACTGATGTAGGTAATTCAAAAAACATAATAAGCAGCAAAACGAGCACACATTAAAAAAAGTAAAAGAGCGTATAAAATTCCCATTTTTAATTTTTCTCGGTATCGGGGGTGTAGATATTGTGTAGATTCATTTTGAAATTTAAAATGGCGGATACGAAAATAACATTCATTTTTAAATTCCAAGATGGCAGACATACTTATTTTATAAAAATTTATATGGGTGTCCTTATGTAGGTTTCTGAGGGTGCTGATTACAAAAAGTCATCTATTTTGAATTTCGAAGACAGTAGACATTAAAAAAATGGACAAAGGTGTCCTTTTCTAGGTTTTTGGATTCACTAATTACAAATATTCATTCATTTTGAAATTTAAAAATTGCGAATATTTAATTTTCTGTAAAATTGATACGGATGTCGTCTACGCGGTTTTTAGGGGTGCTGAATACCAAAATTATATCCATTTTGAATTTAAAAGATAGCGGGCATTTATTTTTAATAAAATTTATCTAGGGTAGTTTTCCAATTGCAGCACGAAAGCGCATTAAATACTGTACGCATACTTGAAGCTTACTGATATGAGATGGCGCTAGCGTGCTCGACCTCGTCTTGTCTCTTTCCTTCTCGTACCCTCTCGCTCGCACAGCTACCTTGAGAACCCCATCACGGCGACGCCACAAGCAGTGGCCTAATTTAATTTCAAATCATTGGCGTCTGACCGCGGTTTAAAGGTAGGCATTCACGGCCTACCGGTCAATACACCCACGGACAGGATAGCCGCTGATCTCGCCGCCAAAGGGCTCGAGGTGGACCACGTATCCCGAATCCTCGCCCGGAAGGACCGCCCCGGGTGCGCTTACTTCGTGTAACTGAAGCGCACCCCGAACCTGGTACCAGGCATTTACCAGGTAACTGAGATTTTAAATATGCCTAATATTAAGGTGGAGGCCTGGCGTGGGAAGAGTGGCCCTGCCCAATGCCACCGCTGCCAGCAGTTCAGGCACTCCAGCCGGAACTGCCACCGTAAGCCGGCGTGCGTCAGATGCGGCGAGGAGCACGCCGCAGCCGACTGCCCCCGGCCACTAACGGACCCGCCCACTTGCATGAACTGCAAGGGGCCCCACCCCGCCAATAGTCGGAATTGCCCGGTCTTCCACCGGGAAACTAATAACCGCCGCGCGGGCCCCTTAGCACAACCCGCACAAACCGGGTAAGTGACGCCCCTAATATTCAGGAGAGAGAGGTTGCCCCGCCGCCGCCCACCGCCACATCTCTAATGGCGGAGGCAAATGACCCCACCCCCCGCTCCCCCCCCCCCAGCTGCCCCGAAGCAGCGGAAGCGGACTAGGACAAGGACCAGGACCAAAAAAAGGGCCAAATCCGTCGCGACTTCAAATGCCGCTACGGACTCCGAGTTAGAGCCCCTCGCCCTCCCCCTCCCCCCTGTTGTAGCAGCCCCCCCGGCTGATGATGCCATTCTATTGGGCCCCCCGCTACCGCAGCGCACCCCGCGCCCCCCGCGCACCAAACGCACCGTCCCGCCGGTCACCAAACCTGAGGTGACCGAGCTCTCCACCGAGCCCGCAAACCCGGCGATCACTACCGCCATTTTGCCCCCTCGTGCCCCCCCCTCTTCTCGTCGCCGAGAGTCCCCCAGGACCACGGCCCAGCTTCTACAAGCCCTGCTCTCCCTGCCCATGGATGTCTTCAATAGAATCCTGGCCGGGGAGGAAATTCTCAAGACCCTCTTGAAGGCCCTCCCTGAGGGGGCCACCCTCTTTGCCTCCCTCATTTCCAAATGGCTAACCACGCCCCAGTCCACCTAAAGGTCGTTCACTGGAACGTCCGGGGGGTCCGCGGCAAGGTGGCCTCGATTCGCCACCTCCTTCGGGAGTACGAGGTGGATGTCGCTTTGCTTAGCGAAACCCTCCTGTCCCCTCAGGACAGTTTCAGTGCCCCCGGCTACTACACCTACCGCCAGGATTTTCCAGGGGGTGATCGGGTGTGCAGAGGCCTCGCCGTTCTGGTCGGCAGGAAAATTCTGCACCAACTCCTCCCCCCTCCCCCAGTCTCTTCGCTCTACGCTCTCGGAGTGGAAGTGTTCCTCGGCTCGCGCCGCACCCATCTCTATGCATGCTATAAACCTCCGGGGTCGCGTTTAGATATCTCCGACATCCATAGGCTCCTATCAGAAGAGCCGACTGTGATTGCCGGAGATCTGAACTGCAAGCACCCCGGATGGGGCTCTCGCACCCCCAACTCGGACGGCAACCGCCTGCATGCCGACTCCGTACGAGTCGGATATTCGGTGGTGGGCACATACTCCCCCACCCACTACCCCGAGAATCCCCGTTTCTCTCCTGATGTCCTCGACGTGGCTATCACCCACCAACTCCCCGGTGACCTCCACCAGGAGGTCCTCGATGTGGCCCACGGGTCCGACCACCTCCCGGTCCTAGCCATCATACGCGCCGTCCCGGCTAGCGTCCCCCCCCCCTCCCCCCCTACCCAGTCCGCGACTGGGACGCCTTCTCATTGCAGCTGCACGAGTCCACACCTAATTTCCCGGTTGACTCTGCAGAGACCGTCGAGTCCATGACGCTGCAGATCACCGAGGCGATTACAGCTGCAATGAACGCGGCTACCCAGCCGCCCACCCGCCGCCATTTCAAGCGGCCCTCACTCCCTCGCCACATCGCCGACCTCCTGGCGGAGAAGCGGCGCCTACGCCGGAGATGGCAACGCACGCGCTGCCCCACGCAGAAGGCAGAGCTCAACCGCCTTACTGCCAAGGTAAGAGTCGCGCTCGAGGACCTACACGCCGCGGAGTGGACCCGACGCATAGAGGAGGCCGGAGAGGACTGGCCCTCCCTTCATCGCTTCTGCCGTGCCCTTACCGGAGCCACTGCCTCCGTTCATCCCCTGCTCCACCCGGACGGCAACCCCAGGTACCGTGCGGAGGACAGAGCGGGCATTCATGCCGAGCACTTGGAACGCCAATTCTCGCCGCTGCCCACGACCGCAACGGAACACGCCCAAATGGTCTCCGAGGAGGTAAAGGTTTTCCTACTTTCCCCCTCCTCCCCCCCAAACTTCTCCTTCTCACCGAGGGCGGTCCAAAGGACCCTATCTCGCCTCAAACCGAGGAAGGCCCCCGGTGTAGACGGCATCCCCAATTCTGCTCTCCGACACCTTCCCTTCCGGACGGTGGCCGCCCTCACTCGCCTGTATAACGGCATTGTCAGGACCGGCCACTTTCCATCCTCCTGGAAGATGGGACTCATCATCACCATCCCCAAACCCCACAAGAACCTTCGGATGGCCGAGGGCTACCGGCCTATAACCCTGCTACCAACCCTATCCAAGGTCTTTGAAACCCTTTTCCTCAAACACCTAGCTCCACACCTCCCTCCTCGTGAGGAACAATTTGGTTTCAGGTCCCAGCTGAGTACCACCCTCCAGCTGGTACGCGTGATCCACCACCTTTCCGTTGCGGCAAACAAGAAGGAAGCCTCGGTCGCCGTTTTCCTGGATATGGAAAAGGCGTTCGATAGTGTCTGGCATGAGGGCCTGCTCTGCAAGCTCATTCGAGCCAACGTACCTCCCCCGATGGTAAGGCTTGTGGCCTCCTTCCTCTCCGGCAGATCCTTCAAGGTGCGTGTGGACGGAGTCTTCTCCGCCGAGCACCCCATCACCGCTGGCGTACCCCAAGGTAGTGTGCTTTCCCCAGGGCTGTACAACCTATACGCCAGCGACATACCTACGCATCCCGGCACCATCGCGGCGCTGTACGCTGACGACACAGCGTTCACCACCTGCTCTCTGCACCCCAGAAAGGGTTGTTGCAGAGGGCCCAAAACCGGGTGCTGCGCCGCATCGCGGACGCACCGTGGTACGTCCGCAATTTCACCATAGCAAGGGACCTCAGGGTGGAGAGCGTGGAGGCCTTTGTGGCCCAGCTCTCCGCGAAGCTGTTCGCGCGAGCGGATGCCTCGCGCCTGGTCGAGCTGACCGACCTGGCGCCATGGCATGCCCGCCCGCCCGACCGCCACCGCCTGCCGAGAGATGCCGTCCCCCCCCCCCCCCCGAGGACCCTGCGGAGCCAAGCAGACCCCCCCCCCCCGAAGAGGAGGAGCCCTGACGCAATGATGCGTCACACCCGAGCGCACTGATGCGCCCCGGCGCAACAGCGCCCCACTCACTGTACGCCGGCAAACCAGATGCCGGCGTACACCGTCACACAATCACCTGGGGCCTGTCGGGGTGGCAGCCCTCTTGCACCCCGGTGGCACCCCGTCGCCTCCTTGGTGCACCTTCCCCCCCCGACATTAAAAGTCGGGAACCGGAAGCTTACCTTCCCCCCCCTTTTCCCCAGGTCGCTTGTTTCCGCGGTCCGGTAAACGCGGCGCGTGAGGGAGTGGACCCAAACACGTTTCCCGGCCCCCGGGTCGGGACCCCCACACGCCGTTTGGAGCCGACCGCCGGTCTTGGTCGGGCCTGGATTGTCACTCGTCATTCCCTCGGAATTTGCGGTGCCCCCCCATGGGTTTCCCCCGCGTTCTGCCGCGGGGGGTCTTCCCTTAAAACTGAGACTCATGCGCCCAGTACTCGTACTGGGCGCGTCTTCCCACCCCAATTAGAGGGGCTTAGCCCCTGGCATTGGTTCCCCGCCCAAGGCCCTTTTCAGGGGCCCGGCGCGCGAGGAGAAGTCTCCCTCCTCCTCACGCTGGCGTCTGAATTTTCGACCCGTCTGCACTCACCAACAGTTCATTTTGTGATAAGTGCTTAAGTTTTTATTCTATTTTATAAGTGTAAGCCTGATTATAGCAGCTATTTATGTAAGTGCTCATTTTTATTTTCCTTACAAAGTGAATACAACTAACTAACGGTTTTTACCGTTCGTATTGAAAATATTTCTATAAATAGATCACTATTTTTATAGAATCTATAATAATTAAGTTATATACGCTACCCTCTAAAGGAATTCAGTAATTTCGTAAGAAAATTTAGAAAATTTTACCACTTTTCTAGAAATTTTTATCTACCTTCAGATAGACTTTTTTGTACTTATTTTTTTAGATTTCTTTATAATTAGAACTATTTATAATATAATGCATAGTGGTAATGCTTTAGTGGTAATGCTTTTTACGTTCGTGCTTTTTAGTTTTAAGTACTTCTTTTTAGTAAAACACAAATCTTTCTATGGTTTTCAAATATTTTTAACTACCGTCAAGGAATACTTTTCTTTGTCGTTCATATCTTACATTTTCAATAATATTATTGACGATCAAGTTAGTGGTAGTCTTTATGATGAAGAACATACTAAGAATGCCAAGTTGGATTTTAATTTTGATATTGAAGTTAAATTAAAGGAGCCTTCGGTACCAAAGGCACCTGAAAAGTTTCTTAATTTGCTGCAACAAATTCAACATTTTAATAAATATGAATGGAGCGAAGTTCGCTATGCAGAAGTACAAAAGCGGTCATACGCCAGGTTTTACTAATTTAGAAGCTAACGATGAGATTAAAGCTTATGATAGTCTACGTCATTTAGCTTACGCAGATTATTACGCGGTTACCTTTTGTTTGCTAAAACAGCGCGATGCTCTGCAACAGACTCTAAACTTACTTTTATCTTGGGCTAAAGATGAGGTAAACCTAAATGTCGACTCTTTGCATACGAAGGTTAAGGAATTCTTTACAAGCGGCGATTATGCGTCTGTTTCTGCCGACCTATTACAGCTCGTTTGTGGTCACAGAGCTGAGGTGATACAGATGCGCCAAGATAGGATCATAAAATATGCACGTGATCCACTAACCAAATCATATTTACGCAAAATCCCTCCTTCAAATAAAAACTTTTTTAATTCTGAATTGCTATCGGGAGTTCTTGATAAGGCAGGTGGCGTTATGCCTTTGATAAAACTAAAAAGTTCTGGAACTACCTCGCAGGTAGTTAATAGTGACTCTAATCATTCCCCGCAGGGAAATATTCATGCGCCCTCGCAGGGCACATCTCAAGGTTGCTGTGGCTCTCAACACACACGACCGTTACATAATTACCAACCCTCGCAGGGAAGGTACACAAGTTATCCCTCGCAGGGTTCTCACGAAAACTCTAACGCATGGCATAGCAATAAAGCTAACCGTAGTTCCTTTCGACAACGAGTCGACCGGCAGCCAGCGGTACGGCTTGAGCATGCGAAGGACAATAGAAAACGGCCTATTAATAGAGAATCCAACTCAGGTAAGAGAAGAAGATTCTGACTCGAGATTCCAAGCGGGCCGACTTTGTGCGTATCAGTCATTGGAGGGCGTTGAAGGCACCACGTTTTCTTTTAAAAATAATAAAAGGTTATCGCCTTTACAAGAAACCTCCTCTTCGCCTCCCCGACATGACACGCACCTGCCTAGTGACAAGAAAGTGCGAAGCAATGTCAAAGGCAATTCTAAAGATGAAGGACGAGAAAGTTTTCGAAGTAGTTCGATCTTCCCCCAGTTTCATTTCGAGCATGTTTCTCGTTCCGAAACAAGACGGCTCGCACCGTCCAGTGTTCAACTTGAGCAAGTTGAACACTGGACAACCGAAGCAACCGGAGCAACCGAACCATTCAGGTTAATAAATGCGAACAGGGTCCCTGATTTTATATTTACTTATACTTTATTCTGTAATTAATTTATACGTTATTAATTAGTACAAATTAATAAATCTATTGATCTTAGTAAGGTATTTTTTACATTCCTATTTTCTAAGCTCTTATAATGTATAATATGCCTTCACATTGGCGTGTTTTTCCCACCAGGCGATAACAAACAGGTCTCATATCAGTAAGCTTCAAGTATGCGTACAGTATTTAATGACGGTGTTTACCTGTAAATAAAACACATTTTTAATACTGCCCGGTGATATTCGACTCATTGTTAGAGAAGGAGACTCTTCTCTCTCGTGCCGGGCCCCTGAAAAGGGCCTTGGGCGGGGAAATAAAACCAGGGGCATAGCCCCTCTACTTGGGGTGGGATGACGCGCCCAGTACGAGTACTGAGCGCATGAGTCTTTAGTTTTGAGGGAAACCCATGGGGGGGGGGGGGGGGGGGCAACAACAAAGCCAAGGGAATGTCGATTGCCAATCCAGGCTCAACCGGAACCAGCGGTCGGCTCCAAACAGCGCGTGGGGGTCCCGACCCGGGGTCCGAGAAACGTGTTTGGGTCCACTCCCTCATGCGCCGCATTTACCGAACCGCGGAAACGAACGACCTGGGGAAAAGGAGGGAAGGTTCCGGTTCCCGACTTTTAGTGTCGGGGGGAAGGTGCACCAAGGAGGCGACGGGGTGGCAAGAGGGCTGCCACTCCGACAGGCCCCAGGTGATTGTTAGAAGATTTACACCGGCATCTGGTTTGCCGGCGTAAGGAAAGGTGTGGGGGGATACAATTCCGCGATGGGTGGGGCGCTGTTGCGCCGGGGCGCATCATTGCGCTTGGGTGTGGCGCATCAGTGCGTCAGGGCTCTTCCTCTTCGGGGGCGGTGGGGCGGGCTGCTTGGCTCCTCTGGGTCCTCCGGGAGGACGGCATCTCTTGGCAGGCGGTGGCGGTCGGGCGGGCGGGTATGCCACGGCACCAGGACGGTCAGCTCGACCAGGCGCGAGGCATCCGCTCGCGCAAACAGTTTCGCGGAGAGCTGGGCCGCGAAGGCCTCCACGCTCTCCACCCTGAGGTCCCTCGCTATGTTGGAGTTGCGGACGTACCACGGTGTGTCCGCAATACGGCGCAGCACCCGGTTTTGGGCCCTCTGCAACAACCCTTTTCGGGGTGCAGAGAGCAGGTGGTGCCACGCGGGTGCCGCGTACGTAAGGCGAGACCGTACATACGTCTTGTAGAGAGCGATGCACATCCTCAGGGGGATCTGCGGGGACGCGTAGGCCGGACGCAGCTGGGCTACCGCCGAGTTCACCTTCGCCACCGCCGAAGAGCACTGGGCAACCATAGATAAGCGGCGGTCGATGATGACCCCGAGGTACTTCGCCGTCTTACCCCATAGAATTTCGGCGTCTCCGATCATCAGAGAAGCCGGAAAACCTGTTCTCACGGCGAGCGCCTGGGACTTACCTGTATTTACAGATAGTCTCCATTTGCTCAGCCAGTCCGGGAGAAGGTCCAGCGTCCTCTGAAGTTTATTGGCTGCGTGGTCCCTGTTGAGCGAGCTGGCGATGAACGCTGTATCGTCAGCGTACAGCGCCGCCGGTGGTGCCAGGATGCGTAGGCACATCGCTGGCGTAGAGGTTGTACAGCCCTGGGGAAAGCACACTACCTTGGGGTACGCCAGCGGTGATGGGGCGCTCGGCAGAGAGGGCTCCGTCCACGCGCACCTTGAAGGACCTGCCGGAGAGGAAAGAGGCCACAAGCCTTACCATCGGGGGAGGTACGTTGGCTCGAATGAGCTTGCAGAGCAGGCCCTCATGCCAGACACTATCGAACGCCTTTTCCATATCCAGGAAAACGGCGACCGAGGCTTCCTTCTTATTTGCCGCAACGGAAAGGTGGTGGATCACGCGTACCAGCTGGAGGGTGGTACTCAGCTGGGATCTGAAACCAAATTGTTCCTCACGAGGAGGGAGGTGTGGAGCAAGGTGTTTGAGGAAAACGGATTCAAAGACCTTGGATAGGGTTTGTAAGAGGGTTATGGGCCGGTAGCCCTCGGCCATCCGTAGGTTTTTGTGGGGTTTGGGGACGGTGATGATCAGTCCCATCTTCCAGGTGGATGGAAAGTGGCCGGTCCTGACAAGCGATGAAGCGGTAGAAGCGATGAAGGGAGGGCCAGTCCTCTCCAGGCTCCTGTATGCGTCGGGTCCACTCCGTGGCGTGTAGTTCCTCGAGCGCGGCTTTCACCTTTGCAGTAAGGCGGTTAAGCTGTGCCTTCTGCGTGGGGCAGCGCGTGCGTTGCCATCTCCAGCGCAGGCGCCGCTTCTCCGCCAAGAGGTCGGCGATGTGGCGAGGGAGTGGGGGCCACTTAAATTGGCGGCGGGTGGGCGGCTGGGTCGCCGCGTTCATTGCAGCTGTTATCGCCTCGGTGATCTGAAGCGTCATAGACTCGACGGTCTCTGCAGAGTCAACCGGGAAATTAGGCGTGGACTCGTGCAGCTGCAAGAGAAGGCCTTCCCAGTCGCGGGCCGGGAAGGGGGGAAGGGGGGGACGCTAGCCGGGGCGGCGCATATAATGGCTAGGACCGGAAGGTGGTCGGAGCCGTGGGCCACATCGAGGACCTCCTGGTGGAGGTCACCCGGGAGTTGGTGGGTAATAGCCACATCGAGAACGTCAGGAGTGAAACAGAGGTTCTCGGGGTAGTGGGTGGTGGTGGGCACATACTCCCCGTATGTGCCCACCACCAAATACCCGACTCGTTCGGAGTCAGCGTGTAGGCGGTTGCCGTCCGAGTTGGGGGCACGAGAGCCCCATCCGGGGTGCTTGCAGTTCAGATCTCCGGCAATCACAGTCGGCTCTTCTGATAGGAGCCTGTGGATGTCGGAGATATCTAAACGCGACCCCGGAGGTTTATAACACGCATAGAGGTGAGTGCGGTGCGAGCCGAGGAGTACTTCCACTCCAAGGGCGTACAGCGACGAAACTGAGGGAGGGGGGAGGAGTTGGTGCAGAATTCTCCTGCCGACCAGAACGGCGAGGCCTCTGCACACCCGCTCACCCCCCAGAAAATCCTGGCGGTAAACGTGGTAGCCGGGGGCACTGAAACGGTCCTGAGGGGACAGGAGGGTTTCGCTCAGCAAGGCGACATCCACCTCGTACTCCCGAAGAGGGTGGCGAATCGCGGCCACCTTGCCGCGGACCCCCCGGACGTTCCAGTGGACAACCTTTAAACAAATTGGGGCGTGGGAAGCCATTGGGAAATCAGTTTGGCAAAGAGGGAGGCCCCTTCGGGGAGGACCCTTAAAAGGGTTTGGAGGATTTCATCCTCGGCCAGGATTCTATTAAAGACATCCAGGGCCAGGGAAAGCAAAGCTTGGATAAACTGGGCTGTGGTCCTGGGGGACTCACGGCGATGAGAAGAAGGGGGGGCCCGTGAGGGCAGAGTGGCGGTTGAAACCGCCGGGTTTGCGGGCTCAGTGCAGACCTCGGTCACCTCGGGTTTGGTGACCGGCACGGGACGTTTGGTGCGCAAGGCGCGAGGGGGGCGCGGGGTGCGCTGAGGTAGGGGGGGAGGGGAGATTGTATGGCATCATCAACCGGCGGGGCGGTTTCAACAGAGGGGAGGGGGAGGGCGAGGGGCTCGAACTCCGAGTCCGTGGCGGCATTGGAGGTCGTGTCGGATTTGGCCCTCTTTTTGGTCCTAGTCCTGGTCCTGCTCCAGGAGTCCTGGTCCGTTTCCGCTGCTTCGGGGCAGATGGGTCATTTGCCTCCGCCATTAGAGATGTGGCGGTAGGCTGCGGCGGGGAAACCTCTCTCTCCAAAATAGTGGGGCGTTACTTACCCGGTTTGTGGTCCGGGTGGTGCGGGCTATGGGACCCGCGTGACGGTTTTTGGTCTCCCGACGGAAGACCGGGCAGTTCCGACTGTTGACTGTGGGCTGTTGGCAAGTGGGCTGGTCTGTTAGAGGTCGGGGGCAGTCGGAGGCGGCGTGCTCCTCGCCGCATCTGACGCACGCCAGCTTGCGGTGGCAGTTCCGGCTGGAGTGCCTGAACTGCTGGCAGCGGTGGCACTGGGCAGGACCACTCTTCCCACGCCAGGCTTCCACCTTGATGTTCGGCATATTAAGTATTTCGGTTACCTGGTAGATGCCTGGTACCAGGTTCGGGGTGCGTTTCAATAACACGAAGTAGGCGCACCCGGGGCGTCCTTTCGGGCGAGGATTCGAGACACGTATTCTACCTCGAATCCTTTGGCGGCGAGATCTGCTGCTATTCTGTCAGTAGGCGTATTGACCGGTAGGCCGTGAATGCCTACCTTTAAGCCGCGGTCCTAGGGCAGCGCGTACGAGAACCAGCTGACCTGGTTGGACTCGCTCAGGTCAGCTAGGTACCGCTGCACGCACCGGTACTCCTTTTCGCCCTCTGGGGAGAATTTTACCCCCTGGCCGTACGTCTTCGCGTTCGGGGCGTGCCCCAGGAGGTCCCTGAGGCGACTGAAGTGGTCAATCCAGTCGTCTAATTCCTCTCGATGATTGGAGGGCACCGGGGGGGTGCTTTCGACGGCGGTGGAGACGCGTTCGCCGCGGGGGTGATGGAGGTTACCAAGTTCACGTCCATCGGCGAGGGGGCCCTCGAGGTAGAGGCCGCTGGGGATTCGGACGGCGCGGGGGCGGTGGTCGCTGCGGCGTAGGTAGCCGGGCGATCGGCACGCTTGTCAGGCGGCGAGACGTCGGAAGACACCTCCTGACGCTGCCGTTTGGTGACCTGCACGGGAGGAGCAGGGGGCGGGGGCATGATGCTCGACGAGGGGGCCGGTACCGGGGCCTTCGGAGCAGGAACACTTACCCCTCTGCGGTCTTCTTCCGGCGGGGAGGCCGGCAAGGCGGAGAGGGCGAGCTGTGGGCTCACTGCAGATGGTGCAGGCGGTGGGCGCGGGGCGCTCACCTCCGCAGTGCGGCGCAAGGGACGCGGTGGAGAGGCCGAACCCTTATCGGCTGAGCGGGGCGGGGGCCCAGACTCGCGGCGGGTCGCCGTCGGAGGGCATTGGGGCGGGGGGGTGTCAGTACGCCCCGCGAGAATGCCGAGGACGGCCCGGGGCGAGCGGTATCCGTGCCGCTCAAGCTGGGCTCGGTGGCAGACTGGTAGGCGCGCTCGGACGTGCGCGAGCTAGATCTCGATGAGATTGATCTAGTGTCAAAGTAGTCACGATAGTGTACTTGCACGGATTAACTTAGAGGAGGCTGTCTCCCCGTGACCCAACGTTGGAACAAGTTCCAACGGGAGGCCAAGGGCAGGGCAACTCCTCAGCAAGGCGGCAATCCACTCGTTATTCTTACGAATAAGGAGTGAATTGTCGATCGCTATACGGAGTATGTATCGCACTGCACTGGGGCGGGTCGGCACGGGCGTGGAGTGAGCGCGACACTCGACACGTTTTGAGCGAGACGGCACTACCACGGAGTGAGCGAATCACTACGACACGGATAGAGCGGGACGGCACGAAAACGCGGAGTGAGCGGGAACACACTAGCACGCACGGGAGACAGAACGATTCGGTCCGAATGATATTATATGATATTCGACTCAATGATTTGAAATTAAATTAGGCCACTGCTTGTGGCGTCGCCATGGTGGGGTTCTCAAGGTAGCTGTGCGAGCGAGAGGGTACGAGAAGGAAAGAGACAAGACGAGGTCGAGCACGCTAGCGCCATCTCATATCAGTAAGCTTCAAGTAAGGTAAGTATTTAATATGTGTTTTATTTACAGGTAAAACACCGTCTTTATGCGGCATAATGCTCAACGTTGAATGTTTCAACTACAGCAACGCTTCGCACAATCGAGCACTCTCCTAAGTACTGCTTTGGCATGATGCGTGCAATCGATACCAACTCAGTGGCAGAAAATTAACAAGTGTTTTTTCTTTAAGGTGGCATTGATGGAACTTTTATTTATATATTATCGTTAGTAATATTGATCATTGTTGAAAAAAAAGTAAAGCTTTCGTTTCGTTGTAGTTTTTTTGGAAAAAATAAAAGTTAATTCAGACTGTGTTAAAAAAATAAATATAAGTATGGATGAAGGTTCAAACATTGACTATTTTTTTATATTCCACCAATGATAACTAATAATACATCTACGTATTCCACATTTTTTTTCAACACTGAACTTAGCGCACCCTGCTGGTGCATGTGAAAACTAATTCACGTTTCAATTAAGCATCAGCACAATTCGGCATTGTGCGCCACTGAGTCGCATTAAGCTCTATAATTGGAAAACTACCTATGTGTCCTTTTCTAGGTTTAGGGAATGTTAATTACAAAATAAAAGATTTTTTTTGAAATGTCAAAATGGCGGATATATTTCAATTTCTGTAAAATTCTTAAAAATGGTGCATCTTACTGAAAAAATAATGAAAATTTCCTAACCCTTAGTAACCCCGCAACCACATATTTTCTTCATGACAGGAGAAAAAGAAATTTGAAAATCTTAAATTTTCCAACATTTCTTTAGCTTTATACATCGCTCGTATCTCAAAATAGGCATTGCCATATTTGTTTCTATAATCGTTTCAGAAACGGTGCATCCTACTGAAAAAATAATGAAAATTTCCTCCCCCTTAGTAACCCTCAGACCCTAACTTCTCAGAAGAAACAGTATACCAAAAGCCAATATTTTCAAAGGTACAGCGATTTGTTTACAACATTCTGCAAGTCTCGTGAAAACGCTCCATACTAAATTGTACCTAGCTGTGACGTCACGCCTAGCTTAAAGTGTATGAAGTATACTAACATTTTCTAAGGTACTGCGATTTGTTTACAAAATTCGTCAAGTCTCGTGAAAACACTCCATACTACAGTCGTGACGTCATACTTAGTTAAAGTGTATGAAGTACTTAGTTACCATAATGAATGTTTTTGTATATGATGTAAGTAAAGTAATGATGAAGGTTTTGTTTACTAATTTAGTAAAAAAAATTGAATATTTTTGTACTTTTTAGACGTCTCTAATTACTAAACTACAAATAAAATAATATCTTTCTTCCATTTACCAACTACCTGGTAATGCCTCAATACATCTGAGATATATGATCTAAGGTCTGAGTATATTAATGAAAGTAAATAGTTTAGATGTAGTCATCATCCCTATTTTGATACTTGTTTTCTCACACTATACATAAAAAGTAACAACATAGACGACATGAATTTGGTTTAACCTATGATTTAAAAGTTTAAACATGATTTTCAAACTGCGTCCCATAAGTGGGACACAGCATTTCAGCGAAAAAATAACAAAGACAAAAAGATTTGATTCTTCGATTGTCAATGTCAAAATATGTCACCGATAAACGGTGTCCACTTTTCAATTTATGTGTATTTGGCATTTGGTACCTATTTACATTTCATATACGTAGTATTAGACTTGGGTACGTTAACAAAGAGAATGTAACTATACTACGTAATATATACGGTAAGGGTAAATGGGTGACGTTGTGGTTTAATGTGTTATATTGGTAGAATATTAACCATCAAATATTCGTTAATAATAATTAATTTTTTTTAATTTATTCATGACCATGGATACAAAGTCCTTCAGTCGGTAAATATTCGTTAACGTGCACAAGTGTGGGCAAGTGGTACAACTTTAAAAAAAACGTACTATTTTGTGTCCCTCCAAAAATCCCTAGGAACTTTCAGTGAAGCTTCTACCACTTTACTGATTCGACTGACTTGACTCGTTGACTGCACTGACTATTTATTTGGACTTAGACTAGACTTTAGACTTGATGATTTAGGAATACGGTGTTGAAAATTTAAACAAAAAAACCTATTTCCCGCATTTTTAACTTGACACTGGCAAATAGTTTTATGCCGACGCCAATTATATAATACAAATAAAAAAATGTTACGCTGATGTCAAATTGTGATATTTTGTAAATTGACATTTGTCACTGAAAAGTGGAAAGTGCCGGTCACGCAAAAAGTAGTTATCGCAGTGCATTTTGTAGCATTTTTATTTAATTTCTATAAACTATAAAAACAATTTTAGTAAGTACTTTTCAGTAAAGAAAGCTTCTATATTGAGATTAAACGAGGTTAGTTTAATAATATAAATGTTGCGAACTCTGACTATTAACCTTTCCAAATGCCGGCGTTTTCAAAATGCTGATTCATTTAGCAATATACACAAAAAATATGTATCGTTGAGTTCCCAACTCAGAAATTTACAATGTGTTAAAATCGTTAATGGTCAGTATATATTGTGTAAAACATGTCAGTAACAAGTATCATTTACATAAGTAGGCATTATAATACTCTTATACTAAAACGATTCCTTTTTACTCCCTTTTTAGTTTTCCATTAACTTCCTCTAAATTTAGTTTGAATATCTTAGCTAGTCCCCTTTTAACTACTTTCAAGTATGATAAACTAATATATTGTGTGTATATATATATATATATATATATATATATATAATCGGTATCTCGACAACGGGTTCAAGTGTTACCATGAAATTTAGTATGCAGGGAGAAAAATCGATCTAGATAGGTCTTATCCCTTAGAATCTGCACATTTTTAAGCAATATATGTTTTATTATTGGTCGTGCAATATATCAATGATTTCGTCTTTCTTACGTCAGTTTCACTGGCAGCATGGTATAATTTTTGCATTATTTGGAAATTCAGAATGTGGTGGGTTCAAATCCCGGTAAGATAAATATTTTTGTGATTCCTATTATTTCTATTTCTTTTTAAATATTTTTTTTGTTTACTTTTAATTATTTTATTGTTCTACTAAAACACCGAGCAAAGCTTGGTCTCCCAGGTAGTAAAAATATAAATGAACAATTTTGTAGTAACTTACCATAGATTAATGATTAGTCTCAGCTGCTGAGCGAGACCAAATAATTTATCTGATACTTGCATTGTATGAAAGCTAATCTCTATATTTGTTACAGCTATGGAAGATAAATCAAATTTTTTACTGCCAAACAATCAAAGATTTGTTGAATTAGATAGCTCTCAGGCTTTTGAGAATTTATCAAAACAAGAAAAACTTTATGCTCACTATTTAAGTCAGGTATGTATTATGTGTAGTGTCTGACTGAAAATTTGGTTTCGGACAAGTATCGGCAACTAAAGTTGTTGATTTAGTTTCGGCGGCAAACCTGCCTTTAGTGTTAGTTTATTAATATCTTTACGGTATTTATAATATTGGCCTATGCAGCCTAAAATAAACAGTATTATTATTTTTATTATATATGTCGTAACTCGCATTATGCCTAAAATTTTGTACACAAATAAGAATAATGTAACTTTTGACCACATTTAACTGTCACAACAATTACATTTTTATGATATTATATTTTCTCATAACTGTGGGAGAGATATGGTTAATAATGCTAACTCTAGTTTTGCCTACTTCGTGATTTGATTTAGGCATAACACAAGTTATTTTATTATGTGAATTAGTTATGCCAAGGGTAAAAGATTTTTGATACAATATCATACAGCTATTATTATATAATAAAATAATTTAATTTTAAATATAGTTTTACAATAAACAATAGTAATTAATATAGCGCTTTTTTGTAAGGAACTAGTTTTATAGTCAAATTTGTATTGGGATGGATCACATTGTACCCCCTACTTCTTGTTACATTTCTTCACCATGATCCCATCGCAGTAAATATTTAAAAAAGACAGACTGATTAAAATAATGTTTTCTTTCATTTTCTCTCAAAACATGATCCTTGTTAGGAAGTTTTGGTTTTTCCGAATCTGAGAACGTAGCTGAAATTCGGTTTTGGTCGGACACTAATTATGTGTAAACAAAGTTATTAATCAGATGTAATTATATTTCCATTGAATTTTTGTTATCTAATAGGCTACTTGACCTTTTTATTTATGTCGTAAACACATCATAATTGATTCGTTACACAAAAATAATTATTACATTATATTGAAACCTAAAAACCTATAAAAAAATATTTGTAAATACACTTTTTTAAAACCGCCGAAAACACTATTCACCATGTTCGTTGATAGATTACCTGTGATGTGACGTCATACTAGTACTATTTGTAATCTGTTTTATAGTCCATAGTAGTAAATGGCGGTGTTGCGTTCTGTTTGACGTTTTGACATAAATAATTTTTTAAGATGTCATGAACTATTTATTTACAGAAACATTCCGTTTCACTCCTACACATATGTTTAGTGTGTTTGTGTCCTCCTATCCTTGCTAGAAGTTACTTTGAGTTGTTTTCATCAGTGGAAATTAAAAAACAAAAACACATTTTTAAATCAACTTTATTTATCAATCTTAAGTTTATATTATTTTATGCACAACTAGGTTTGAATATGGTTACTAAATGGTTATCTAAAAATTTACTCACGGTGAATATCAATAAGACTAAATTTATTAAATTTACGATCAGTCGCAGACGAATGGCACCTGTTGATCTTGCTATACATAACAACTGTAATGACACCTATTGTTATAACTGTCCCAAACTGCAAGCAGTATCGAATATAAAATATCTAGGTATTATTGTCGATAAAAACTTGTCCTGGAAAGATCATATTGCAATACTTACCAAAAGAGTACGTAAACTTATTTATGTTTTTGGGCAATTGCGCAATGTCGCTGATAATAAGCTAATTTTAGAAATTTACCGTGCCTTATGTGAATCAGTACTCTCTTATTGCATATCAGCTTGGGGAGGAGCCTGTAAAACACAAATGAAACTGCTAGAAAGAGCCCAAAGAGCAGTGCTTAAAGTAGCAACATTTAAACCCTACCATTTTCCCACACATGAACTCTACAAACATACTCAAGTTTTGACGGTCAGACAACTATTTATTAGAAAGACTCTACTCAC
This sequence comes from Phengaris alcon alcon, assembly GCA_037179445.1. Classification (NCBI taxonomy): domain Eukaryota; kingdom Metazoa; phylum Arthropoda; class Insecta; order Lepidoptera; family Lycaenidae; genus Phengaris; species Phengaris alcon. Next base: position 3,954,900 of record JAYRCH010000207.1, on the reverse strand, counting down.
ACAGCACAGCCAAACCAGTAATCAAGTATTAACTAAAAACTATATATATAAAAGAAGAAAAGACAAAGTGTTCATAGTACCGAAAACCAGTAGTGCAACGGCGCAGCGCCAACAATACTTCCTGGGGCCACTATTGTATAATCACGTCAACAAAGAGATTGAGAATTGTAACACGTTGACCACCAGAGACGCTAAGGTTGCAGTTAACAGCTGGCTTAGCAGACTTAAATACAATGAAACTGAAAATTTAATAGAAATAGTAAAATAAATTGTTAAAATTAAACACACCATACGCATAATAATTAATCATACAGAGCAATCAATCACACACACACCCACACATACACACACACTTACTCACACGCACACTTGCGCACGCTCACATACACACACCCCCACACTCAACACAGACATACCAAACACACAACAGCTTCTAACTTTATTAAATAAAATAAAAAATAAAATAAAACAAAATATATAACATAATTATCTTACCTTTATTACAATCACTGTCGATGTCTTCATACTGTAACCTGCTAGTGAATGTACATTGAAGAGCAGGCAACCCTTACAGCACAAGAGATTCTTAGTGTAGGGGTTGCGCAATAAATTAGTTATATTTGTACAATTTACAGTGTATTTTTTAAAATTTGTAAAAGACGTTAAGGGTAATAAACAACTTTTATTATTATTATTTATTATTATAATTTATGATCGTTTTCCTAAGCCAAGTACTAAAGGAAATACCCATTCAATGTATGAAATTAAATATAAGTCAAGTAGCCTATTAATGATTGTTTTTTGTTGGATACTTGTGTCTGATATAATTATAAACATTGTAATTTTTTTGTATTTTCAGGCAGCATGGAATGGAGGACTGATTGTTCTTGTTCAAACAAGTCCGGAATCTCCTAAAATATTTTCATTACTGCACAGAATTTTCATTGCCGAACCTTTGGAAGAACTGATGAACTCAGCTTTTAAGGCTGGTGTGTCGAAAGATGTTTTTCAGGTCCTTTTATATTATAATTAAACTAGCTTTTGCGCACGACTTCGTCCGCATGTTAGAATCCCTGTTGCACCTTGTGAGGAATAAATTTCGCAAAATCTGTTATCTTTTTTAAATATCTAATTGTCTATGTCATAATAACTATCTGAATGCCAAAATTCAAAGCAATCGATTCAGGTACTGGTATTTCACTATAGACACTTGGGTCCCCCATTTCACTCTATATCCCTATATTTGTACGAATTTCAAGAAACTATAAAATATGTACACAATGATTTGTATTTATTAGCTCATAAATATCAAGGAAATAGAGACAGATTTAAAATTTTCAACCATTATTTTACACTACCTCAGAGGGTAAATTCTAATAAACCCTGAATCATGTATTACATGGATAAAAATATATAATAAGTTATATTAAAAATATAGCATTTAAGACAATGCATCTCAGTTTACATCGAAATCGGTGCAGATTTATATATTTTCCATACAAACTTTCAACCCCCATTTCACCCCTTTATGGGTTCAAAACTAATGTCCAAATTTCACATTTCTGCCATTAGTGTCTTTGGCTGTTCGAGCGTTTGTTCCCGAATCACGCCAAATACCCTGGACCGATTTCTAAAATTTACTTCACCATTACATAGAATGCAACATTACATTTATTACTAGAAAAAATAGGGATACCTGCAAAAACTTCAATAATGTGACCCAAGGTGTGAAAAATATTGCCATAAAATACCTTTGAGCTCATATGCTGCCCAAACTAGTGATAATAGATCAAAATCCCGTGACAGCATATAGACAACTACGATAGTTAAGGTAAGACCGCACTAGGCGGCAGCGGAGCGACGCGGCGTGGCGCGTCGCTACTATTACTAGTAGGGACGCGCCACGACTCTGCACTGTGCGAGATTAGGTTAGGTTAGGTTAGTTATTTAAAGCGTTCCCGACATTTCGTATTTTGTACTAATTTTGCAATTGTATGCATCGTTTTTATTGAAATAGATTAATTCATGCTTTAAAATTATAAAATCTTTATTCCTCATGAAGTAACAATTGTTCTGGTATAAAATTTGCTTAATAATATTATCGTAGATAGGAGTAATTCACAATTAATTTAAAGCTATTTTCGAATAAAGCTATTTTTGGCTTCGAATAAAAAAAAATCTATATTAAATCAAAGATATTTCAAAATTCTAAGGTCCGTACGAACTATAGGACTTTATAGGAGATAACATTCTCATTTTATTATTTCATTTGCTTAGAACAGTTAGTAGTTCAATCCAGGAGCTCAAAAAAGTGCCTTCGCGCATTTTATGAAAATCTTTATTTGCAATTTTGGGTTTAATTAAAAAGTTAAGCAAAATTTACAAAAAGCGAGGCCGCTACGAACTAGGCTAATAGATATCTGCACTATTCAATATGTCAAAATTGTTAATGTATCTTTGTTTCTGAGATCAAGGACGCCATAATTGGCCATTTTACGCAAAAGTCACAGTCGAGATGTAATATGCCTCTTAAGTAGTCTGCAAAACTTGCACCAAAATATAGCGAGCGAGCGAGCTGAAATTTTTGCTTTTTTTCAGTTCTGGAAACGCCAAAAATTAATGGTCATAAAATCAAACACGAGAGAGAATTTAAAATAAAAGATAATAGATATAATTTACGATTCTGTCCGTATCTAAAAGACATGTGTGTATTTAAAATAAAAGATAATAGATATAATTAACGGTTATGTCCGTATCTAAAAGACGTGTATTTACTTATTAGTAAATAGGTAATAAATTTACATAGGTTGAAAGGAGTGTAGCTGTCTTGATAATTTTTACCTTAGAAACACATAATAATCCATAAGTTTTCTGTTTTCATGGGTCGTATAATGATATTATGATTTTTTATCGGGAATTACGGGCTGAGAGTGAGATTGTAATGTGTAGATAATGTTTTATGATTTATTTCTGACACACGTTCGGGTCGTAGACCGGGGCCCCATATAATTGATACTTCATAATTAAGACAGGACAACGTCTGTCGGGTCAGCTAGTATATATAATATAAAATATATAAATAAAAATAAATATCCGCCATTTTGAAATGAAAGATTTTTTTGTAATCAACTGTCCGTAAAACCGCGAAAAATTAAAAATGGTAATTTTGTACGCTCCTTTACCTTTTTTTATGTTCGCTCGTTTTGCTGCTTATTATGTTTTGTTAATTACATGCATCAGGGAAAATATATGTACCTATTCTTAAATCAAATGTGTACTCTCAAGTTGTCGCCAAGATGGTTATTTATTCGCTAAAATAATATATGTCTGCAGTTTGGAATATTCAGTGAAAACTAGAAACAGAAAAACTGGTATTAATTAGTCACCAGATTTTAAAATTTTTTGTTCCTTATATTCTTTCGCCAACTTGGTAATTTAGTATTCAATATTCGTTTTTTTTACACCCAAAATTAATGTTTTGTCGCAAGTTTAAATACATGCCCTTAATTAATATAAAATGTATGTAACATATAAAAATGTTAATGTGGTTTCAGACTTACCTACTAGATAAAAGTTCTGAGACCAAAGTTATCATGTTTTGTGGTTATTGTACTATCATAGAAAAATATAATATTGACTGTATTTTTTTTTTATCTTTACCCATAATACTTTTAAAATGTCATCATTGTGGTACAAAGTACTGCTTATATTTTAGTGATATTTTTCTGCTTACAGGCTTTTCTAGTTTATGCAGGGGGATTATTTGCTAACAGCGGAAATTACAAGGGGTTTGGAGACACAAAATTCATCCCAAACCTCCCAATGGAGTCTTTTGAGTTGATTGTCAAAGCATCAAAGGCTTATCAGAATGATAGCACACATATTTCCAAGTTGTGGGAAAATACAAAAGAGGCCATTTACAGTATTATCCCCCGACTGACTAGCTTAGGATTAGCTAAAAAGGCAAGTGAAAAATAGTTAGTAGCCCAAAGTTTGTCCCTTAATTTGTACCAACTAGAATCCAAAGTCATGATGGTTCTTTTATTTATATGGCATAAATATTAAATGTCAATTTTAGTATGAAAACTCAAAGGTCAACCACATTAATTAGACTATCTCTTACAATACGAAATAAAATATTTTATAGTACTTCCTAAGAATTTCACTATTAAACAAAAATTTCAGGGTGTCACTACATACTTTTCTAGCAATTGTACCGATGAAGATTCGGCATTGGTTAACGACTGGTCGAAGACAAAACGAATTGAGGCGTATAATTGTCGCACATTCAAAACAATAGCAGACGATGGATGTGAGATTTGTACTTTTCTTTTATTATTTAAAGCTAAAATGGTAGGCCATAGCTAAAAAGCGTGTACAAGAATATAGGCTTTTAGCCTATATTCTTGTACATGCTTTTTAGCTACAGCCTAGATACGGCCTACGGCAGAGGATTATGTCTATAAAATACAAAGAATTTCATCTAATTTATGTTTTTAGTACCTTTATATACCATACACTATGCGAGTGTCGAGACATCACCTAAACCACCTCTAACAATGGAAAAGGAGAAATACAAGAATGCATATTTCCAAGTGACACGTGGAGACTACTCTCCGCTATTGAAGTTGGTAAACGAAAACATGGAGAAAGCCATCCAATACGCCACAAATGATAACGAGAAAAACATGCTCAAGCATTACATAAACAGCTTTAAAGAAGGTGACTTGAACGAACATAAGGAAGGGAGCAGATATTGGATCAAAGACAAGGGACCTATCATAGAAACGTGAGTATTTTTTTTAATATACTCAGTTATAATCATTATGATAATGTCCTTGATTAAGTATTCTACCAGTAATAAATAAATTACCCAGTGTCTCGTAGGTGCGGGCAACCAAATAGTTATTAGTTACTTTAGAATGTTTATTACCAATCATAGAATGGGTTTGGTTATTGAAATTTTATTTAAATATGTGTCTTTCTTATAAGAATTAAATATTTTTAATTTTATTTCAGATACCAAGGCTTTATCGAGACATACCGCGATCCGAGCGGCCAGCGTGGCGAATTTGAAGGTTTCGTTGCGATGGTGAACAAGGAAATGTCTAAGAAGTTCGGAGCGCTAGTAGAAGGCGCTGAACATTTCCTGAAACTTTTGCCGTGGGGGCAGGACTTTGAAAAGGACTCTTTCCTACGACCCGATTTCACCAGTTTGGATGTACTGACGTTCTCGGGCAGTGGCATCCCTGCTGGCATCAATATCCCTAATTGTAAGTATAATTATTCCATTGCAAGGTATAATAATTGTTGTAAGATGCATATTCTTGCGTTTTATACATCGTAATTTAAAATTATTTGCATCAATTTAAGATTTATTGCCACAAAAATGTTCCTCTGTATAGTAATGAGAATATACATAATATTCTCATTGATAATAATGATTGACGACGTCTGCGGCTCAGTGGTTTTCACTTTGCGCGTTGGTGCTCAAGCCGGAGGTAGCGGGTTCGAATCCTGCCGAGGAAACAAAAGGTTTTCAATGGTCATAGTTGTATATGTATGTAAATATGTATAATAAAATTCTTAAATATATGCGTAGTATAAAAGTATTAAAAATACTTCCCGTTGTCTGGTACCTGTAACACAAGCTCTTCGGAATCTAAATCGGGGCCAGATTGACGTGATGTGAAGCGTCCATAGATATTATAATAATCATATATCATGTTTATTACAGATGACGAAATTCGCCAAGACGAGGGTTTCAAAAATGTGTCACTTGGTAATGTTATCCCAGCTGCTTACAAGGAGTCTGTAATTCCATTCTTATCGGAGTCTGACAAGCAGTTGCTAGAAAAATACAGGGTAGCTGCTTTTGAGGTGAGAAATAAAATTAAAAATTTACTATTTCATGTCATATAATATAATGGTTATAAAATATGGTTGTATTCTTTAAAAAAAAAAACATATCGGGAGAATAGGTTGATTTATTGTTTAAACCATTTTTAGGTACAAGTGGGCCTTCACGAGTTATTGGGACACGGCAGCGGTAAATTGTTTAGACGAAACGGCGACGGTACATTCAACTTTGATAAGGAGAAAGTAAAAAACCCACTAACAGGTAAACATTTTTGTTATCTGGTCTACCGCATAGAGTTAAAAATATTATTAAGTAACCCCGTTGTAGACAAGGAATTCCATTAAGTCAAGTTTAGGGTTCTGTACCAATATTTTACATGTTTACTTATTTCGTTATTTTTGTACGAAGTTTTCCAAGTGAGCTCATTATACAAGTTCAGTATCTATAACTCCTGAACTAACAAAGTTATTGCCATTATAGTTTTCCTTCAAAGCTCATCACATGAACTGCCATCATTAATATTTTTATTTATCGAGCCAGCAGTTTAGCTTTTAGAGGGGGGTTATTTTAACAAAAAATATAATAATAAAAATAAAATCGTTTTAGCAACCTCTCAATGTCTTTAAGAGACCTATCTAATGATATCCCACACTATGGGGTAGGCGGGAGAAAAAAAAACATCCTTACTTTACGTGTAGGGGAGGTACCCCAAAAAATATATTTTTCGTTATTTTATTTTAGCACTGTCGACGTAGTAAATACACATGTCCATGCAAAGTTTCAATCATCTTTCTAGCACTAACCGTATGGACGGTAAGCCGAAGACGGACGGACGGACGGACATGACGAAACCATAAATGTTCCGAGTCGTGAACTACGGAACCCTAAGAAACTAGATCAAAATCGATTTATCCAATTGGAAGCTAGTAGGCCACAGACAGACATACACATCATACTAAAACACTGTTTGCGTCGGGGGTTAAAAATTGTCTATAGTAGCAAACAGCAATAAACTGGATGTACGTCGTGTTCATGTCAGCCAGGAGTTGAGGAGACGGTTCCTCACCTGTTACTCGAGTGCCCGATTTTTGCTAGCAGTAGATATGATACTGAGCAAGAATTGGGCATATCGATGACGGGTGAGAACCTGTCTTCCATCCTGGGGGGCAAGAAGAGGGAAGTTTTTCTCTCATACTGCAAAAATATTGTAGAATTTGTAAATAGGAAAAACTGTGATATTTTGGTGTGATTTTAGTATAGGCTCTAGATTATTTTATTGTGATATTAGGTTAAGTTGAATGTGCGTGCCGTAGTTTTACTCTGTAGTATTTTATTGTAATATCTTTATTATAGTATTTTAGAAAATTTTTCTTTTGGATAAATGTATTTCGCAATTTGAATTTTATTGGAATTATTATTATTATTAGAATTATTTTATTGAATTATTATTAACATATGCTTATTATTATTAAACATCGACATGTACCATGAACGGTACAACAATAATCTTAAGAGTTGATATAAGAAAGTTAAAAGGAAATGTAAAAGAAACGAACAAAATAAATAGAAAATTGTTAAAAATAGATGTAAAACTGTAAAAAAGATAAAAAAGATTAAAAGAACAAAACCAGCCCTGATAATGTTAGGGGGAGGAAAAACTGGATGTACGCGTAGCTGCTGTCTGAAACATAACACTAAAGCATCTTACGGTCCAGCCTGCAAATCCAGCACCGGTACTAATGGCCGTCATTAGTGTCAATGTTTGCCTACAAGTCCGCTTCAAGGCCTTGGTATTGGATTTCCAGTCCAGGCTGGACAGTGAGTATGGCGCTTTATTTAAGTAATCGTTATATTATTGTTATAGTATCCAAATGTCTATGGTAGCATTGCACTGAGTAATTAGCATCTTCATCATACATTAATTTGTCAGGTAAAGCGATAGAGTCGTGGTACACGGAGGGTGAGACATACGACAGCAAGTTCACGACGCTGGGCTCAGCGTTCGAGGAGTGTCGCGCTGAGGCGGTGGGATTGTATCTGTCGCTCGAGCCCGAGATATTGAAGTGAGTTGTAACTTGTACGTCATACATAATATTATATTGTAGGGCCTTACCTACACAGGTGTCGAAATGTTAGTATAATTATTATTACAGTTTAGTATCGATGTTCTGTTTTAGCCTATTGATTTTTCCTGTTAATTATTCTGAAGTCGTCATGGCATTTTTGCGATATAAAATAGCGTAAACACCTTAACACATTAATTATATTATTATGTTAATTGATATATTATAAATTATGTCCCATACAATATTCTCGCGACGCAACCGCACGACCCAAGTGTGACAACTGACTGAAGTCTTTATAGCCTAACCGCCGCGGCAACTTTTTGTGACACCATTTTTATGGCTCAGTTACGCTTCTGTAGTATTTGTTATTCGTAGGTTTAAAGTATAATAAGATTTTAAACTGTAAAAAAAATAATAATATAAAAATCCCCCACTGCTTAAAGGGGCGCCAAACCTTTAATACGCCTCTGGTAGTATAGTGACCAATATTCAGGACGCTAGTGGTCAATGTTAACAATATAGCACCTAAATTATATTTGTTATTCGCTATCAATTATCATAAGCTCAACACTGAAAATTACGAATGAAAAATTACTTATCACTAAGTAGTAACATAAACATTGTTGTTATGTTGTATTTGAATTAAAGTAATTCTTCAAACATTTGTGTAGGATATTCGGCTACGAAGGCAAGGAGGCGGAGGACGTGACGTACGTGAACTGGCTGAGTCTGCTGTGGAACGGCGCCGCCAAAGCCACGGAAATGTACCAGCCCTCCACTCAAACGTGGCTTCAGGTAATGCCTTGTGCCATACATAATAATTATACTGATTTTTTAATCTCAGTCTCTAAAATGACAGTTAAATAACTATATATTTTACAAAAACTATAACCCGACTACGTAAATTAAATAGCCTATGTTACCCGGGCTATTATTACACACCGCATTTATTAAAATAGGATCGTATCCAGTAGTTTAGGCGCTTCGGTGGAACAAACAAACATACATAGACTGCCAAAATCCCTTTTAATTTCCCTGGGTTCGTAGTCGGGTAAACATTCCTGTCTCTTTTAACTTACAATACAATAACACTTTATTGCACACCAAAACTACAAAATTAAACAACCAACCTTTCGTTTATGAAATCGGTCATGGAAAATGATAAAGAATAAATTGTGTAGGTGTACAAACTGAGAAAGCTTGATTAACTTTAAACATATAAAAAGATATAATATACAATAAGAGATGAAGTGACAAAATAATTTTACTGAGTGAGATTATAAATCAAACTATAATAACAATGCGTCAAAAATATAATAGAAACTGTTAATGCACATCTTCACAAAAAAATCCATTAAATACGCGGATGTATTTAATGGATTTTTTTAAATATTATAGGACCGACAAACGGACAGACGGATCGCTTAGCGATTATCGCCGTCAATAAACAACATTCGTAACATTTTCATTTAAATTCATTATATTTATGACATTAAAGTCGTGTTTGATTCATTATCATATTTCCTAATGCCTATATTAAAAATATGATTAATTTTAAGGCTCACGCGCGCGCACGTTTTGTACTGATGCGTTTGTTGGAACAAGAAGGCAATGGACTCCTCACCATATCCGAGACGGAGCCAGGCAAGAACCTGCTGCTTACCCTAGATAAGAGTCGCCTGGCCACTGACGGCAAGAAAATTATTGGTAAGTAAGGCTGGGAGTATATGCTCCGAAATCCGGAACGCCGCACACACGTCAAAAGTGGCAATTCATGTGGACAAAAATATTTGACTTAAGAAATTGTTTTTAGGGTTCCGTGGTAATTACAAGGAACCATTATAGTTTCGCGCTGTACGTCCGTCTGTCCTCCCTTGTTAATTTCGGTAATTATGAATGCAAATTTACGAAATTTTGTACAGTTAAGGAGTGGCTCCCAGTACTTGTAAAATAGGTAGATATTTTTGTATCCTACCCCATTGTATGGGGTATCGTCAAATAGGTCTATCAAAATAAAACCTAGGTTTCATAAATTACTTTTTGTAAAGTAAACCATTTTAGAGAAATCGACCTCCAAAGTGGTTTCCAAATGGGTTCCCTCTGATATTTCTAAACTGTAAGAGTTAGAAACTAGTAAGTAATAAATGGATCATGTTGAATACTCTTGAGGAAAATTATTTTCAGCGAAATCGAAAGAAAACTTTTTAGCAATTTGATAAACCTGCTATAAGTCGTGTCCTGGCACGCTCTTAGGTTATTTTGCATAATGTGTTCAACCTTATTTTGAATCACCAATATTATTTTTTTGCTAAAATATAAATAAAAATCTTTTTATCAGAATAAAAAACAAGGTTTTGTTTTCTAAACGTTAAACAAAGAAAGAAAAAAAGGATTACAAATACCACCGGTTCAGTACCCTATCCCGGCGAGAAGAACCGGCGTAAAAAGTCGCGCGGGTGCCACCTGGCCTTGTAGTAAAAAGGATAGCCAAAATTGTTATTTTTTTATATATAAGTATATACATGTAAACAAAAAATATATATATTAGGTCATTACATATGAAATTGGCGTTTTGTAAAGGAGGAACATAAAGTCGATTTTTTTAACATAATATATTTATTTAATCAAAGTATATACCATTGTTATCTATGCACTTTTGCCATCTCATAGGTAGTTCATTGATTCGTTTACTAAAAAAACCATTCGGACAGGAATCAATAAAATCTTTGAAGGCGCTTTGGACTGCCCCATCATAGTTGAATTTTTTCCCTTGCCAGAAGGTATCCAAATTTCGAAAAAATAGTAATCTATTGGAGCAAGGTCCGGGGAGTACGGTGGATGTCTTAGACATTCCAATTGAAGCTCCTCTAATTTGGTAGCCGTCTGTTGTGCAGTGTGTGGTCTAGCGTTGTCCTGAAGCAGCAGTGACCTAGAGCGAATGACCAACCTCGGTTGGTTAGCAGCTAGCTTTTCCATCATGATTTGCAGTTGCTGGTAATAGACATCTGCCGTAATCGTCTGGCTAGATTTAAGAAATCTGTAGTGAACGACACCGGCACTAGTCCACCAAACGCTCACAAGTAACTTTTTTTGAGTCAATTTTCGCTTGGGGCAGGCCTTGGCTGGTTCTCCAGGGTTCAGCCATTGCGATGAGCGTTTCTGATTATCGTACAGGATCCACTTTTCATCACAGGTAATGGTTCGATTTCCCTTCCCTGAAATATACATTTTTCACATCACACCGGCATATTTAGCGGAACATAAAATAAAGGTTTGATATCAGTATCATATAAGGTTGCTAGCTGGTTTATACGTCATTTAATTTAAAAAGAAATATTTTCAAATTAAGAAAACAACTGAACATCACATTTTATGCAATTGTTTTAATTTTATTATGTATGGTGTATTTGAATACACCTTATCTGGAGCGAACTTCGAGTATTTCTTCCTTCTGAGTTTGATTTAAAATTTCATTGAAATACTGTTTTTTGTTAGTTTTTTTTAATCGCGTATGTTTTTGGAGTTGAGGACTGAATTATGCCTGACTTAGCCCCAACGGAGATTGCCAGGGCACTCGAAATGCGAAGAAATGGTCAAACGTACAGAGTGATATCCAGAGATCTTCGTCAACCAGTTTCAACGATCCATCGCAGTATCCAACGGTTCAGGAAGACCGGTATTTATGTGAGAGAGCAGGACAAGGCAGAAAAAGACGCACTTCGAGTAGGGATGATCGTTTCATTCGGCTTCGTGTACGTAGGAACCCCCGTTTGACGGCCGTCCAAGCCCGATATGAGTTAGAAGCAGTGCGGGGTGTAACCGTAAGTGAGCGTACGGTACGAAGAAGGTTCGAAGAAGCTGGTTTGGGTTCATTCGTGCCCACCAAGGCTCCAAGGCTCGTGGTAAATCATCGTAGAAACAGGTTAACTTTTGCTCAGGAACATCGACTTTGGAACGCGGACCAATGGAGTAAGGTATTGTTTAGTGATGAGTGCAGAATTCTCTTAAATCAAATTGACGGCAGGCAAAGAATATACAGACGCAAAGGAGAACGATACATTCAGACAAATTTTGAAACTACAGTTGCCATACGGTGGTGTTTGGGCGGGCATTTGTTTGGGAGCTCGCACAGACTTGGTAGTGATTGACAAAGGGAGTCTGACTGCAGACCGCTATATCAGAGAAGTTTTAGAAGAAAATGTCGTACCGTTTGCCCCATATATCGGTGACGATTTTGTTTTTATGCAGGATAATGCTCGGCCGCATACCGCTCGGGTAACTCAAGCTTATCTTGATATGAATATCACTGTTTTGGAGTGGCCGGCGAGATCACCGGATATGAACACAATAGAGCACGTTTGGGACTTGCTGAAGAGAAAAGTTAAGTCCAGAATTCCAGCCAACGTGGGTGAACTGCGAATCGCCGTAGTTGAGGAATGGCGGAGACTATCCCAGGAGACCATCGATAACATCATTCTCAGTATGCCTAGACGGGTAGAAACTTTAATAAGAGCACGTGGAGGAAATACGCGATATTAATCACCATTTTTCTAATTTAATTAATTGTTATTTTAATATTAATTTTCACTTTTTCCGGTTACATGAAAAGTAAAAAAATGTACCATTTTTCACAAATAGCCTTTACTCGCAAAATCTGTTCTTAATGTGATCTCATTTTAAGTAAAACAAATGAAACTTTAAATAACATAAGAAGTGTAGTAAGTAGATTTTAAAATAAAACCATATTTTTTTAATTATGGACCTTTTTTTTGTGTTCCGCTAAATATGCCGGTGTGTTTATTATTATTATATGAATTAAAATAGGGTACTCGGAGATATTTTTTTGTTATTGTCTATGTTACCACAGTTTTCGATTAATTTCGATAGAATTTAAGATTTAATTAGTAGAAGGGTTTACTTATATATTAAAAATAAAATCTAAAGAATAATCGAACTGAAACTACAATTAAAACAGGGTTAAAGAGCATGACAACTCATGTTGTCTGCGCGCACTTGACACGAGTCCTATTCTAAAAAAATGTACAACATTATTATTATTGCTATTAAGAGTTAACTACTTGAGAATGTTTATCCAAAATATCATCAATATTGAAGAACGTCGGTAAATTGAATTTTGTCCAGCTAGATCGGCACTTTTGCCGTGTGTGCGCCCGCGCCGGTGAAAATTCAGATCACTGAAAATAGAAATCGTCGCTAATACAATAGAGTTGAAAATTGAGGTTTCGAGTGTCGAGCTGTCATATTACATGACATTGACATTTGACTCGACACTCGTGTGTTCGATTGTCAACTATATTGTATTAGTGCAGAGTTCTATTTTCAATCATTTCCGGGCTTGAAGGCGGAAGGAAAAAATGAAGGCTTTCCGGATTCTGTATCATAATAGTCCCAGCCTTCATCGGATATTAAACTAACCTGAACTGACTTTATGTTTATTCTTACAGCTTTTGCCCGGAAGTATGCATGAACTTTTTAATTTAACTAAAAACTTTGGATAAAACAATCCTCTAGTTATTACATCTCTGCTTCTAGGCAATATTTTAAATATTATCCTATTTGAAATTTTACCATTAAGTTATCTTGGTACTTTTTAATAATGTAGATAATATGTATTTTGTTGTATTGTGTTCATTATTTCACGAATTTACGCAAACATCAATATAAAATCGTATTACAACGATGTGCCATTACAGGCTCATTTCTCGTGAAGCTGCAGACTATAAAGGCGACGGGCGACTTTGAGGCCGGCGACGAGCTGTTCCGCGGCCTCAGCGAGCTGGCCGAGCCGTGGGCGCGCTGGCGCGACATAGTGGTGCTACACAAGCAGCCGCGGAACATATTCGTGCAACCGAACACGGTGGTCGCAGGTACGATTCACAAGTATTGTTAGTGTGTTTTCCTCAACCTTTATTGCAATTTTGTGTAACGAGACGGAAGTGTATAAGTTGGCAGTCTTGTGTAATGGTAGTAAATTTAAAAGTATCGTGTTGTGTATGTTAAGTTGCACATCAATAATAATCAATGTCAGAACCATCGATTTTTATAGTATATATCTTCCAGAGTATTATCTGATAAGCGAACACCGACGCCCACGGACATTCGCAGCTATCTAGTACCCTACTCAGCGTAACTCTCTCATTCGGTTTTAATGACAATATCAAATTTTATTAGGTAGTTATTGATGCTGCGTGCGCAATATTAGCACGGACAAAGTAATGTCTGATTTGTTGAATGGAGAAGGTTTATGCAATATGTTCCGAGAGACCAATCCTTACTTGTATTGGTGCAGGTGACAGTGTGAAGTTGTCGCGGTACGCGGCGTCGGCGGAGGGGCAGGTGCGGTCGTGGGTGGAACGCTTCCCGAGCGCCGCCGTCGACGACGCGCTGGAACAGCTCGCGGAACACGACCGACAATACTTTGCAGACCTACTCGCCTGAATGTAGCCGCGAACGCATAGACATAGAGACTGGACAGTCCATTTTGCAGGTTTTGAAAGAGAGGTGTAATTAATTATATTAAAAAGGAGAGGGAAATGTTGTGGACATGTTTTATGTCGATACTTAGCACATATACAGGATGTTTGGTTAACAAAAATAGATATTCAAGTAGCGTAATCAGTGTTCGATTCTCGTTCCAAAAATATATATAACATGTAATCTTAAATTTTGACCAGATTATCATTTTAAAATTTAAATTCTATTCATAACCGCGCACCCGTACTACTCGACGAGCGCGTGTCCTTGAAGCCGGCGGCGGTGTTTAACAGTGAAATGGTGTCCAGGCGAAGTGCTAGTTGTCAGGAAATATTAGTCATGTTATTTTTTTGTAAATCACGAACATTTTTAGTTATGCGAACTGCCATTAGTTATGTAATATTGTGGCCTAATGTTGGGTTAAATATTTTATTCGGATAACCAAACATTTTTTAGTAGACAAACTGTGTTTATCAAATCAAATCAATGTCAAATATGTTTTTGACACCCCATACAACAAAAACAAATTTTACCATCTCTTTCCACGATCTCTTTCGAACTTACATTTCCAAACTGAGTAAGTTAAATTCTTAATCCAGTATCTATGCTATGGTAAAAGTTCAAAAATGTTTTTCAACTGAATTAAACGCGTCATGAGATTAGTCTGTTACATTGTATAAAATCACTCCAAGTGATGATTTTACGGCGCGTTAATTACGGCTTGACGTGTACGTGCAAATTATATTTTGTATTTAAAGTTAACCCATTTTTCATTTAGAATCCCTTAAACCTTTTACTACTCCACTGACTTTTTGGCAGAATATATCTTGTTATACCTTAGAGGTTAGTGTGGTTGTGGAAATTATAAACGTGATTTTCGCGTTAAAAAGTTATGATCACATCTAAACGTCGTCATAGATTTCCACTTTATATTAAAGTAAGATTGAACTATGCTATGTAATAATTCAAATTAATTATAGAGCTGTGGTACCTGTGGAATAAGCATGTCTCAGCATTTAATCGTTTGAAATCCATTGTTGTTAATAAAAATAACAACATTGATACTTACACAGGAGCGTCCGTGGTAGACCGCTTAGTTCTCCGAACCAAAGCCAGCCAGCACCCTGCTGGTTCGATCCCGGGATGTGTACCTACCTACCATGTACCGACGACACTATTCTCTTAAACATGTACCAAAGAGAATGCCAGCGTGCACAATAGTGCGGACGTTGAAACGGAACAGGAAAGCTTTAGAAGAAACCTGAGAAGACTTACATTCTATAAATACCTACAAGTAAAAGCTATCGTACATGGCCATACACTTTGCGACCGACTACCCAACAGTGAGGCGTCAGTGCAACGGCACTGACGGTCCAGCCTGCAAAACCAGCACCGGTACCCGTGACGGTCATTAGTGTTAATAATTATTAATTTATAATTTTGCTTAGAGCATATTAATCCAACCGTGGTAGCCATTGTCAGGCGTTCCTCGCTGCCAAAGGTACGAGACCGCCGGTCATACCGGTTATATAAAACTAGTTGCCGCGCGTTATTGACGTATTCGGCAAAGCAATGTGTAATGTGTCGAGCTAGCAAACGGTCGCGCTCCGCGTTATACACATGCAGCAAAATATATTAATAATTAGTTAATTAATATTTTTGTGAATCGCGCGGCTGATTGCCGCTGCACGTGACCACGCTCGTGGCCAATGAGTTGCTGGCGTTTATCCAGCATGTCATCGACACCATGGACGGGGTCAGCATGCAAGTGCAAGTCTTCCTTCACCAGCGAGGAGATTAGTGTGGCGTAATATGTAAGTCTGTATAATAATTCATGTACCTATTAGGTTTAATGAGACAGTAATAAACGTAACTTCAATCGGTAAATGTAGTCTTTTAATGTCCCATCCTCACATTAGCGAAGGCAAGCATTTGCTGTACGAGACGCTTGGCCAGACCGCGGACATGCCATCGCGACGAAGAGATGGTACGGAAAGAAGCGTGCAGGACATCTCCCTGCTGAAGTAGACGGATCCGGATGAAGTGCCAGCTTTTGTAGCGAAAGAACTGCATAAGCTGCCGCCAGTGGCACTGGACCACGTCGTCGTCGTCAGCGTACTGAAAGACATCAAGTTCTTGAAGGAAGAACTGGCCGAAGTTCGAGGTAGATTGCAGGCATCAGAGTCTACCATAAGTAATCTACGTAGTGAATTAGCAGGTTTTTTTTATTATTTATTAACACAAAAAATAACATATTTTACAATCATTACATAAATCGCCTGTGGAGCAACTGTGGAGCAGTTTGTTGGCGTAAAAAGTGTTAATTCAATATGTAGGTCACCTGATGCAGTATACGTCACTCATCGTCGAGGCGCGTCACGTTTAGCGCGTCAGCATTATCCGACGGGTCAACGAACATCGTCGCTGTCGCCCCTGCCGCCCGCTCCCCGCCCTCGAAGGAGCCAGTGCTGAGTTACGCAAGTGTCGCCGCCCGCCACCTCCCCCGCGTAAGAAAAACAAAGGAGGCCCCTACAAAAGAGCGTCCTCTTTCTAAAAAGGACCGAACGTGCGATGTTGACGGGTTCATCAAAGTCGAGAGGAAGAAGATGAAACCCGTCGTACGCAATCATCGCGGCACCGCTCCCGGAAGACCCGAGCAGCTGTTGCGGGGGAGATTTCCGCGTCACCGCTGTATGTATCCAGGCTGCATTGGTTTACGACGGTCAAGCAGGTCGTGGACTACATCAGGAGCAGAACCAACTTCGCCTTGAGAGTCAAGCGTTTGGACTCTCGTCATAAAGTGAATTTTAGTTCCTTTGTGGTAAGAGCTCCAAACCATCATTTACCGACCTTCGAGAAGGAGGAGTTCTGGCCGATTGGAGTCGTTTGCAGAAGATTTAGAGGACGACTCCCGAACACTTCGCGCCCCACGTCGCAGACAATACGTGTTTAATGTTAGTGTTAGTTTAATATATATTATGTATGTTAGTCTATAAGGTATTTATAATATGGGCCTATGCAGCCTGAAATAAAAGGTATTTAATTATTTAATTTAATTTAATTTAATAACACTTATAGAATTGTCCTACATGATACCTACCACCGGTTCGGAAACTGGCCCGGCGAGAAGAACCGGCGTAAGAAACTCGCACGGGGCCACCTTTTAGCAAAAAGATGGGATAATTGTTCTTTTCTTCGCGAAGACTTCGCGCCCTACGTCGCAGATAATACGTGTTTAGTGTTATTTATAGTGTTAGTTTATTAATTAATATAGTAATATGTATGTTAGTCTATAAGGTATTTATAATATGGGTCTATGCAACCTGAAATAAACGGAATTTAATTTAATTTAAATCACAATATGCATGTGTCGTTTTTCAATTTCCGCGAACCAGATCATTACTGATCTATTGAGTTAACGAACCGGTTCATTCACGCGCGCGGCTCACACGAGTTCTATCTTTACTCGTGGCTGATTAGCTCGTTAGTGAGCCTGTGATCGAACTGAGCCAATCGAGCCAAACTCAGCACGCGATTGGGCGGGGCCGGGATCAATCAGTAGATCGCTCGATCATAAGGTTCGTTCATAAATCAGTGAGCCAAACTAGTGACCGAATCAATTTCATACGAGTGAACCATTGACCAAGCGAACCGCGCGACCCGGGTTTTTTGGTTCGTTCGTTCGTGAACGACACATGGTCAGTGAGGCGGGACGAACCGGAGCCAAAAATGCCGAATTGCTGTGTTTTTTTACTGTAAAAAGAGATCGGAAACTTCTGATAAACATAAGGACAACGTTACTTGTCATCTTTAAGTATTATTGTGTCTAAATATTAACAAATAATGCAATAATTAAGCAAAAATACAAAACAAATACTCGGTCAATAAGTGTTGCCACTGAATCGTACATTATCCTAACTTGTCCTAAGTTAGGATCGTGTACGATTTACTTCATTTAAAATTATTATATTTATTAAATTATTATATTATTTATTAAATTATTACATTATTTATTAAATTATTATATTTACTTATTTAAAAGTAGTAATTTGTAAAAACTTCTATTTCATCTTCGTTCTTGTTAATACTGTTTCAAAATGAAGAAACATAACTAATTAATTGGTATACTATTTGTAATTTTGTTTTTCTTCATAATATTATGTCACTAAACACATTAAACTTTTGTTTAAATTCGTTAATCTTTATTACAGTAAAATATGTGCGGATAAACTTATCCTGAAATTATGCATTTTTAATTTATAAAACCAGCCACACTGCAGAAAAAATGAGGGCTGTGACAGCACAAAAAATATCGATATCGACTTACGCCCGAAATTAATAAATAATCAATCATAATCTCATTTTAGCTATCTGAGATCAAGATTTCAATACATTTCAACAATCCTATTAACTTGACGTCAATTTACGTAAATTTTTGTTTGTTATTCTGAGATTGGAGTCAATCTAACATTTTAGATACGTTTTTAATTTCGGGTGTTTATCAGTATGTTATTGTAACTATTAATTTTTCAGATTTCCTACGGATACAGTGATTCGGGATGTCTGAATTCGAGGTGTGCAAATCATGTTTCGTGGACTAAACGTACGAGAACAATTTGCTCACAGCATTTTGAAGATACATGTTTCAAAGTACAAGCGAATAACAAGAGGAGATATTTTAATACGTATTTACTATAGCATACTGAGGGAAATTGTTAATTAAATATTGTAGTAAAACAAAAAATATTTATCTCAAAAGAAAACTCGTGTTTCCAAAATCATTATTTTTGTACATAATTTTTTTAAATTCATTTTAAATAAATAATAAAGTAGATTTTCTGTTTAACTTGTTTAAAGTTTTCTGCAGACTAAATATCTTCGACGTCACAGACGTCGAAGATAATTGTGAAGTAAAGATTTGTAAACTAATCTAATCTATGGTACGTAGTCTACGCTTATTGCTTCGACGGATGAACAATGTAATGTTTTCATGTGAAGTAAAATAAAACCGCTCATTTATTTCATAAGACTTTATTTATTTATCTACCACGTTACATGGTGTCAAATGGGATCATAAACTGAAGAATAAAAGGAAATAGGTGAGAAAGTTGTAAAATGGCTACGAACGACGCAGTATCTGGAATAAAGCCGCCAGCTAACTTACAAAGTGACTCGGACAAATCAACATAACAACAAAAGTGGTTACAACAATTTGAGTGGTATGCTACTGCTATACAATTGGATAAAAAGCCAGCCGAGGTCCAGGCAGCAACATTTATGGCTGTGATAGGCCCAGATGCGATCGAAATATATAACGGTTTCAATCTTAGCGACGCAGACAAAAATAACTTGCAAATCATCAAAAACAAGTTCAAAGAGTATTTTGCGCCGAAGACAAACGTATCTTTCGAACGATATATATTTTTTAAGATTGAACAAAATGAAGACGAACTATTTAACGAGTTTTTGACCAGAATTAAATCTCAAGCAAGTAAATGTGAATTCGGCCTGTTACTCGACGAAATGTTGAAAGACAAGATAGTATTTGGCATTAGATCTAATCAAGTAAGGGAGAAATTACTAACAGAAGATAAACTAAACTTGACAAAAGCGATAACTATCTGTAAAACAAGTGAACAAGCTTCCAAGCAACTAGATGAATTTGAAGGTAAAAATAGAACAGAGAAAATCTTAGCCGTGAAAAATAAAAGCACTAGAAAGGAAGAAAACCAGAATTTTGCCTGCAGAAGATGTGGTACAAACCATGGACTGAGAGAGTGCCCAGCTTTCAACAAACCGTGTACTAAATGTAATAAAAATGGTCATTTCGCTAAAGTATGCCGTACAAAGAAGAACAGAGTGAATACTTTGGAAGAAACCTCTAATTCTGATGATGATGATGATGTATACATATCAATGGTTAAAAGTACTGAAAAGAAGAAAACATGGACTGAAAAAATACAAATTGGCAATGTGAAAATAACAGTCAAATTAGATACAGGAGCAGAATGCAACGTATTACCGAAACACTTGATGGATAAAACTAAAGCTAATTTGAAACCAAGCCGAACAAAAAATTTAATAAGTTACACAAAAGACAAAATGGCTGTTCTAGGCGAAACAGAACTACTTTGTAAATTAAAAAATGAAGAATCAAATATAACATTCAAAGTAGTTCAAGAAAAAGGTAACTCCGATTTTAGGACTTGAGACTTGTGAAAAATTAGGACTTATTGCAAGAATCAAAACATTGCAGGAATGTAAAGATGATATATTTTAAGGGTTAGGCTGTTACAAAGACTATGTGTACGATATTGACCTGGTTGAGAACCCAAAGCTTGAGATTAAACCGTCAAGAAGAATTCCACACGCTATAAGAGCCGAGGTAAAACAAGAACTTGGCAGAATGGTAAAATTAGATGTCATAAAACCAGAAACAGAGCCTACTCCTGCCGTAAGTCCTATGGTAGTTATCAGACAGAAGGACAAAATAAGAATCTGTATAGATCCATCAGACGTAAACAAAAATATTCTTAGACGTCATTTTCCTCTCACCACTATAGATTAAATTTCAGCTGACATTCAAGGTTCTAAATACTTTGCATTATTAGATTGCACAAGAGGATTCTGGTAAATCAAGCTGTCAGAAAGAACACAAAAAATATTGACATTTGCTACACCATGGGGAAGATATTCCTTCAAAAGACTTCCATTTGGAGTGTCGTCAGCTCCAGAAATATTCCAAGAAATATTAACAAATTTACTCAGCAAATTCAAAACTGTGAGAGTATCTATTGATGATATTTTTATACATGCTAAAACTAAAGAAGAACTAAGCGAAACTGTAAGTAAAGTTATAAAAGTATTAAAGAAATCCGGCTTCAAATTGAACAAAAGCATGTGCATCTTTGAAGCAACAAAAATAAAATTCCTGGGACACAGGAATGAGGCTGTGGGATGTGGTGGCAAGCCCCAAAGGGAGATCTCCGACCGAGCGAGGTGCTATGCTCGGTCAGGCCGAAGCCCACTTGTATGAATTTCAGATGTCGTATATATAGTGCCGATCATAGAAAACTTCGATAGCGCGATTCAGGATTGTGGCGCTAATTGGTCCGCCACATCACTCCCCCCCGAAGACCTGAGGTCGAATCTTGAGTCGTCTTGCTTGAGTCGCCAGTGCCAGAGAGTCCCAGTGAGTCGGAACTGTGCTGCTGCTGCACGGGCTCCAGTGAGTCGGAGTGCTGCCGTGCGGGGCCGATGCTACGTGCTGACCAGGAGAGATGTGCTCTGCTTGCTGACCGGTCGTTGTAGTGGAAGTGCCCGTTGAAGCCGATGAGGGTTCGACCAGGCTGCGGTGCGTTGAGGCTGGTGGTCGAGGTACCCATTGAGGCTGAAGCTGGATGGCGTAGTGCGGAGGGGTGGGGAATGATGATGATGATGTCCAGAAGGAGGCGTGTTCTGTCGAGGGTCACCAATATGGTGGCAAGCTCCAAAGGGAGATCTCCGACCGAGCGAGGTGCTATGCTCGGTCAGGCCGAAGCCCTCTTGTAGTATTTTCAGGTGTTGTATATATATCACCGATCTTAGAAAACTTCGATAGCGCGATTCAGGATTGTGTGGCACTAATTGGTCCGCCACAAGGCTATGAAATCTCCTACAAATAAAACTGAGTTACAGAGACTATTAGGAATTATCACTTACTTAAATAAATTTATTCCAAACATGTCAGACCTAACAAATCTACTAAGAGACTTGCTACATAAAAATACAAGCTTTACATGGGATATTCATCATGATGAAGCTCTTAATAAAATAAAAGAAGTTCTTCAGAGCCCTCCAGTACTGAGATTATATGACGTAAATAAACCTGGAACTTTAACCGTAGATGCCAGCTCAAAAAATCTCGGAGCTGCACTTCTTCAAGAAGGACTGAAGAAATTATGGAGCAAGAGTATTGACCAAATCTGAACAGAATTATCCACAGATAGAGAAAGAAGCACTCGCCATACTATTTGGATGCAAGAAATTCCACGAGTATGTCTATGGTAAACAACTGACAGTGGAATCAGACCATAAGCCACTTGAGACAATTTTCAAGAAAAATATAATCATAATCAGCGCCAGCGAGGCTACAATGAATAATGTTCAACTTAACTCCATACTCACCTAAGGTTGTACTTAAAAAGGGTACTGAAATACCATTACCAGATTTTCTTAGTCGAGACTGTGATGCATCAAACCTGAAATATGAACCAGAAGAAAATTTAAAAATTGCAGTTATACTACCAATGTCTTTAGATGCTAAAGAAGAATTAATTATTGCTACTAAAGAGGATCAACATTTACAATTACTGCTTAAAACAGTAATACAAGGATTTCCAGAAAACAAAAAAGATTTGCCTACCGAACTACAACATTACTTTAACTTCAAAGAAGAATTAAGCTACTTAAAAGGAATTATATTTAAAGGGGATAAGATTGTAGTACCAACATCACAAATCTCGAAAATGCTAAAGCACATTCATCAAGGACACCTTGGCATACAGAGTTGCTTAAGAAGAGCCCGTCAATTTCTAGGCAATATGAAGATGTCATAAAACTGGTCAGAGATTGCCCCATATGTAAACAAACACAAAGAAGCAATACTAAAGACAGTGCTTGTTAAAAAAATTCCTACCCTACCAAATAGTTGCATCAGATCTATTCGAATTCAAAGGAAAAACTTACCTAGTAATTTGTGACAGCTACTCAGCCCCCTTACTCCCGACACAATCGAGAATCGAATCAGTTCGATCTCAATAGCTTTTGATACTCCCGACACCTACACTAGCGTACGATCGTGCGGTGGCTCAATTTGTAACTAACCTGGACAGAGAAGTTCGTTAGATCGTAACTTTTGGTACTCCCGACGAAATCAATCGACTGAGAATCGAATGGCAGGATCGAATACAAACGTCAAATTACACGATAGCTAAAGAGGTCTCATTTACAGTATCGATTTTGCTTGTTTTAGTGTATTTGAACTAAATTACGTGATTTTTACTGCAGTATTGCAGCATTATTTAATGTTATTGAAGGAGTTAATAGAATACGCGTTCGGGAAATGCACAATTTACGAAGACTCACCAACTTCAACACGTTAGCAATGGACATGGATTGTGAGGAATTTCGATGCAATTCTAGCCTTAAAAATTATTTATTTGACGTATGAGTCGCAGACTTAACTACTCATATGAAGAAACCGACTCACTGAAATTATATCACCGTTATGTGTAAAGTTATTTAAAACCTTTACGCATTTGTTTACACAATTGGCCGCTAATTCATGTATTATATTTTCACTTAAGACAGGGACTGAGACAAATGAAGTGTATATAATATGATCTATATTAACGTATCATAATATGAAGATTTCGTTTGTGTCAATCTGTCTTTGAATAAACAAAGTCAATAAATAGTTATAAAAAGTCCTATGTTGATATTGTTACCATGCTCGGGTTTTCTAAATGTAAAAACTAAACACGAATTTGTTATTGTATCATTTATATAAATTAAATATTATACCACTTATATTTCACCAAAATTAACAATTAACTACCTTTTAACAATACTGCCAATTACCTATTTATGGCCAGTTATTGTATTTATTGAATGTGTTTTGTGCACCATAGATGATAAGAATACTACTGAAGTTGTGCACAACACTTGAGTTTTGCTGACAAAATAAATCAAAATATTATGACTTTGACATTTGACAGAATGTCAAAGATTATAAACAGGAATTTCGAAACTATTCTTTATTGTCACAGTTTTTTTTAAATAACCTTTAAAAACCTATCATTGCATGAGATTGAGGCTGATTTATTTGAATAAACATACACAAAATGTTATTTAAAGTGAAAAATATGTAATTTCTCCATATTTTTATTAATCTTCGCCATAGACTACGGCACTCAGCTGTAACTTGTTTACTCTGTGGATGTGACGTCAGCAACCGGATACAGCTAACGACGCTGATAAGACACGATCTCAACGCGATCTTGATTTCAATTCGATTTTGTTCGGGAGTAGGATCGAAACTGAATCAAAATCGACATCGGATCAGACTCGTAAATCGAAATCGTATCAGTTTCGGGAGTAAGGCCCCAGGAACTACAGAGATTGAGAGAGAAACAAGCTAATTACAGTAATAAACATACCACAAAACCAGTAAATTTTGAAATTAATGATAAAATCAGACACAAAGTTGCTCACCGACAATGGGAAGGGGCGAGAGTGATAGAAAAGCCTGAAAATCTACCAAGATCTGTAATAATACAAACAGATAAAGGCCAAATCCTACAAAGAAACTTTAGTCATCTGCAGAAGACACAAGATATAACCAGCAGCAAACAGCTGTTTTCATGTGAAGTAAAATAAAACCCGCTCATTTATTTCATAAGACTATTTATTTATCTACCACGTTACAATAATATTTTTTAAATCTTAAGATACCTGGATATTTATTTCATATATTATAACGTAATATGAAAATATGTACCTAGTATCTTAGCCATCTGTGATAGTTCAAATAAACTGTATAGCAAGCGACATTTCATTTTAACATAAAATATTATAGTATCCTCGCCGTCTGTAACGCCCCTTAGAAATAATATTTTAATAGCTTAAAAGGTTTATCACGCACTCATTATAATAAAACACAGTTTTTAAGTAGATGTAGAGCTATTATAACTAATGTGAAAGTTTGTGAGGATGGATGGATGGATGTTTGTTACTCTTTCACGCAAAAACTACTTTAAATGGATTTCAATTAAATTAAAACATAGGCTAGTTACTTTTTATCCTGAAAAAGTACAGTATTCCCGTGGGATACCCGATACTATAATTACGCTGGCGGAGCCGCGGAAAAAGCTAGTGATTCATAAAATAAGTTTTATTTTATACTTCTTTGTGCATTTTCACTTTGAGAGTCGGTTTTTATGTTTTAAACTCATAAATTTTTCAAAATAGTAGGTAATTACCTATATAAATACCTACATGGTGGCAAGAATGAGTTTTATTCGTATGTGGTATAAAATTGTAAAAATAATGGAAATAGAACTCCAGAAAAGTTGTTCATTATGGTGCTGGAAAATATCGAAATGAGGAAAGTTTGATTGGAAATTAAAACTCGCAAAAAGATATCCTAAATCATTTATAATTGATAGTATATTTGTGAAAATCGCTTCAATGTAAGTAATTATTTATAATATTATAATCTATTTATAATGTAAGTAATATCTATTTCATGGTACATCTAGATGCTATAAATCAACACAACTATTTATCCATAAAATCAATATAATTATACAAGCCATTATAATCACATATTGCATCTTTTCAATCAATTTATTTAAATAATTACGAAAAAAATCCCTTATAATGAATATATTTATGTTTATTTCTGTATAATTTTATATTTTCATCACATTTCGTGCTATTTTGTTCATCATGAAAAGTACCCTATTATTATTCGCCGAAGTCATCGATAATTAAATATAGTGTCAAGCACTGGCGTTGCATGAATACAAATGACATTTGTTGTACACTGACAGGTGTTTCTTTTCGGTGTTTGTACATGTGTATACTGTATAGTTTAAGTTTGTGTTTGATAATTTGTATTTTATACTGCGTGCGTAACGACGAGATTAAAAATGGATTAGTGTGTAATCACTATTTGTATGCGTTCCTTGTCAGTAAAGTGCGTTTTAGTAAAGTTCTAACTTTACTGAAACCACTAAAACTTTCTACTTTTTGGTACCTACGGGTACCGGTGCTGGATTTACAGGCTGGACCGTGAGTAAGACTCTTAAGCGAATAGACTAATTTGACTCACTGACGATTTATTTGGACTTTCACTAGACTTTGGACTTGACGATTTGTAGAAACGGTGTTGAAAACTTTTCTATTTACCCGCCTTTCTTAACCCTTTTACCGCCGAGCTTAAAATCAATTGTCGTGCCTCTAGCGCCGGCACCATAAATCGAAAAATGTATACCTACAGCAAATAGTGATGTGAAATACTTATATTTTTCGATGTCGATAATTTATTTCGACGACCTCTGTGGCTCAGTAGTTTAGCGCGTTGGTGCGCAAACCGGGGGTCGCGGGTTCGAATCCCGTAGCAGACAGACAGGAAACCGTTACTTTGTAATTTATTTTAATTTTATTTCTAATATTAGTAGGTATTTTGGTAACACAATGAAACAAAAAGCGTTTAAAGATCTTGAAAGATTTATTGTTTTCCGCACAATAAAATTAGTCCAGAAATGAATTTCGTTATTTTTATTATATTTATTCTCAATGCTGTCATAAAAATATTAAGTCACTCATATAAACTTAATCAATTTATTTAATACATTCTAAGTTAAATACAACAATGCAATAAAAATTACCTCTTCATCAATGTTAAACTCTTCGTCCGATTCAAATTCTTCGTCTTCATCACCTTCCAGAATACGTATTAATTCTTCAGCAGTAGTCATGTTGAATCATATATTTTATCGATAACACGAACATAATAATTACACGCATAAGCACAACACCAGTGGAAAATTCCAGAAGGCGGCACTCGTTTATGACGTCAGAAGCAGTCGTCTTTTTCCGACCGTGGCGCGGGGTGTACTGACAATATTCGTTTCTAAACATGCAGGCTAGGGATGGGAATCGTCAATTCAGTCTGACATTTTTATACTATATTTATTATAAATTAAGTAAAATAAACAACATTTATTTGTTCAGTAACCATTGCTTTATTTGTTTTATAATAAATTAGTTAGTATAAACAGAAATATTTTAATTTATGTGGATTTTTGTATCAGTAAATCATTGCTTATGTCCGTCCCTACTGTCGGATTTTTCCGACACGGGCGTTGGACATCAATACACTTTTCTAAGAATAATATCGGTAATTTATTTAACTTTAGACATTATTTTTAGGTCTTCTAATTAAGAAACTAAAGTGTAATCAATTGTAAATGATTACTTCATTAACTATTTACCAAGTATAAACATTATTTTAATATAATACAGTGCTATCAAACAAAAAAGGCAGATTAACCGAGTAGTGGTACTTGGTCGTAAATATCCGACCTTGGCCAAATGGGCACGAAAATATTTGTCGGATTATTCCAACCTTGGCGGTTAAAGGGTTAATTTAACACTGGCAATGGTTATACGGCGATATTAAAAAACATTGATCTGTGAATAGTAGAGAATGAACAAGAAGAAGCTAGTAGTACTTATCATCTATGGAAGAAGCTTTCATAATTAAAATAAACACAAAAATTTATAATTTTAGTTTCAAAAGAGTTTTACTTTTGCAAAATGATGAAAAACAGTTGTTGCTCTATATGCATAACTTTAAATAAAAGAACTATTAACATTTATGAAACAGATTTGCAGTATATTTATGAGAACCTCGCAAATGTAAAGGTACTCATACCATATTATCCCTTTACTTTATCGTGGTCAATTAAATTTCAATAAACCTAACAAATAAATAAACCTAATAAATAAACCTAACCTTGTCACGACATGTCTATGGAGGGTTCCGTAACTATCAACGCTCAATAGGTTTTCTTTGAATTCAAAAGTTATTGTCCGATTTCGTTCAAAATAGTTTTTAGCATGATCTATCAGCATGGAAACTTACATGTTTCTATCTCTTAGAGTTTAGAAATGCCAGGGGGGACCAACTTTCAAACCACTTTGGAGGCCGAGTACTCGAAAATGGTTGACTTGTAAAAAAGTCATGTCAGAATCCTTACCTTAATTTTAAAAGACCTATTTAATGATACCCCTAAACTATAAAATAATTATTTTATGATTCCAAAACCAAATTTCATCCATTTATATTCATAGTTACAACTATAAGGGATCCTTATGTATTACGGAACCCTAAAAGGGACTTATGATCTTATTACTTACAAAAATTAAATAATAATATTTTTATTATTATACCAGAGGCAAAGAAATCGAGTTATTTATGGAAAACTGATCCCTCTCCTTTATTTTTTACCGTTATTTCCTACTTTTAATAAGTCTCATTAGAAAAAAATTGGCAAGGGAACCGGGAATTATATTGTCGATGATCCTACGCGATGTTCGAAATTGTTGATGAATATAATTTAGTACACCTGTGACAGTCCAGTTAGGTAGGTCCAACATTGAGAAGGTCAATCGTCGAATTCAGCTTGACTAGGCTAGGCTTAAAAATATCATTTTATCTAAATCCCTTAGTGCCTGCAGGCGAAAGTCTTCGTTGCTCTGCTTCATATTATGTCATCACCGTTAACACACTTTAACAACAGTAAAGTGTGTTAACGGTGATAACATAATATGAAGCCAAAATGTGGTCTTTCACAATGAGCCTTGTTCAAAAGCTCCTCGTCGTCTACCTATGGAGAGGGCTATGCTCGGCGTCCCTCTGGGTGATTGAAACAGGAAGGGCCCGCATGTAGTCAATAGATGCAGGCCGCAAGCGACATGTATGATTAAATGCGTAACTTTTGTTTATTTCTTAAATTTATAGATAAGAGATGAAGAGTGCTGGGTGTGTTACATTTGCCACACAAGACTGCATCAATGTCATCAGCTGCAGAAGTTGGCTATACAGACGAAAGGTCTTGCTGATGATCTTCTTCAGAATAAGGTACTTAAAAGGATTGGTATTATTTATATTTACATATTGTTTTCTGTATAGTGTGTAACATACACATAAATAAGTAGGTATGTTATAAATTATAATTCATTTGCATTAAATTACCATTTGGGATACTACCCTGTAGTTAAAAAGACTACCGTTTAGTAGGTTTTAATTTATGTTTTATTAATTATAGCATTATTTGCCCGCGACTTTCCCCGCATGAAATTAGGTTTTGAACTCTGATCCCCTATTTTACCCACCTAGAGCTGAATTTTAGAAAACGTTGAAATACGGTACTAATTATATTTTCCGTACTCAATTCATACGGAATTTCATGCAAATATGTCCACGGAATAAAAAATTTCATACAAACTTAAATCACCTATTTTACCCCCTTGGGGGTTGAATTTTGAAAAACCTTTGCTGAGTAGATGCCTACGTCATATGAGAAATACGTGTGCAAAATTTAAAATTTCTAGCCTTAAAGTTTTGGCCTGTGCGTTGATACAGTAGTCAACCAGCTTTCCCTTTAATAAATTATACTTTATTGCTTTTAGATAGACATAAAGCTTGAAGCGTTAGGATCTTTGTTGGAATTAACAACTTGCAAGATGAAGAACATTTCATACTCCTCCTCATATATCAAACAGGAGTCAGATGAGAAGATGGAATTTGTCAGTAATTATGATGGTAGGTTAAAAATTAACATAAATGATATTTTTTTGGTTTTTATTTTAATTGTGCAATATAAAGAAACTTTAACTGTGTCAAATTTCATACACCTCCGTTCGCATATTTTTTGTAAATCGGAATATAAATTTTTTGCTATAAGCTGCTTTCAGACTACGCTATAATATAATATAGTATATAGCTCATAGCACAACAATTTCGTGCACCATACATTGTTATGGACACATTCACACTGTACTATACTATATATATACTATAAATGCTTGCGATAATATAGCGTAATTTGAAGCTATATAGTATAATATAGCTATATAGTAGAAGAACCATGCTATATAGTATAGCATTAGGCCCTTCTTTGCTAAACTATATAGCAAAATGTATAGCGTAGTCTGAAATGAGCTTCATCCATAAGTAAAAATGGATATAGGTTAAGTCGATGTTGACCCTTTAAAGGACTGTAGTTCCCATTTTTTCCAATATTATTTTCTTCAATTAAACCCATATTTCCATTTAAAAATAATATTTTACGAGATTTTGGAATTTTAAAATTGGTTTTTATAGTTTTCATGTAGCTAATGAGCTGTTTTACTATGTTTAATACCACTAATGCCGGTAAGTATGAAAACTAAGTCGTAGTAAGAAGATTGAAAAATAAAAAACACATTTCTAAATTTACATATTCATCAAACCCTAAAAAAAAAGAAAAGAAATTATTGCCATTACTCATTGCAAATAAAACTACTTTTATCATAATTTATTTTCATCAAGATCGGGATATTATCGTCGAAACATCGGGATAAATTAAAAAGATAGAACAGCAAGAAACTCCAAAAAGTTGTATTATTTGCAAAGGTTTTTGTATATTAATTTCTTGTATTTCTTTTCAGGGATTGAAGACGATGTAATTCTAGAAGTTAGAAATGACGATAAAGTCGGGGAAAAACCTTATATTAAATCTGAAGTTTCTCTTTCTGGCATTACACAGGAATTCCCAAATGTGAGTGACAAAATATGTGCTTGTCAAAGTACCACAAGACAACAGTTCATAGAAGTACATCTCGAGGATCGGGGAGAACAAACATGGGGGAATCAGAAAGGAAATCCGAAAATAAAACAAGAGATAGAAGATGAGATAGGAGATAAAGGTACATACATATTATACACACACTGGTTATCTTTAGAAGTTGACAGAGTGGACCTTCCACTTTAAGATGTAAACTTAAACATTTTCATAAAAAAATATTTATTTAGGTATCGAACAAGATGATGATGACGAGCAAGAAAACAAAAATGTCTGCGAGAGGCGATACCATGGCAGTGCGGCACAGTCCAGCTGTTACGAGAAACCGTTCTGCTGTGATGTTTGTTTGAAGACATTTTCTTATAAAAGCCAATTAATTAAGCACATACGGACTCACGCGGAGGACAAACCATTTAGTTGTGATATTTGTTTAAGGAAGTTTACTCACAAGCTAAGTTTAAACGCCCACAAAATAATTCATTCAAACGACAATCCGTACACCTGCAATATTTGTTCAAGGAAATTCTCGAAAAAGTGTCATTTAAATAGTCATATGCTAACACACAGAGAAGATAAACCATTTAGCTGTCACATTTGTTCTAAGAAATTCTCACGCCAGACTTATTTAAATAAACATAATATACTAGTGCATATAGACAACAAACCGTACATCTGCCACATTTGTACAAATAAATTTTCACGACAGAGTTACTTAAAAAGACACATGCTAATTCATACAGCCGACAAGGAGTTTTGCTGTAATATTTGTGCAAAGAAATTTTTATACAAGTCGCAATTAAATGATCACATGCTAAATCATAAATCGTTAAGCTGTGAAATTTGTGCAAAGAAATTTTTAAACAAAAAACAATTAAATAATCACATGCTAAAGCATATAGGCGACAAATCCTACATGTGCCATATTTGTGCAAAAAAATTTTTACATGAAAAGAGTTTAATTAGTCACATACTAGCTCATGCCGGCAAAAAACCATTTAGTTGTGATATTTGTTCAAAGAGATTCTTACAAAAGAGTAATTTAAACGTCCACAAACTAACTCATACGGGCGACAAACCTCACTGCTGCCACATTTGTTCAAGAAAATTCTTTCAAAAGGGCGATTTAAATAAACACATAAGAACTCATACTGCTGACAAACCATTCAGCTGTAACATTTGTTCCAAGAAATTCTCACGAAAATGTCATTTGAATAGTCACAGACTAATTCATAGAATTGAGAAGGCATACAGCTGCGATATATGTTCAAAGAAATTCAGACACAAGTGTAATTTAAATCAGCACGCAAAAATTCATACGGGTGAAAAACCCTATAGCTGTGACATTTGTTCGAAGTCATTCTCACAAAAGACTCATTTAAATAAGCACACACTAGTTCATACAGGCGACAAACCGCACAGCTGTCATATTTGTTTAAAGAAATTCTCACAAAAGGAAAATTTAAATACACATATAAAAAAGCATAATCGTCAGTGACTATTTAGATATGATATTTGTTTAAAACAGTTTAAAGAAATATGTATAGACGAAGCCAATAAGCCATTTTCTCCGATGCTTCTCAAAAAATCCGAGTTACCTAGCGCTATGCTGTACAAATGTTTTGATTTATAAAACTTAAAATCTAAAAAATAAGTACCTGTTTTGTGGCATAATAATAAAATATTAGTATTTTGTTCTTTGGCAATCTTATTCACTTCAAGTATTGATTTAGATGACAAATTTTGTTTTGTACAAAAATGAGGAAGTCATGTTTTTTGTGGGGTATGCAGACTTACGGCGACAAAAAAAAAATGTTAAAAATTTGTTAAAAATTATTTCAATCGGACCAAAAATGACGAAGATACAGCAATTTTAGTGAATTAGTTCCAAAAACGCGCCTGAGAATGAAGTGAGTGGCAGTGACGTCATCTGTTGTCGTCACCTCCTCTCTAAATACAACTAAAATATTTAATGTACACAAAAACAATGCACGCGTGGCACAAGTATTGGAAGAAAGAATTGAAGAATGAATACTTGTCGCAAGGATCGCGACAGATGACGTCATCGTAACCAATTTAGCGGAAACGCGCGTTACAAATTATCCGTAAATATTTATATATATTTACTTTATTTATTTTGACAATAAGAGAAATAATCGGCAAACCTAATTACCTACTTAAGTGTGTAACCGTGAGGACAACGTCTGTGATATTTTACTATGTTTTCATTTACCGACAGATTAGTGAAATAATCGGGATAATAATTACCTACTATTACTATTAGTATGTAAGAGTGACGGCAACGCCTATGTTATTTTATTACGATTACCGACAAAAAATTGCTCCAATTCCCTCTCGGATCGCCAACAGGCCGAACGTCTAAATTGATCCGTACTAGTTAATTAAAAATAAAGTGTTAAATTCGGCGTAATAAATAGAAGTTCCTTACTTATGTCTTCTCGCGCCGGGCCCCTGAAAAGGGCCTTGGGCGGGGAACCAATACCAGAGGCTAGAGCCCCTCTAATTGGGGTGGGATGGCGCGCCCAGTACGAGTACTGGGCGCATTAAACCAGTTTTTAGGGAAGACCCCCGCGGCAGAACGCGGGGGAAACCCGAGGTGGCAAGAGAAAAAACTGGTGGCGAGGGCCGTGGGCGGCCAAGACCTGCGGTCGACTCCGGAGACGCGTGGGGTCCTGGTCCGGGGACCGGGAAGCTTGTATGGGTCCACTCCCGCACGCGCCGCGTTTGCCGACCACGGACACAACCGACCAGGGAAAGGAGGGGAGGGGGGGGGGGGGGGAAGGGTGTTCCCGAGCCCCAGACGTTTTATGTGGGGGGTAAAAAGGCTGCCACGGGGCTGACGTGCTGGGCAATAGGGCTGCCCCACGTCATACTCCGGGCGCACTAAAAGTATTTGCGCCGGTTTTTATAACCGACGCGGGGTAGGGAAGGCCCCTCCTTCCCTACCCCGCGTCGATCGGCAGCGATCCATCGGTGCTTGTCGGGGGCGCACCGCGCAAGGGGGCGTCTCGGCAGCGTGGCTCCGCGATGCTCCTTGCGTCTGGTGTCAGCAGTGGATGTCCTGGCGGCGAGCAGGTGTGCCACGGTAGCGGGTCGGCGTTTGACCGGGCACGTGGCTTCCGCTCGCTCGGAGAGATTTGAGATCCTGCACTAAAAGAAAAAATTATTCACGTTCGGGGAACGCGGGGGGGTGCATAGCACGCGAGTGTCCCGAGTCGGGGCGCGCGTCGTAGATCTCCGGCAATCACAGTCGGCTCCTCTGATAGGAGCTTCTAGATGCCGGAGATATCTAGACGCGGATCCGAGCTAGGGTCTGGGGAGCCAAATTTTTATTAGGGCTGAGATGGTGGGGGCGCCATTTAGGAGGGCCTGTATGATGGTTGGGAGAATTTCCTCCCCGCCCTGAACCTTCTGAACAAGGTCCATGGCCAGGGAGAGGAGGGTCTGCAGCAGTTCTGCTGTGGATGTGGGGGCCTCGCTTTGCCCCAGCTCTTGGGGCATCGGAGGAGATACCGGGGCTGGGAGTACGGTGTAGCCGCGTGTTTTGCGGGTTCCGAGGCGGTAATATTTCCCACGGCTGTGATGGCCGAGGAGGTGGCACTGGGTGTGCGCGAGGGGCGCGGGGAGCGCGGGGGGCGCTGTGGGCGATGTGGGAATTTCGGGCAGTCCCTGCTGTTGCCTGGGTGGGCCCCACTGCAGGTAGCGCAGGTGGGCGTCTCGGTAGAGGGGCGGGGGCAATCCCTCGCAGAGTGTTCCCCGGCACACCGGCCACAGACTACCTTACGGTGGCAGTTGTGGCTGGAGTGCCCGAACTGGAGACGTCGGTGGCATTGGGCCGGGCCGCTGCGGTCCCGCCAAGCTTCGATGTAGATACCCGGCATATACAAAAGTTCAGTGACTTTATATATGCCGGGGACGACGGCCCCAGACGTCGTCGATGCGGGCGAAATAGATGCAGCCACCGGGTTCAGATCTCGCCAGAACTTCGGACACGTATTCCGCCACGTGTCCTAGTTCGGCGAGTCCGGCCTTGATTTCCTCGGTGTCCGTGGCAGAAGGTAGGCCCCTAATTCCTACCTTGATTTCGCTGTCTTGCGGTAGCGAAAACGAGAACCAGGAGGCTTGTCCCTGCTTCTCTAGGTCCGTCAGGTATCTCTTTACGGTCCTGAATTCGTGTTCGCTTCGGGGCGTAAAGCGAATACCAGGACCGTTTTGTTTGGCGTTCGGTGCGTGCCCCAGGATGTCACGAAGACGGCGGAAGTGGCGCACCCAGTCGTCGATCTTCTCGACGACCAAGGGTAGGTAACGAGACGTATTTGGGGGTGGCGACGTTTTAGTAGTCACCGACGCCGGAGCGGGAGGTCGGTGGATGTCTGCTTGCGGGCTGGTGGCACTCACCTCGGCGTAGGTCAGCTGGCGGTCTGCGTACCTGGCCGGTCGTGGTGCATGCAGGTTGATGAGCGGTGGCGGGAAGGTGGGCGCGCGCTATCGGTACTCACGCGGCAGGCTTGAGCGGATTTCTGTCGCCGCAGTGGGTGCGGCTCGGCGGTTGTCGCACGGCTGTGGGGCCGGCGAAGCATTAGGTGAGGGCAGAGAGCTCGTGGTGGGCTGGTGTGGGCCGCGCGGCTGAGCAGCCAGCGCGGCGCGGTGGTGTCGCGGCTGGGGAGCCGGCGAGGGGCGGGCTGTGTCCGCCGTTATACGGGGTACGTCCCCTTGTAGGACGTTGTAGTGTTTAGGATGAGCGGCAGGCTGGCGAGGGTCGCTCGCCTGCGCAGTACAGCGCGATGCGCGCATGGGTTTTGCCGAACCCTGAACGGCTGTGCGGGACGGGGGCCCAGACTCGCCGCGGGCCGTCGTCAGAGGGCATAGGGGCGGGGGGGTACCAGTACACCCCCGCGAGAATGCCGAAGGCAACCCGGTGCAGGCGGTGTCCTGTCCGCAAAAGCTAGGTTCGGAGAGCGGGCGGTGGTGCGTGTGCGGTCCTGGGTCGAGCGTGAGCTGGACCTCGATGAGGCCGGGCTGTACGTCGTCTCAGAGTCCGCACGAGAGTTCAGATGGTCGTGGTATGGTAGCCACGGATCATAATCCGTCATGTTCAACACAGATGGAACACAACATAAAAACACACGAGTCACACAAACAGTCAACACTGAACGGCAACAAGTGTACGTATCACAAAACAAAAGGTACTCACACTTAACGTGGACGAAACGACAGGGCAACTCCCCAGCAAGGCGCAAATCCACACCCTATTCTAATGAATAAGGTGTGAATTGACGATCGCTATCGGGAAACACTTGGCACTGCTCTAATGAGGGAGCCGGCACGAACGTGGAGTGAGCGAGACACTACGACACGCTGTAGGAGACAGGACGATCCAGTAAGTCCGAAATAGAAGTTCATGAATCATCAAGAGGTTTTGTCTACAACAACACAACGCGGTTTCACTACTTGCAGCTAATGGTGCCTACGTCCCACCCCCAAACAAGGAAAGAACCTAACGACTATACAAGTGAGCGCTGTCTTGTCTCTTGTACTCTGCGCGGCTACAGTGCGATGGTGCTGTGACCCACTACCTATCTCCCTCTGACTATTGGGCACACCGTTTCCGCGCGCGCGCTGATACTTGTATTACCTCCTGCACACTTATACCAGCCTAGTACAATGAGTCACGAGGTTACCAATACGAGATTTTTTTTTTTTTTTTTCAATTTGTATCTCGCCAAACGAGTGTTTGACGGCGAGATGCGCTCATATAATATGATACAAATATTTGTTGTATAATATTATGAGTAGTTAAGTCTTAGTACAATAGATAAAATAATAAAAAACAAAACTAAGCTATTAACTTCAAAGAAGTTTACAGTTTATAAAAAGAAGTAATTAAGCTCATAATTTTAATTTAACAATGCAGCCCTTAACTTTTTCTTTATTATTCCAGTTGACATTTTTTCTGTGTGTCTTAATATATCTAACTTATTAAATATTTTAGGTACTAAGTATTTATTCGTCCTCTCTCCATAGTAGTTTTTTATTTTTGGTTTAATCAGTCTTTGCTCTCTTACCCTTCTAGTGTTATATTTATTATCTACTATCACTTTAAATTCATTACTATAGTAATACTGTAAGCCTATTAAGTACTCCACTTTTTCATCTATCGCCAAAATATTGCACTCTTTAAATAATTTCTCATATTCTGTATTACATTCGTACTTTACTTTTCTACTTACTAAATATTTCAAAAGTCGTATTTGTAAATTTTTGACACTATGCAAATATGTTACAAATGTTCGTCCATAAACAATTAGCCCATAGCTTATCACCGAGTCTGCTAGTGCATAATACACCATTTTTAATGTATCCACATTTAGTATCCTCTTTAGCTGATAAAACTTACCTAGAACTGATCTCAATCTATTACATACCTCTGTTATATGTAAAGCCCAGTTAAAGCTTTTGTCAATTTGAAGACCAAGATATTTTAAGTTATTTGCATAGCAGAGCGTAAAACAGCTACAGTTAGGTTGGTTCATATGTAGACATTCATACGTGTGGCCAGTTATTTTAATATCAATTACATTAATGTTTTTTTGCTTTATGATAGTGTGGCGAGTGCAGATGCATAATGCACTGCGTTTTTTTTGGTTTATAATAATTCCATTATCATGTGCCCACTTCGTAATATTGTCAAAATCGTCCTGTACATACTCCCGTATCTGTGATATATCTTTTGAGGCGTATACCACACACATATCGTCCGCATACATAAATACCTTACACTTCCTGATCACATTTGACACACCATTCACATGCATAATGTACCCGACCGGGCCATACACTGACCCGGTCGGTACACCCAGACTTACATCCGCGTCATCACCAGCCACACCATCTATCACCGTTCGTATTTTTCTATCAGTTAAATAATTTCTAAACCACATACTAGTCGGCCCACGTATACCGCATTCATACATCGCCTGCAACAGTATATTATGATCGAGCGTGTCAAATGCCTTTTTGTAATCAATAAAAAGCGCTATCCTTATCCTATATATATATTGTTTTCCAGAATCTAAAGCTTCGTTTACATAATCCGTGAAACTCAACAAGGCCGTTGTCGTGCTTCTGCCCTTCCTAAAACCATGTTGAGTTTCAGAGAGCACGTTGTTTCTTTCTAGGAATGTACTCACTTGACCCACAACCACCTTTTCAACTATTTTATCGAATACAGGCAGAATTGCTATTGGCCGATAGTTAGCATATTCCAAGTGACTACCGGACTTGTAAATAGGTCGTATTATAGCACATTTTAACTGGTCAGGGTATACACTTTGTTGTAAACACATGTTAATAAAGTTTGCTAAGATGGGACTAATTTGTTTTCTTAAATACTTAATGTCTTGTACACGTATACCATCTGCACCCGCGGACTTCCTACTTGATAACATATTTATTATTTTTTCTACCGATAATGGGCTTATTTTCGTAAACCGAAAACTCGTATTACATGCATTTAAATAATCGTTTCTATTTAAAAATTGTGTATTACATATATGTTTAATGTTTTGTATTTCTTTGGTAAATGTTTGCGTAAAGTATTACATATATTACTTGTACTATCTTTTTTTCCTAAATGCTTTAAAATAATACTATCTAAACTATTTTTTTCTGCACCTAACCACGAATTTATATTCTCCCAAGTTTTTCTAAAATCCTCCTTACAATTTAATATTTCAGACTGTATATTTATTCTTGGCTATATCTATTAATTTATTTACTTTATTTCTAAATTTGGTATATTCTAATCTTTTAGTCATATTTCTAGGCTCCGCTTTCCATATTTTAAATAAATAATCCCTACGCGATAATAAGTTATACAATTCCTGATCTATCCACGGCTGGCGTATTCTTTTATTCTGTTTTATAGTGACAGTGACCGTACTGGCCTTATAAAACTCAACAAAAATTTTACAAAATTCTTCATATAGTATAAGTGGGCATGTTATTTCGTACAGTTTCATCCAATTATAATCATCAAGTTTTTTCATTAGCAATATTTCATTGACAACATTTTTTACAATAGTATCCTTTTTTTTTCTATTTAAATTACATGTAGTGTTATTATTAGGTCTTAAAGACAATCCCACCGCATAGTGATCGGACGCGTGCACGTGCAAGGACAAACGACAGCGGTCGGCGCTCGTGGCATCTTACTCGCACCCACACGTGATCCAGGCACGATCTCTCGCTCTTCCCGTCGACGATCGCCTCGCGTGTTACTTCCGTAGTCGGTATAACGCATTGCAGTCCGAGTTCACACAAGGTGTCTTTGTATTTTTTTGTAGTAACATTTTCAACTCCGTTTAAGATGTTAATGTTCATGTCTCCAATTAAAATAATAGTTTCTGTTTTTGGAATATTCTTTATTACTATTTCTATTTCTTCTATGAACGTTAATTTATTTTTCTGTGGCGGCCTATATATAGCAATTATGTGTATTTTACTCCTCTCTTTCATCAGCTGACCATGTACAGTTTCCGAAGAACCTGTAATTTTTTCCTGGGTCTGATAAGTTAGTTCTTTTTTTGCATAAATTAATATACCTCCTCCTCTATTTTTCTCTCTGTTTAATATAAAGTACTTAGTTATATCCATTTAATTTGTAATATGGTAATTCTTCACTCTTAATATTTATTTCGCTTAATATTAATATGTCAATTAAATATTTGTTCTCTTCCATTAGTATACGAGGGGAGGTCCAAAAGTTCGCGGAATGAAAGGGTTGTTAATAAAATATAACAATAAATTTATTTTTCCTTTTCAATATAATCACCCTTAAGTGTAATACATTTATTTGATCTATGGATTAATTTTTCTAAACCATGGAAAAAATATTTTTTGTCTTTGGCCTCAAAATGCGCCGAAATTGCCTCCTTCACTTCGTTATCGTCGGAAAATTTCCTTCCCCTTAGCTCTTTTTTTAAATTTGGAAACAAATAAAAATCGCTAGGGGCCAGGTCTGGACTGTAGGGTGGGTGAACAAGTGGTTCGAATCCATGCGTGTGAAGAGCAGCCATGGCAACTCGGCTCTTGTGAACCGGCGCGTTGTCTTGCAAAAGCAACACACCCTTGTCCAATTTTCCACGACGTTTTTCTTTAATTGCCTCCTTTAACTTTTCCAATATTGTGGCGTAGTATTCTCCGGTTATAGTGGTACCTTTTTCTTTATAATCAATCAGTAATATTCCCTCACAATCCCAAAAAACAGTGGCCATCAACTTTCCAGCCGATTCTGACACTTTGAATTTCTTGGGAGGTGGTGTACCCTTTTTGTGCCATTGCATGGACTCCTGTTTTGATTCAGGTTCAAAGTGATGAACCCATGTTTCATCTCCAGTAACAATCCGCTCCAAAATCTGCACAGGGTTGTCTTCACACACCTCCATTCCGCGAACTTTTGGACCTCCCCTCGTAAGTATTTCGTTATAGTTTTTACGAAAGGACCTTATATTTAGGTGCATAATATGAATATGCCCGTCTCTCTGTGTTAATTCTTTATTTAATTTCTTTACATCATATAATCGTTTGTATTCAAAGTCGCTAAATATATCTTCTTGTAGATTATCGAATTTTCAAGTATAAAAAAATCACGTAATGTGTACACGGCGCGCCATTTGCACTATTCTAAGTTGATGCTTCAAGGTCATTAAGTACTTTTTCGCACTTTATGTTATATATCCTTTTTACTTCATTATTCTTTTTAGTTAGTATATTGCCGTTTTGAACCCATATATATTGGTAGCCTTTTCGTTTTAGGATACTTCTCGTCATCCACAATAGTTGTCGTTTAATCTTAGGTAGTGATTCATTAATGAATATTTGGTTGTTGTTTCCGTTGTTGCATATTAAGTTGTTAGTGATTTTGTCTTTACCGTTCGATAATTCTTTTCTCGCCGCCATCCACTTAGCTCGATCATTTTTACTACGTAGCTTTACTTGAATTATTCGTGGCCTTGAATCATCCTGCTTTTCTTTACCTATTCTCTCTGCTTCTTCCACGTCCTCTGTATTGAGCTTTAACACTTTAGCAACTTCTTTCACCAATTGTACCGTGTTTTCGTTGGCTTTGTTCTCTAACCCACTTATTTCAATATATTTTTCTTTCTCCTTAATTTCCAATTCCTCCACTCTTTCTTCCAGCGCTCTGTTGTATTTTTCCAAGTATACATTCTTCTGTTTCAAAGCTTTAATTTTCTTTTCGGCCACCTCTTTAAACTCTGTCATGCCCTGGTACTTTTCAGCATAAAAATCAACGATTTCCGCAAGATCCACTAATTTCTTTTCCATATTGTAAATAACTTCTAGTTTTCTGTTAACCTCCGCTAGTATCCTCTCACCCGACTCCTCACTTGGGTTTAGATTTATTTGGGGAGTAGAACAGGTATTACTGCTCAAGCATTCTTCACACTTTTCCTTCATTGCGAATTGTTTATAATTCCGCACACATTTTTTATGATATACGCCCTCACAACCACCTTTGTGTCCACCTTGTCATCCACAATTAGGGGAAACCTACGAAATGAAGACATAAAGGATAATTATTATCGATTTCGCGGTAGGAAGGGGCAGCAAAACTCACCCATTGTGATTGAAACTTCGTCTGCCTTTGGATATCCCGGATAATCGGATAAAGCGTTCAATGTCAAAACAAAAGGAAAACTGTGTGCTAAACACGTAAGCTTTCGCATATCTGAGGATATCCCAGTGTTCATTGGCGAGCAATTAACTGCGAAGGCAGCACGACTGCACTACCTAGCCAGAGATCTGACTAAGTCGGCCCAATACAAGTTTTTCTGGACCGCGTATGGCAAAGTCTACGTAAGAAAAACGGTAACCTCACCGGTTATATGCATCAGATCTGAGTCCCAGGTGCACCAGTTGCTTCTTGACAAGTGACTA
This sequence comes from Phengaris alcon alcon, assembly GCA_037179445.1. Classification (NCBI taxonomy): domain Eukaryota; kingdom Metazoa; phylum Arthropoda; class Insecta; order Lepidoptera; family Lycaenidae; genus Phengaris; species Phengaris alcon. The sequence continues at coordinate 3,913,105 of JAYRCH010000207.1, read as the reverse complement.
GTCTGTGATAGTTCTATTATATACGAACCTAATGTGCAGTGCCAGTGCCAACCTAGTGTGCAGTGACAAAACACAAATTTTATGTTAACCCATACGTGTACACAATATATTCCATGTCAATATTTTCTGTATAGCACGTCTTTCGTGTACTTGTCACAGATGAACACCAAAGTTACGATCAAATCATTGTACAGCCTATGCTCCTTTGTCATGATTGTACTATTAATTTTACGGTATAAAATACATAGATTAAATCAGCAGATCTTAAGCACAAATTCTCACAATCTTACACACTCGACTTTATAATAAATTACGATATAAAACGGTTGTGCAAGCTTATATACACACACCGGCATATTTAGCGGAACATAAAATAAAGGTTTGGTATCAGTATCATATAAGGTTGCTGGCTGGTTTATACGTCATTTAATTTAAATATAAATATTTTCCAATTAAGAAAACAACTGAACATCACATTTTATGCAATTGTTTTAATTTTATTCAAATACACCTTATCTGGAGCGAACTTCGAGTATTTCTTCCTTCTGAGTTTGATTTAAAATTTAATTGAAATACTGTTTTTTGTTAGTTTTTTTTAAATCGCGTATCTTTTTGGAGTTGAGGACTGAATTATGCCTGACTTAGCCCCAACGGAGATTGCCAGGGCACTCGAAATGGTAAGAAATGGTCAAGCCTACAGAGTGATATCCAGAGATCTTCGTCGACCAGTTTCAACGATCCATCGCAGTATCCAACGGTTCAGGGAGACCGGTACTTATGTGAGAAGAGCAGGACAAGGCAGAAAAAGACGCACTTCGAGTAGGGATGATCGTTTCATTCGGCTTCGTGTACGTAGGAACCCCCGTTTGACGGCCGTCCAAGCCCGACATGAGTTAGAAGCAGTGCGGGGTGTAACCGTAAGTGAGCTTACGGTACGAAGAAGGTTCGAAGAAGCTGGTTTGGGTTCATTTGTGCCCGCCAAGGCTACAAGGCTCGAGGTAAATCATCGTAGAAACAGGTTAACTTTTGCTCAGGAACATCGACTTTGGAACGCGGACCAATGGAGTAAGGTATTGTTTAGTGATGAGTGCAGAATTCTCTTAAATCAAATTGACGGCAGGCAAAGAATATACAGACGCAAAGGAGAACGATACATTCAGACAAATTTTGAAACTACAGTTGCATACGGTGGTGGATCAAGAATGGTTTGGGCGGGCATTTGTTTGGGAGCTCGCAAAGACTTGGTAGTGATTGACAGAGAGAGAGTCTGACTGCAGACCGCTATATCAGAGAAGTTTTAGAAGAAAATGTCGTACCGTTTGCCCCATATATCGGTGACGATTTTTGTTTTTATGCAGGATAATGCTCGGCCGCATACCGCTTGGGTAACTCAAGCTTATCTTAATGATATGAATATCACTGTTATGGAGTGGCCGGCGAGATCACCGGATATGAACCCAATAGAGCACGTTTGGGACTTGCTGAAAAGAAAAGTTAAGTCCAGAATTCCAGCTCCTGCCAACGTGGGTGAACTGCGGATCGCCGTAGTTGAGGAATGGCGGAGACTATCCCAGGAGACCATCGATAACATCATTCTCAGTATGCCTAGACGGGTAGAAACTTTAATAATAGCACGTGGAGGAAATACGCGATATTAATCACCATTTTTCTAATTTAATTAATTGTTATTTTAATATTAATTTTCACTTTTCCCGGTTACATGTAAAGTTCAAAAATGTACCATTTTTCACAAATAGAAAGGCTATTCTCTATAAACTCGCAAAATCTGTTCTTAATGTGATCTTATTTTAAGTAAATAACAAAAGAAGTGTAGTAAGTAGATTTTAAAATAAAACCATATTTTTTTAATTATTTTTTTGTGTTCCGCTAAATATGCCGGTGTGTTTAGATATCCAAAATACATATAATAGACGACCTCTGTGGCTCAGTGGTTAGCTCATTGGCGCTCAATCCGGAGGTCGCGGGTTCGAATCCCGCCAGGGAACAAAAAAAGTTTTCTGTGTTCCTGGGTCATGGATGTTTATTAAATATGTGTATAATATAGTAAAAAGCTTAAATATAAGTATAGTATAAAAAGTATTAAATATGTTTCCGTTGTCTGGTACCCGTAACACAAGTTCTTCAGATACTTACCACGGGACCAGACTGACGTGGTGTGAAGTGTCCATAGATATTATTATTATTATAAGTATACGGGGTTACAGGAAAAGTCGACGTAGATCCGTTAAGGGCGTGTAGTTTGCATCGTTTCTAACTGATTTGGCTATGAAACACCCTATCCTGGACCTAACCGTTTTCGAGATATTCGACTTTAATTTTTTTTCATAAATTTGCTGAATTTTTTGATATTTGATTGTATAATATGAAATTTAGTAGTCAAAATCGCATCATTTTTTGCTTTTTACAACAAGGACAAGATGCCTTATGACTTCAATAACCAAAATTGTAAGTAAATTAACTTATCAGGTCGTACTAAGACATTGAAAGTTAAAAAAAGTAATATTTATTTATTAAGTTTATTTTTATTAAAGGATATCCAAAAAAAATATTATGAAAGATGTTCTGCAGATCTACTTTAAAATATCTACGTTTCATCAGCTATCCAACAAGGTATCACAATCAAGGGTTTTGTCAAAAATCATAGATAAAACACTTAGTTAAAAGCACCCAGGTAGCAATTCTCGGTCCCTTGCCTATTGTCCTTTCGAGTTGGTTCGGGGCGTGCAAGGGAGACAACTTACGATTTATGCAGGTATGAGTGAGAAAGATAATGTGCCGATGCCGAAGGAGATTGGGAATGGGAATACAACATGCCCTATTGTTTGTGATTGGTTGTTAGTCTGATTATGTGATTCGTACATGGTAGATGCGTTATCGTTTTGCTTTCTGTTTTCTGTTCGACTTGGCTGTGTTTCTGGACTGTTTCTTCCGATTTGTGACTATTGTGCTTGTTTACTAGACTCTGATTTTGCTTGTGATACGGAACTGTTGACGATGACGACCTACACGAACCAGGAATATGCAGATATGCTAGTTTGCTACGGATACTGCAATTGTGTGTCCGCGCAAGCTCGTAACGAGTACATAAGACGCGATCCCGGCCGTCGAGTACCGGATGTGAGAGTTTTTGAAGGACTCTATCGACGGCTTCGAGAAACTGGCTCCGTATCGAGACGACGGACAGATTTAGGAAGGCCCCGTGTTATTGATGATGACGAAGAACAGGACAACGAAATAGTGCAACGATTCCGATTGAATCCAACTACCTCTACAAATATTGTTGCCGCTCAACTGGGAGTCTCGCAATGGAAAGTGTGGTATAACGTTCACACTGCGGGCCTATACCCATACCACTACACGCCTGTACAGGATATTGAACACGATGATCCCGTATGACGATTGGGTTTCTGCCGATTCATGTTGAATGCAGATGTAGAAGACCCGACTTTTTTAAAAAAAATCTTGTGGACGGATGAGTCAAAGTTTGACAAAGACGGAATCACAAACTACCATAACGTCCATTATTGGGCCCCGAAAGAACAGGGAAATCCAAACAAGAAGAGGGTTAAGGGATCACAACGCTGATTCAGCTTGAACGTGTGGATGGGTATCATTTCCAATCATTTGATTGGCCCATATTTTCTCCCTGATAATTTAAATGGGGAATTTTATGAAAAATTCCTGAGAGGAGACCTCAATGATTTACTAGAAGATTTGCCACTCACTCTGCGCCGAGACATGTGGTTTCAACATGATGGCTGCCCTGCGCATTACAGGAGTGGTGTCAGAGAATGGTTGGATAAAAATTACCAGAACAAATGGATTGGGCGAGGTGGGCCTATACCCTGGCCACCGAGAAGTCCGGACCTAACCCCCATGGATTTTTATGTATGGGGGCACATGAAGAGTCTGGTGTACAGTGAGCCCAACCCGATATCATCTGTACAAGAATTGAGAACTAGAATAATTAACGCGGCGAATGAAATAAGAGGCAATTTAACAACTGGCGTAGTGAAAAGTGGACTGAGAAAAAGACTGCGAAAATGTGTGCAAAACAGGTGTGGTCATATTGAACATGAAATTTAAAGATGTATTATTAAGTAATAAATGTTATTGTGTACTTATTTATTGTTTTATTTTGTTTTCTGGGGTCAAGGGTTAAATTAAACGTAATCAACTAATGTAATTTTTTACCTCCTTAATTGCCGTTGAAGCTAAGTTTTTTGCACCAATTCCAATAAAATCTTTGATTGTTATACCTTGTTGGATAGCTGATGAAACGTAGATATTTCAAAGTAGATCTGCAGAACATCTTCCATAATTATTTTTTTTGATATCCTTTAAAGAAAAATAAACTTAATAAATAAATATTACTTTTTTTAACTTTCAATGTCTTAGTACGACCTGTTAAGTTAATTTACTTACAATTTTGGTTATTGAAGTCATAAGGCATCTTGTCCTAGTTGTAAAAAGCAAAAAATAATGCGATTTTGACTACTAAATTTCATAGTATACAATCAAATATCTAAAAATTCGGCAAATTTATGAAAAAAAATGAAAGTCGAATATCTCGAAAACGGTTAGGTTTAGGATAGGGTGTTTCATAGCCAAATCAGTTAGAAACGATGCTAACTACACGCCCTTAACGGATCTACGTCGACTTTTCCTGTAACCCTATGGTATCTACAGAATTGTCAAAAGTAATAGTTATACCTTAACACCAACTTAATGGATAGTACTTTACACAATATACCTAATAGAAATGGACAGTGTACAAGGGCTGCACTAAAAGTATCGGGAATGAAATATTTCCACTGTTCCTGTCATATTAAAATCTTTTTAATTTAAAACTCCTTGGTTTTAAAAATCGAATACCGTTTTTTTATTTAACAAAAGATTCTCGGTCTTGTCACAAGGTCTTGTCAAAATTGTTTAGTCGTTGAGAAAATGGAATTGACTCGAGAAAATTCTAGAGCGATGATTTATTATGACTTTCGAAGTGGTTTAACACAAAAACAGTGTGTTGACCGGATGATTTCTGCATTTGGTGATGAAGCCCCATCCAAAACCACAATTTATCGCTGGTTTGCTGAATTTCAACGTGGACGTGTCAAGCTCAGTGATGATCCCCGTCAAGGTCGTCCAAAAACTGCAGTCACCCAAAAAAACGTTGATGCTGTGCGTAAGCTGATTGAGGAAGATCGACATGTGACATACCGCGAAATTCAGGCAACTTTAGACATTGGCATGAGTCAAATACAAATAATCTTGCATGAACAATTAGGTGTAAAAAAGTTGTTTTCCCGATGGATACCGCATTTGCTCTGCGAAGAGCAAAAAGCGGCTCGCGTTACTTGGTGCGTCAGAACTCTCGAAAGATTCCACGCAGGATCCTCAAATGCTGTATACAACATCGTATCAGGTGACGAATCCTGGATATACGCGTACGAACCCGAAACAAAACACCAGTCACGAGTTTGGGTGTTCGAAAATGAGTTAAAGCCAACAAAAATTGTTCGTTCACGGAGTGTTGCAAAAAAATGGTGGCCACGTTTGTCTCCAAAACCGGCCATGTTGCGACTATTCCTCTTGAGGGACAAAGAACGGTTAATGCAGAATGGTATGCTAACATTTGTTTGCTACAGGTCGTTTCTGAACTCCGTAAAGAGAACTGCAACCACCGCATCATCCTCCATCACAATGCGAGTTCTCACACCGCGCACAGAACAAAAGATTTTTTGGAGCAAGAAATCATCGTACTGCCCCGACCTAAGCCCTAATGATTTCTATACTTTCCCTAAAATAAAGAATAAATTGCGTGGTCAGAGATTTTCATCGCTTGAAGAAGCTGCCTACAAAACGGCCATTTTGGAGACCCCAACTTCCGAATGGAATGGTTGCTTCAATTATTGGTTCCATCGTATGGAAAAATGTGTCAAATTTCGCGGAGAATACTTCGAAAAGCAATAAATACATTTTTAAATAGTAATGTTGTGTCACTTCCTTGATTCCCGAAATTTTCAGTGCCGCCCTCGTAGAATTTGCCAGTGCAACTGTCTGTGATAGCGAGAGTGTTGCCAAATTTTGACGAAATTTGAATTGACAAAGAAACGTTGAATTTCACGTTAATAACCCAAGATATCAGTGGCGTTACGGCATTCGTGCGTATTAGTCGCGTTCCTAGTTGCTTACGTTTTAATAAGTGCAGCGATAACACTGCGCTCGTTGCGCCCGGGAACTCGGTAACAAACCGGTTTGCCGGCGCGCTCCGCGCCTATCTATAGATGACGGAAGATACAAATGAATACGATTCTAAATAATTATGTTATACCAATATATTGTTGAGTGATAATTCCATAAGTGACCATGAAATGATAGATGAAGAGTTGCAAGTTTATCAAAAAGAGAACCAGATACTTAACAGATACTAGCTTAACATAATACATTGGAATTCTCAAAGCTTACGTCCTAAATTAGTTTCTTTAGAAAATTTACTAGCGCAAGAAAAAAATCATATAGCTGTTTTATGTGAAACATGGTTACAACCTCGAGAGTTTTTTGAAGGTAAGTGGTTATAACATTTTTCGTAGGGATCGAGATGATAATTATGGTGGTGTAGGTATTCTTGTACATGCATCAATTAAGAGTCAGCCACTGAACGTGCGAGTTAGAAACTCTCAAATTGAGGTTGTGGGTATAAAATTATTTAATTGCACAGATGTAGAAAGTATAATTTCAGTTTACTGTCCTCCTTCTGCTAGTACAACACAATCCGATTGGGAAGATTTATTTTCTATTATACCAAAAAAAAAACTTAATTTTAGGTGATTTCAACGGCCATCATGTGAGTTGGTCATATAAGTCGGATGGCCGCGGTTGTCAAATTTTTGATGCCTTGCTAGAAAGTGAATATGTTATTATAAACAGTGGTGCACCCACTCGGATAAACTTAGTTAATAGCGGATTACAGCAGTCTGCTCCAGATATTTCGATAGTTTCTTCAGATATAGCTTTAAAGTTTCATTGGGTAACCTTAAATGAGACGCTAGGCAGCGATCATTTAATTATAAAATTATCTTTAAATAATATAGAGTTAGGTTTTAATTATAATTTAAGGAGGAATTTTAAAAATGCTAACTGGGATTCGTATACTGTTTTACTGTCTAGGCTTTTTACAAATTTTAATTTTTTGCACAATAATTTACAAAACACTTATGATGGATTTATTGATATTTTAAATATAGTGGCTAATAGATTTATAACCTTTATAAAAATTGACACAAATCCAACTAGTAATTTTGCACCAAAGCCGTACTGGAATATGACCCTATCTAAATGCGTCGCTGAACGTAGATTAGCTCTTTCTAAATTTAGACGGAACCCTATTCCACAAAATTTTGAATTATTACAAGAAAAAACCCGCATAGCCCAGAGACTTATACGTAATGCTAAGAGTACATCGTGGCAATCATTCTGTTCTTCGTTAAATGAAACCTTATCTCCGAATAAAATTTGGAAAAAAATGCAATGGCTGAAAGGGTATAAAATAGTTAGAAATCACGTAGATTCTGTTAAAGCTAACCAACTGCTACATAATTTAAGTCCAGACTCTGTCATGCCAGCTGAGTTAATTTACGTGTCTAAAAACTCTACACTTAATAAAAAAATTACAATACAAGAATTAGAAAGATCAATTCGGCCTAAAGATACAACACCGGGTTACGACAATATTTCATATTCAATGATAAGTCATCTTCCAGATAACGGTAAACAGTTATTACTTCTATTTTATAATAGTTTCCTTTTTCAAAGTTTTGTACCTAGACAATGGCGGGATGTATCTATTGTGCCAATACCTAAACCGGGACGAGACCTCAATGACCCATCGTCACTTAGGCCCATCTCAATGATATCCTGTATCTGTAAAGTTTTTCATTCTATTCTAATGTATAGGTTAGAATGGTTTATTGAAAAACATAATTTATTATCCGAGAATACTACAGGGTTTAGAAAATGTCACTCAACACTGGATAATTTAAGTAATTTTGTAATGAATATTGAGATCGGTTTTTTAAAAAAGAATCAACTATAGCGTGTTTTATTGATATTAATGATGCATACAACAACATAGATATACCTAGCTTACTACAGATTACGGATCAGCTAGGGGTGGGAGATGTAATGTGTCAATATTTCTGGAACTACCTAAAAGAAAGATATCTTAAAATTAATGTTAATGGTACAATTTTATGTCGTAGCACAGGGCGAGGATTGCCACAGGGGGATCCAATATCACCACTTCTGTTCAATGTTGCAACTATATATATGTAAGAAAATTACTAACGTTAATGTATCGCAGTACGCAGATGATTTCGTTTTGTATATGACTGATAGCACCATTATTAGGATTTCGGAAGCTTTACAAGCAGCGTTAAATAAATTATCATGGTTATTACAAAAGATAGGTTTGGAAGTTTCTTCGACAAAAAGTAAAGTTTGTATTTTTAAAAGGGGATATAAGCGTGACAACGTAATTCTTACAGTTAACGATGCAACATTGCCAGTAGTGGATAATTTCAAATACTTGGGTCTATGGCTCGATCGGTCATTGAGGTAGTCTAAACACTTAAATGAGCTAAGGGATAAAATTTCAAAGTTTACAAATATTTTTAAAATTCTTGTTGGTTCAAATTGGGGAGTGCATCCTGTCCATATTAGACGTTTATACATGTCATTGATACGAAGTCGTTTGGATTACGCCAGCTTTTTATACAACAATGCGAGTAATACGCATCTAAGTAAATTAGACAAAATTCAAAATCAAATGTTGAGACTTATTGGTGGGTTTGTAAAATGTGCTGCAATACATGTTATGGAAAATGAGTTACATCTTCAACCTCTGTTTATTCGTAGACACTACTTGGCAGGTAAATATTGGTTGAAAGCTAAATCCTTAGAAAACAATAAAATAATACCTTTATTGAATGAAATACACCATCTTAGCAACAATATTAGGAATCCGACCAGGAGAAGTAGGAAAAAACCATTATTAGTAACGATTAATGAATCTTATAGCACGATTGCAGTACATACAAGTTCTCAATTAGAAATGTACACATTAAATACTTGGGTTAGTTATATTGATGTATATAATTTCATTAAACCTAGCTTAGAAATAGTCAAAAAGTCAAAAAAGTTTTATAATAGTAATTTGCTAAATCAGTTGTGTGTTAAATATATAAAAGATAATTATTTAAATTTTTATAAAATATATACTGACGGGTCGACAGACCGCTACAGGGTTGGAGCTGCGTTTCTTGATCCTAATAAAAATGGTTTTATGAAGTTGAATATGAAAACAAATATAAATATTATGAATGCAGAACTTATAGCAATATCAGAAGCCCTTACCTACATTAATTCTTTAAAACATACTGGACATTACGTAATATTTACAGACTCCAGAAGCGCCCTCCAACACCTCGTTAGATGTTCCTCAACGATACGAGGAACACCTATAGCATATACAATACTTAACAATGTATGTAACCTAGCTAATGTAGATAAAAATGTTACATTGCAATGGATTCCATCTCATATTGGCTTGATAGAAAACGAGAAGGTGGATCAATTGGCAAAAGAAGCTTCGGTTGATGGGGTAGAATATAATTGTATTCCTTTCTACACGGATCTTATACCTTTCATGAGGATGAAGTGTACTGAAATGTGGTCAGAATATTTTGATAAGAGGTCTCTCACAAAAGGTATTTGGTATAAAACCATCCAACCCAATATTTCGGCTGTGCCGTGGATCGATCAGGCCAATATGAGCAGACCAGAGATTGTAATGGCTCTTCGGCTTCGTTCGGGGCACATTCCGTTGAACAGTTTTGCCTTCCTTATGGGCAAAGTGGAGTCTCCAAACTGCTCGATATGTAACAAAGTAGAAGACGTGCACCACGTTCTGGAGGAGTGTGCCCGGAATGAGGCAGAAAGGAGGCAATTTATATCCTTCAATAATTGTTTAAATAATTATAACGTTGGTGTTTTTAATAGCATTCTGTCTTCCCCCTCATCAGATAAGGCCAGAATGTTATATAAAATGGTAAAAATTTGTTGCGAGAATAGGCACACTGAGTAATATTTAGTATGATAGAATTTAGTTCTAAGTTGATTTCTGTAAAATTATTTCTGCAACGAGGGTGACTTAATCACTAAGTGATCAAACCCTTTTAAAAATAAAGAAAAAAAAAAAAACCCAAGATATCAGAAGCATATATCAAAATTTTGATGACTTATAGTGATGAATTATAGTGACGATTTATATACGAATGATTATTATTATTAAATTATTATATAAAAGTGAAATAATCGGGATAAGTACCTACATAGGTGCGTAAGAGTGACGACAATGTCTGATGGATTCGAACTACGAATTACGTTAACTTACGTAGTAACTAATACCTAATCTGTGACGTTAACATTGCACCGACCGGGTTCGTTGTCGTCCGTTTGTTTTCTGGAGTAGTCCAAGCATATGTTACCAAAAAGTAAGATTTTGCACCAAGGTATACCCTGGATCCAAATGTACTGAACAGAACTCCTGACTTGGGGATTTCGGCGTTGTTTAAAGAACTACAAGCATAGGCCACTATGTCAATTACAGTAATCATCACCACCATCATCACACCATACATCATCACATTATGATGATATAATAGGTACTTCTCATAGTATTTTACACCGACACGGATATCTTTGAACATTACTTTGCCGTTTGTGAACCTATTTGCAAAATTCTTCTGTTATTGTAAAGGTTATAATTCGAAATTTGTCCCTGAGTCACCAAAGTGGTGACCTGATGATGGAATCCATGATGAATCGAGGGAGCTCTTCGAAATTTATATGTATACATACATACAAACAGTAAGCTTAAACGTGAGTTCTAAAAAAATTGTTTTATCAGGATATTGTTTGGGCTGGTACCGACTTCAAAATTATGAAGATTGACTAGAGAAATATTTACAGTTTTAGTCGATTTTAAAAGGGGAATTATTTAGAAATGACAGATAATATTTTAAATCTAAACGTCCAACGGAGAGATCTTTTTCAAAAAGTTTGTGAAGCTGTGGAAAGTGATTTGCAGGTACAAGAAAGCCAATCATTCTTATTCATCACCCATAGTGCAGGAAGTGGAAAGTCCATCGTCTTGAAATTACTCGTGGAACATATCAAACGGTGTTATGCACCTACAGTATGATGGTGAATAAACTACATATTGCTCAATGCTAGATTTGTTGAGGTGGAATATTTAATAAGAGTAGCTGCATATCATATATCTGGTAAATACAAAACAAAAATAAGACAATAGACGAAATGTATGTGGTGTCACTTGAAAATTTAAGAATTATACACCTGCGTCTTAAAGAATACAAAAAAAAAGAACAAGTAATAGGATCCACAAGGAATCGAGGAAGCTCTTATCAGAAAAGTTAATAATACTCGTTAAGTTTTCTTACACATTTTGAATTTCCGCGCAACTTTTCCTGTCAACACAACACCACAAAAAAGATTTATAAAAACGGGTCCATCAGTTCATGCAATGAATGACTAAGGAAAAAGGGGATAATTTTGTTATTTAAATATAGGAAATAATCACTAACTATGGACCAATCTGAGACTTGGGGCCGGCCGATTCAACATTAAGCAATTTGACTGAAGATTTCATAGTGTATGAAAACAAATGTTTTTGTCACACCTTTATACATACAAACAACATTTTCAAAATGGCTGGTACCAATTTCAAAAATAAGAAGATTGAGTAGAGAAATAGTTAAATTTTAGTAGAATTTAAAAGGGAAACTATTTCGACAATAATAATTATTTCATACTTGTAAGCGATTTTTAGGAATATTATTGCTTTTACTTTGGAAGTCGGTTTATATATTTTTTTAAAATATTTAGAACAATCATAATTTTCATTAAAAATAGTAAGTACCAAAAAATATATATAGAAATGTTGATGAAGGGTATAATCCGAAATTGGTGCCATTATCACCAAAGTGGTGACCTGATGGTGGGATCCATGAGGAATCGAGGGAACTCATAGAAATTTGTATGGACACCTATACCACCTGCAAGCTTAAGCCATGTCACAGTAATCATCATCATAACCACCATCATCACACCATACATCATCGCATTATGATGATATTTATTTCAGGTAACAACAGAAATACAACGTGAAAATGTCTACTGCCTACTTATCACGGTTAAGGAGATACAGCCTGGCGACAAACAGGCAGACAGCGAACCCATTGAGTACGGATCCCTAAAATTATAGTGTAACAATCTCGGATAAAAAACTCCATTAGTGTGTGCGGAGGTTACTACCAGTGCTGGATTTGCAGGCTGGACCGTGAGTATGGTGCTTTTCATATTTAACGTTTAACACCGAACAATAATAAGGGAGTTTTTATAATTGATTAAATAATCAGTCAAAATGGTGAAAAAGTGTTGTTAGAAAAACTGTTTAAACTGCGAAAATTCAATTTCCCGCTTTTTTAAATTACACTACCACTGGTTGTATGCTTAGTTGCACTACCATGATATTAAAAAAAATGTAGTCAAAAGTAAAAGTAGAAGAAGAGGTTATGTGATTTTAAATCTTAAGTACCTATCTATCTTGATTTGCAAATCTTAAAATTAGTTTAGACAGAAAATGTTGAGAAATAGTTGTTGCTCTATATGCTTATCTTTAGATAAAAGAACTATTAACATTTATGAAACAGATCTGCAGTATGTTTATGAGAACCTCGCAAATATAAAGGTATGTATTCAACATACCTATTAAATTACACTAAACGAACCCCGAAATACATTTCGTAATTGGTATTTCTACCTGCAAAGTTTTCCGGGAGTTTTGAAATTGGTTATTTTATAGATTTTGATAATAAGTATGCTCTTTTCTAAATACTCGTAACTTAGCCGCTAGCGTAGAGTTGCCAAATCCCATCTCTTCATAAGACAACCCCCGTGAAAACCCCGAATTTTAGACCTCCAAAACCTGCAGACCCAAAAATTTAATTTTAATATTATTTTAAAATGTAACATACGAGATTCAATTACAGTTTAATACAATTTTATATGCTATTTTATCTGATAAATTTATAATCTTTAAACTGTTCTCATTTAAAACAAAATAGTTAATTCTTTGTGTAAAAAAAAAGAATGAATGCAGTAAGCAAGAAATTTTTCTATTGTTATAGGAGTTAAAAGTTTAATAAAATCCTATCTGAAACGCTGTTCCTTTGCAAAATCAATGGCGTTAAATTGGGCCCCAATTTTTTTTGTCAACCTTAAAATATTTTCAAGCTTTTTTGTGCAACATTTTCTGCATGGAACCCAACGCAACGGGTTATTTCAAAAAACATAATAACTGATTTTTTTTTGTTGATATTTCTCTATACAAACTTTGGGATGAAATGGAGGTCCATTATATCCCTTTAGCCACAAATTTCAAAATTCATACTCAATAATTTCTACTTATTTCCTTTTATATTAAAGTTCATGGAAATTGGGACTGATTTATTTTTTCAAACATTTAACCCGCTTTTGAAATGTTTTACACTCTCAGAGGGTGAATTCTCATTCCTTAAAACATATATTTAATTAAATATATTTAAGAGTATGAATCTCAATCATGGAGGAAATAAAAAGAGGAGACATTGTAATAAGATTTCAGTATGAAACAAAACATGATAATCTGTAGGGTGAGGGGGGTGTCAGACTCTGCCCACTTCTGTTGTTATAGAGTTTTGCTATCTCACACTAGATGGCACTAAACAGAAGATTACATTTTAATCAACAGGGGCATAGCTATTAAGAATTTTTCAACCAGGGAGTTATTTTTATTTATCTTGTAAGGCATCTCGTTATATTTTATTTATTGTAATATTATTATTATTTATTGATAAAAGTGTTAAATTAAATGATTTGTGGTAAATGACGAAAGGAATTTGTTTGTTCTTACATTAAGTTTTTTAAACGTGTTGTCTGCTTGAAATATGTTTAAAGTAAAGTAAGCCATATGTCCATTTGTCATTTGCCACAATTTTATTATTCTTACACTTTATTTTTACAATTTAATCTTAATAATTTTATATTAATACCACAACTTTACTACTAATTTCATATTGATTTCATATGTTTTTATTATTAAATGTAGTAAGGACCGTCGGGCTACCAAGCACCGTCTGGTGACAGAAAAAGTCTCGAAAATTCTTATTGACCATTTTTGATACCACTTATGCTACCAGATGACACTTTGTGTGGGTTGGGTCTGCCCCCTAACGACAGAAAAGATATCAAAAACCCTCATTGGGAGTGCAATTATATGCCTAAATAAAAAATTAAATATATTTATATATATGTAACGATGATACTTTTGTTGATATATGAAATAAATTAATTTCCACTTACGAGGCAATATGGGTTTTCGTCAAAAGGGGTGATAAATTTAATCGAAATATGCCCCTACTTTTTGTTGTGTATGGTAGTCGTCTATACTTGACGATAGATGGTGTTTACGAAATAATGAAAAACTAAATATTACTTTTTTTAATCCCCATGATCAAAAGTTTCCTAAAACAATTATAATAAATTTAGTTTTTAATTACTTTCACATGAAATGTTACCTCCGTGGCATCAGAACGACTATCCGAGTAATTTTTGCAATAAGTTATCGATATCACTGAGTTGTGCACAGTACGAACGCAGACAGTACACTGATTTAGGCCACGCCCATTGTGATGACATCGCGTTGGGACCAAGTAAAAATCACAGTGCACAATTGCTTATGCCGTTTCCTCTCTTTAATATCTCCATCATCTCAACTTTGATCAAAATCGGTGCAGATTTAAAGATTTTCCATACAAATTTTCAATCCCTATTTTACCCCTTTAAGGGAGGAATTTTCAAAACCCTTCTTAATGCGTTTATTTACATTGTAAATAAAACTACTGTCCAAATTTCATTTCTTCAATTGGCAGTTACGGCTGTGCGATCATCTATACAAAATTTGTTTAACTTGGTGTTAGCAGCAATTTTCACATATTTATATCTATTTTATCCCATATTTGCAACTATTAAGTGATAGTATAAAGTTCATGTAATTTGACCATTTTGAGTGACTACTCACTTTGATTTATGTCACAATATTTTTATTTCCAAAAATCGCTACTTCCTACTCCAAATATTAGTCCCTAGCCATGTAAGATCTCCCAAATTTAACAAACATTTAATTGTTATTCTGTCTAAATAATAATTTTATTTAACTCAACTGAAACACGTTTATTATTACATTACTAACCTAGTCATTGCGATTTAATTTTTAATAACAATAACTTTTATCATATTATTTCAAGTTAAAAAGTGTAAGCTTTAAAAAGTATCAGTCCCTAGCTATTTGCGAAATTCGAAAATACGCGGCATTTAAGCTTATGGCGTTTTTTATAAATTGCTCAAGCGAAAGCATCGATGTGAAGTTAGTTGTTCGCACGACCAATGCCGCGTCAGCCATTTCGTTTTTAGTGCGGTCGCTGATTTTGTTACGGAAGTACGTCCTGTGCCAGTCAAACTCTCAGTCCCTTGGTAAGTTATTTCAAAGATAGTTAATTAATAATTGATTTCATTACATATTCTAAATTTAAGCTGTGTTTGCCGTGTTATTTTGATCACCTTCAAGAAGAGAGCGTATTCCCTCTAAAAGGCCGGCAACGCACCTGCAGCTCTTCTGATGTTGCGAGTGTCCATGGGCGACGGTAGTTGCTTACCATCAGGTAACCCGTTTGCTCGCTTGCCCCCTTATTTAATAAAAAAAAAAAAAAAACCTGCTGGTTTTTATGTTTATTTTAATTAATATGTTTGATGTTATATGTTTGATTTTGCTTTGATTCGTCAGTCCCTAGACCGTCAGGCCCTCGTCGTAAAAGTGACTACGTCCTGATGCCACACCTAGGGACTGACGGTCATACTGCGTGATCCATGGTTTTAATAATAAAATATGTGTATTTATTGTAGAATATGGCACCTAAAAAGAAATCATTACTGTCTAAAGAGGAACTGGCCAAAAAATGTCTGAACAGACAAAGAGACTGTGGGAATAGTGGGAGCCCCAAATGGAGATCTCCGATCGAGCAAGGTGGTATGCTCAGTCAGGCCGAAGCCCGCTTGTAAGCGTTTCAGATGTTGTATATATAGCGCCGAACTGTGAAAACTTCGATAGCTCGATTCATGATCGTGGCGCTAATTGGTCCGCCACATCACTTCCTCTCGAAGACCGGAGGTCGAAATCTTGAGTTGTCTGCTTGAGTCACCAGTGCCAAAGAATCCCAGTGAGTCGGAACTGTGCTGCTGCTGCACGAGCTCCAGTGAGTCGGAGTGCTGCCGTGCGGGGCCGATGATACGTGCTGACCAGGAGAGATTTCCTCTGCTTGCTGACCGGTCGTTGTAGTGAGAGTGCCCGTTGAAGCCGATAGGGTTCGAATAGGCAGCGGTCCGTTGAGTCTGATGGTCGAGCTACTCGATGAGGCTGAGTGCTGGCTGCCGTGGTTCGGAGGGGTGGTGAATGATGAAGACGATATCCAGAAGGAGGCGTGTTCTGTCGAGGGTCACCAATGTGAGAATAGTGGAGCCCCAAAGGGAGATCTCCGACTGAGCGAGGTGGTATGCTCGGTCAGGCCGAAGCCTGCTTGTAAGCGTTTCAGATGTTGTATAATATATAGCGCCGAACTGTGAAAACTTCGATAACGCGATTGAGGATCGTGGCGCTAATTGGTCCATCACAAGACATTTAGAAAAGAAATAAAGACGACCCTGTTTTGCTAGTAGAGTACAAAGAAATAATACGACTGAAATATTAGGCCTTTACCTATGAAATTGCTGTTTTGTATGAAAAAATTTAAACGTATTTTTTCATGTATTTTTTATTTGTATTAATCGAAGTAATCACCCATGCAATCAATGCATCTTTGCCAACGCAGTGGCAGTTTATTGATGCCCTTCTTAAAGAAACCAGCTGGACGGGAGGCAACAAATTCTTCAAAGGCATTTTGTACTGCCTCTCGGGTATTGAATTTTTTTCCCGCCAAGAAGTTATCCAAATTCTGGAAAAAGTAGTAGTCTGTAAGCGCAAGGTCTGGTGAGTAGGGCGGATGACGAGAGCTTCCAACCCCAGTTCTTGCAACTTGGAGACCGTCTGCTGTGCAGTATGAGGTCGCGCGTTGTCGTGCAGGAGCAGCGGAGACGAGCGATTGACCAATGCTGGTTGGAGATGTGCCAGTTTCTCCATCATTGTGTTCAGTTCTTCACAGTACACATGTGCAGTAATGCTCACCCCGTTTGGTAAGAATTGAATCACACCGGCGCTAGACCACCAATCAGTGACCATCACTTTTCTAGGGGTAAGTTTTCGTTTAGGGCATTGTTTAGGTGCTGAACCAGGATCCAACCAACTTGCTGAGCGCTTGCGGTTATCAAACAGAATCCATTTTTCATCGCAGGTAACAATGCGGTTCAAAATTCCTTCATTTATGTGTCTGTTGAGCAGTGCAAGGCACGTCTCGACGTGTACTTCGCGCTGGAGATCATTGATTTCGTGGGGTACCCATTTGTCAAGCTTTTTTACCTTGCCAATTTGACGCAAATGGACCAATATTGTTTTGACGATAACGTCGAAAGCTGCTGCTAATTCAGCCGTAGATTGTGTATCATCAGCTTCCACAATCGCCTTTAATTCGTCATTGTTGACCAAAGTCTTCGGACGACCGCGAGGTTCATTTTTCAGGTCAAAATTTCCAGAACGGAAGCGAGCAAACCAATAACAGGTGGTGCGTTGGTTTGTAGTGTTAGCTCCGTAAACGTCGTTGATGTTGAGTGCCGCTTGTGCCGCGTTGCTGCCACGACGGTACTCATATTCCATAATTACTCGAATTTTTAACGTATCCATGATGACGAAAAAGATTGAAATGCGATGAAAATGTAACACTAATCAATAAACAAATGACTACTTTGGGAAAAAGAATTCCATGTTTTTAAAATAAAATTAATTTGAAATTAGAATTCTTAGCCAAACAAAAATTATTTTGATTTGAAATGGCCAGTACTGGAGAACGGCAATTTCATAGGTAAAGACCTATTATCTAAATAAAAACGATAAAGTGTCGGAAATGGACGGAAAAATGGAATTGAAAAAAAAAATGTGTCGAGGATATGGCACCACGTGAGCACAGAAGAGCTCGAAAAAAATTGGTAAGTCTACTCATCACATTATAGAAAAAAACAAAAGATTCGTGGAAATGGTAATAAATAAATGGATCAAAATACGCCGTCGTCATCGGACGATGATAATATTCCTGAAGTTCCTATTACAAACAATGAAAGAAGAGCTGAAGCTAAATAAAGGAGTATGGTTCAACGGAAAAAAGAAATAGTAAAATGAAAAGGAAGGACTGATTCATTAATAATTTGAAGAAAAAACTTGTCAGCGAACAACAAGGAAACAGAAGACTTGAAACGTATAATGACGAAAAATAAGAAAGTGCTTAAACCAAAAAGTAAAATTGAAGCCATGGCTAACGACCCTAATCAAAAAGCAGAATGGATAAAAAGCAGTATTTGTCGAGATTGTCCAGACGTTATTGACTTTTTGTTACAATAATTAATAATAATATGTAAGTTATTTTTTTTTCTGTTAATTTTTCAATAAAATGTGATTAAACACACTAACCGTCTTTGACGTCAGTCCCTAGATCACTAATTTCAAAAAATCTTGAATTTCTCTTAAAATAGTAAAGTGACTGGTTCTTTTAGATGTAACAAAGTAGATATTATACCCACAGTATAGAATTAATTACTGATAACCTGCAAAAAATACCTTGTTCAAAATTAGGCCATAAGTCAACCAAATTTTGAAGAACCACCCATACGTCAGCCAGTCAGTTGGGACATCTCCTTTTATATTATATATTATGTTATATACACACACCGGCATATTTAGCGGAACATAAAATAAAGGTTTGATATCAGTATCATATAAGGTTGCTGGCTGGTTTATACGTCATTTAATTTAAATATAAATATTTTCAAATTAAGAAAACAACTGAACATCACATTTTATGCAATTGTTTTAATTTTATTCAAATACACCTTATCTGCAGCGAACTTCGAGTATTTCTTCCTTCTGAGTTTGATTTAAAATTTCATTGAAATACTGTTTTTTGTTAGTTTTTTTTTTAATCGCGCATCTTTTTGGAGTTGAGGACTGAATTATGCCTGACTTAGCCCCAACGGAGATTGCCAGGGCACTCGAAATGGTAAGAAATGGTCAAACCTACAGAGTGATATCCAGAGATCTTCGTCGACCAGTTTCAACGATCCATCGCAGTATCCAACGGTGGTGGATCAATAATGGTTTGGGCGGGCATTTGTTTGGGAGCTCGCACAGACTTGGTATTGATTGACAGAGGGAGTCTGACTGCAGACCGCTATATCAGAGAAGTTTAAGAAGAAGATGTCGTACCGTTTGCCCCATATATCGGTGACGATTTTGTTTTTATGCAGGATAATGCTCGGTCGCATACCGCTCGGGTAACAAGCTTATCTTAATGATATGAATATCAATGTTATGGAGTGGCCGGCGAGATCACCGAATATGAACCCAATAGAGCACGTTTGAGACATGCTGAAAAGAAAAGTTAAGTCCAGAATTCCAGCTCCTGCCAACGTGGGTGAACTGCGAATCGCCGTAGTTGAGGAATGGCGGAGACTATCCTAGGATACCATCGATAACATCATTCTCAGTATGCCTAGACAGGTAGAAGCTTTAATAAGAGCACGTGGAGGAAATATGCGATATTAATCACCATTTTTCTAATTTAATTAATTGTTATTTTAATATTAATTTTCACTTTTCCCGGTTACATGAAAAGTTCAAAAATGTACCATTTTTCACAAATAGCCTTTACTCGCAAAATCTGCTCTTAATGTGATCTCATTTTGAGTAAAACAAATGAAACTTTAAATAACAAAAGAAGTGTAGTAAGTAGATTTTAAAATAAAACCATATTTTTTTAATTATGGACCTTTTTTTTGTGTTCCGCTAAATATGCCGGTGTGTTTAGATGACTCGGCATTAAGAATACATAATATAGGTAACCCTTCATTTTCACCTGTAATAATCTTCAACCCTCAGTGGTCGATTACTCTTTCGCACATCACCTGTTGGTTTGTAGGGGTAGGCAGCTGTAGAAGTAGGTAGTAGGTAGCTGTAGAAGTAGGTGTAGTTGTTGGTGCAGAAACTGTAGGTTTATTTACTGGAATAAATAAACCTACAGTTCACTACTTCATAGTTATGACAGAACAACATCTATTGTGTACAGCTAGTAATGTAAATTAAAAATGCGTATTGTATTTAGCTTTCGTTTACTACTTCAATTTATAGATTAGAGATGAAGAGTTCTGGGTGTGTTACATTTGCTACACGAGACTGCGGCAATGTCACCAGCTGCAGCAGTTGGCTATACAGACGATAGGTCTTGTTGATGATCTTTTCCAGAATAAGGTACTTAAATGGATTATGTAGTAATATATAATAAATGTGTAACGTGTATGTTTTAAATATTGAGTATTCGCAATAAATTACTATTCTGGGTACTAACCAATGTTAAGTTTTAATTAATGTTTATTATACTTTAATGTTTATAGATTGACAAAGAGATTGGAGTGTTTCGATCTTTGTTGGAATTATCAACTTGCAACATGAAGGTTTTTTCACTTTCCACCTCATTTAACAAACAAGAGTCAGATGAGAAGATAGAATTTTACAATTACTACGAAGGTAGGTTTATGCTATCATAACGACTTCCAGCTGAGTCCATACTTAGCCGACCAACATTTCTTTAGAAATGTTTTATGCGTCAAATCCCGACAGTGTCCAAATAAAATAAACTTTATTGCCGCGCATTAAGGTTTAATAATATATAATAGCAAAAGTGAGTCAAGATACTTTTTATGCTTTTTCTAAATAAATTTTTAATATTCTTGGATTATTTTTAAACAAACAAAGTAACAGCAGTAAAATGATCCAAAACACTACCTCTTTGTAAGTTTTGAGTGAAGTGGAACTAAAAAACTAAAAAAGTCAAAACTGTAAACTAATAACTAACTGTTTATGATTAAAAAACATATTTTTTTAATCATTTTTAAACCAATTTTACATGAAGAAGTACAGAGTAGTTCTCGTTTAGTTCTCGTGTATTAATTTCATATTTTTTTATCTCAGGGATTGAAGAAGATGTAATTCTAGAAAATATAAATGACGATGAAGACGAGGAAAAACCTTATATTATATATGAAGGTCCGCTTGCTGGCATTACACAGGAATTACTAGATGTGAGTGAAAAATGTGCTCGTCAAAGTACCACAACACAACAGTGTATAGAAGTACATCTCGAGGATCGGGGAGAACAAACATGGGGGAATCAGAAAGGAAATCCGAAAATAAAACAAGAGATAGAAGATGAGATAGGAGATAAAGGTACATACATATTATACACACACTGTTATCTTTAGAAGTTGACAGAGTGGACCTTCCACTTTAAGATGTAAACTTAAACATTTTCATAAAAAAATATTTATTTAGGTATCGAACAAGATGATGATGACGAGCAAGAAAACAAAAATGTCTGCGAGAGGCGATACCATGGCAGTGCGGCACAGTCCAGCTGTTACGAGAAACCGTTCTGCTGTGATGTTTGTTTGAAGACATTTTCTTATAAAAGTCAATTAATTAAGCACATACGGACTCACGCGGAGGAAAAACCATTTAGTTGTGATATTTGTTTAAGGAAGTTCACTCACAAGCTAAGTTTAAACGCCCACAAAATAATTCATTCAAACGACAATCCGTACACCTGCAATATTTGTTCAAGGAAATTCTCGAAAAAGTGTCATTTAAATAGTCATATGCTAACACACAGAGA
Organism: Phengaris alcon alcon; assembly: GCA_037179445.1. Classification (NCBI taxonomy): domain Eukaryota; kingdom Metazoa; phylum Arthropoda; class Insecta; order Lepidoptera; family Lycaenidae; genus Phengaris; species Phengaris alcon. The sequence goes on along the minus strand of JAYRCH010000207.1, from coordinate 3,891,044 downwards.
AGATAAACCATTTAGCTGTCACATTTGTTCTAAGAAATTCTCACGCCAGAGTTATTTAAATAAACATAATATACTAATGCATATGGACGACAAACCGTATTTCTGCCACATTTGTACAAATAAATTTTCACGAAAGAGTTACTTAAAAACCCACATGCTTATACATACAGGCACCAAAGCATTTTGCTGTGATATTTGTGCAAAGAAATTCTTTTACAAAAGTCAACTAAATTATCACATGCTAAAGCATTTAGGCGACAAATCATACATGTGCCATGTGTGTGCAAAGAAATTCTTACATAAACATAGTTTAATTAGTCACCTACGTGTTCATACAGGCGAAAAACCTTTTAGCTGTGATATTTGTCCAAAGAGATTCGCACTAAGCAGTACTTTATGGTCCCATAAACTTACCCATAAAGGCGAGAAACCTAACAGCTGCCATATTTGTTCAAGAAAATTCTTACAAAAACGTGAATTAGAAAATCACATAAGAACTCATACTGGTGACAAGCCATTCAGCTGCGATATTTGTTCCAAGAAATTCTTAACAAAGACTCATTTAAAAAGACACACACGCACTCATACAGGCAACGAATCATTTATCTGTAAGTTTTGTTACGAGACATTCTCACGCCAGAGTCAATTAGATAACCACAGTATACTAATTCATACAGACACAGCTAAACCATACGTCTGCAATATTTGTGCAAAGAAGTTCTCACGAAAGAGTAATTTAAATAATCACAGACTAATTCATAGAAGCGAGAAAGCATACAGCTGCGATATATGTTCAAAGAAATTCAGACACAAGTGTAATTTAAATCAGCACGCAAAAATTCATACGGGTGAAAAACCCTATAGCTGTGACATTTGTTCGAAGTCATTCTCACAAAAGACTCATTTAACTAGGCACAAACTAGTTCATACAGGCGAAAAACCGCACAGCTGTCATATTTGTTTAAAGAAATTCTCACAAAAGGAAAATTTAAATACACATATAAAAAAGCATAATCGTCAGTGACCATTTAAATATGATATTTGTTTAAAACAGTTTAAAGAAATATATATAGACGAAGCCAATAAGCCATTTTCTCCGATGCTTCTCAAAAATCCGAGTTACCTAGCGCTATGCTGTACAAATGTTTTGATTTATAAAACTTAAAATCTAAAAAATAAGTACCTGTTTTGTGGCATAATAATAAAATATTAGTATTTTGTTCTTTGGCAATCTTATTCACTTCAAGTATTGATTTAGATGACAAATCACGAAATTTTGTTTTGTACAAAAATGAGGAACAGTCATGTTTTTTGTGGCGTATGCAGACTTATGGCGACAAAAAAAACCAGTAAATACTGTTAAAAATTATTTCAATCGGACCAAAAATGACGAAGATACAGCAATTTTAGTGAATTAGTTCCAAAAACGCGCCTGAGAATGAAGTGAGTCGCAGTGACGACATCTGTCGTCGTCACCTCCTCTCTAAATACAACTAAAATATTTAACGTTAACAAAAACAATGCACGCGAGGCACGAGCGTTGGAAGAAAGAATTGAAGAATGAATACTTAAGCAATACCTATGAAGTATGTGTACAATCATGCCGTTGTCGCAAGGATCGCGACAGATGACGTCATCGTAACCAATTTAGCGGAAACGCGCGTTTCAAATTAGCCGTAAATATTTATTTATATTTACTTTATTTATTTTGACAATAAGAGAAATAATCGGCATACCTAATTACCTACTTAAGTGTGTAACCGTGAGGAACGTCTGTGTTATTTTACTATGTTTTCATTTACCGACAGATTAGTGAAATAATCGGGATAATAATTACCTACTATTACTATTAGTATGTAAGAGTGACGACAACGCCTATGTTATTTTATTACGTTTACCGACAAAAAACTGCTCCAATTCCCTCTCGGATCGCCAACAGGCCGAACGTCTAAATTGATCCGTACTAGTTAATTAAAAATAAAGTGTTAAATTCGGCGTAATAAATAGAAGTTCATGAATCATCAAGAGGTTTTGTCTACAACAACACAACGCGGTTTCACTACTTGCAGCTAATGGTGCCTACGTCCCGCCCCCAAACAAGGAAAGAACCTAACGACTATACAAGAAGGAGACTCTTCTCGCGCGCCGGGCCCCTGGAAAGGGCCTTGGGCGGGGAACCAAAACCAGGGGCAAAAGCCCCTCTACTTGGGGTTGGATGACGCGCCCAGTACTAATACTGGGCGCATTTAGTCGTGTTTTAGGGAAGACCCCCCGCGGCAGAACGCGGGGGAAACCCGTGGTGGGGCAAAATTCACAAAGGGAGTGACGATTGCCAACCAGGCACGACCAGGACCGGCGGTCGGCTCCAAACGGCGCGTGGGGGTCCCGACCCGGGGGCCGAGAAACGTGTTTGGGTCCACTCCCTCACGCGTCGTGTTTACCGGACCGCGGAAACAAGCGACCTGGGGAAAGGGTTGGAGTTTTAAAATCTTCCGGGCCCCGAATTTTTGTGTCGGGGGGAAGATACGCCACGGAGACGACGGGGTGGCATTAGGGCTGCCACTCGTCAGGCACCGGACGAGGTAGAGACGAGTTACACCGGCATCTGGTTTGCCGGTGTAAAGGTAAGGGGGGGGGGGGGGATACAATCCCGCGATGGGTGGTGGCGCAATACATACAAATGTAGTATAGATTGTATGTAGGTGTAGCGCATCAGTGCGCTGGATCTCTTCCTATTCTGGGGTGGCGGGGCGGGCTGCGTGGCTCCGCTGGGTCCTCAGATGGGACGGCATCCCTGGGCAGGCGGTGGCGATCGGGCGGGCGGGCATGCCACGGCGCCAGGTCGGTTAATTCAACCAGGCGCGAGGCGTTCGCGCGCGCGAACAGTCTGGAGGAGAGCTGGGCCACAAAAGCCTCTACGCTCTCCACCCTTTAGGTCTCTCGCAATGGTGTCGTTTCTCACGTACCAGGGGGCACCTGCGATACGGCGCAGCACGCGGTTCTGGGCTCTCTGCAGCGACACTCTCTGGGGCGCAGAGAGCAGGTGGTGCCACGCTGGTGCCGCGTACGTGAGGCAGGATCTAACGTAGGTTTTAAAAATGGCTAACCGCATGTTGAGAGGAATCTGTGGGGACTCGTAGGCTGGTCTCAGTTGGGCTATGGCTGACCTGGTCTTGGCCACCGCAGACTGGCACTGGAGGCGCATGGAGAGGCGGCGATCGATTATCACCCCGAGGTACTTCGCCGTCCTTCCCCATGGGATCTCGGCGTCTCCAATGTTCAGAGGAGCCGGAAAACTTGCTCTCGTAGTGACGGCGAGCGCCTGGGACTTACCTGTGTTAACAGAGAGGTTGCTCCATTTGCTCAGCCAGTCATGGAGAAGGTCCAGCGTCCTCTGAAGCTTGATGGCGGCATGGTCTGGGGTCAGTGAGCTGGCGATAAAGGCTGTATCATCGGCATACAGCGCCGCGGTGGTGCCAGGATCCTTGGGCACATCACTGGCAAAGAAGCTGTATAGCCCCGGCGACAGCACGCTTCCTTGGGGGACTCCCGCTGAGATGGGGTACTCACCTGAGAGGGTTCCATCCACGAGGACCTGGAAGGTCCGGCCGGAGAGGAAGGAAGCCACTAGCCTTATCAGGCAGGGGGGGACGTCGGCACGGATGAGCTTGTAGAGCAGACCTTCGTGCCAGACACTATCGAACGCCTTCTCCATATTCAGGAAAACTGCGACTGAGGAGTTATTTTTGTTGGCCGCAACGGAAAGGTGGTAAATCACGCGTACCAGCTGGAGGGTGGTACTCAGCTGGGACCTAAAGCCGAATTGTTCTTCGCGAGAAGGGAGTTACGGGGAGAGGTATTTGAGAAGAAGGATTTCAAAGGTCTTAGAGAGGGTTGAGAGGAGGGTTATGGGCCGATAGCCCTCGGCCCGTCTCAAATTTTTATGAGGCTTGGGAATATTAATTATTAACCCTAGTTTCCAGGGGGTGGGGAAGTGGCCGGTCCTCACAATGCCGTTAAACAGGCGGGTGAGGGCGGCCACCATTCTAAAAGGAAGGTGACGGAGGGCTGCGTTGGGGATACCATCCGCGCCGGGGGCCTTTTTAGGTTTAAGACGAGAGAGAGTCTTTTGGACCTCTCTCGGGGAAAAGGAGAAGGTTGGGGGGAGGGGGGGGGGGGGGAGAAAAACCTTTACCTCCTCGGAGACCATCCGGGCGTGATCCGTTGCGGCCGTGGGCAGCGGTTGGAATCGGCGTTCCAAGTGTCTGGCATGAATTTCTGCTCTATCCTCTGCTCGGTATCTTAAGTTGCCGTCTGGGTGCAGCAGAGGGCAAACGGGAGCAGCTGTTCCGGTCAACCTGCGGCAGAAACGGTGAAGGGAGGGCCAGTCCTCGCCCGCCTCCTGGATGCGCAGGGTCCAGTCTGCGGCATTTAAGTCTACTAGTAAGGAGTTTACCTTGGCAGTGAGACGGTTGAGCTGGCTTTTCATCACAGGGCAGCGGGTGCGCTGCCATCGGCGGCGCAGATGTTTCTTTTCCGCCACTAGGTCAGCAATGTGGCGGGGTAGTGGGCGCCTTCTGTGTTGTCGTCGGGTTGACGGTTGAGTGGCCGCTTCCATCGCAGCGGAAATTGTCCTGGAGACCTGCAGAGTCATCGATTCGACGGCCTCTGCAGAGTCGACTGGGAAATTGGGTGTGCTCTCCTGGAGACGCGCCGTGAATAGCTCCCAATCACGAACCGGGTAAGGGGGGAGGGGGGGAACACTCGCGGGTGATGCGCGAATGCAGGCCAGGACTGGAAGGTAATCCGAGCCGTGAGCTTCATCATGGGCTTCTTGTTGGAAGCCGATAAGTGACGGCTACATCCAGGGCGTCAGGCGAGTGCAGAGGATTTTCGGGGTAATGGGTGGGGGTGTAAGTGCCCACCACCGAGTACCCGGTCCGTTCGGAGTCCTCGTGCAAGCGTCGACCGTCCGCATTGGTCGTACGGGAACCCCATCCGGGATGCTTGCAATTTAGATCTCCAGTAATCACTGTCGGCTCATCTGATATGAGCCTGTGGATGTCGGAGATATCTAAATGCGATCCCGGAGGTTTGTAGCACGCGTAAATACGGGTGCGATGGGAACCGAGTGCCAGCTCAACGCCCAATCCGTACAGGGAGGTAACCGTGGGGGCTGGGAGGAGTTGGTGGAGTAACCTTATGCCGACCAGGACGGCGAGGCCATAGAGAGATGAGTTGGCTAATGAGGGTGGCACCTTCGGGGAGGGCCGAGAGTAAGGACTTGAAAATGTCTTCGCCGACCTGGATTTTTAAAAAAGTTGCCATGCCTAGGGAGAAAAGAGCTTGGAGGAGCTCAGCGGTCGACTTAGGAGTTTCCCTCCTAGGTCGACGGTGGGGGGCGGGGGGGCAATAACGGGCAGAGTGGTGGCAACTGCCGCTGGGTTTGCGGGAGTGGTGGCAACCTCGGCCACTTCGGTAGCGGTGGCCGGAGGTGCCCTGCGCGGGGCACGAGACCGGCGCGGAAGGCGCTGGGGTAGGGGGGGGTGCCGGCGGAGCGGCTTCTACGGAGGGGAGGGGAAGTGCGTACTCCGAATCCGTGGCGGCAGTGGAGGTGGCACCTGATTTTGACCTCTTTTTAGTTGTCTTTCTCCTCCTCTGCTTCCTGGCAGAGGACGTGGGGGCGGCTGAGGGGGTAGGTCGGGGGATGGGATCGTTCGCCTCCGCCATAAGGGAGGTGGCAATCGGCGGGGGGGGGGGAGGAACCTCTTTCTCTGAGATGGGGGGGTTACGGTTTACTCGGGGGGCTCGAGTGGTGCGGGCGATTAATCGGGCCCGCATGACGGTTTCGGGCCTCCCTACGAAAGGCCGGGCAGTTCCTGCTATTTGCGGGATGGGCCCCCTTACAATTTACGCAGGTGGGCTCTTCGGTTAAAGGGCGGGTTAAGCACTAGCAGCGTGTTCATCGCTACACCGCACGCACGCAATTTTGCGGTGGCAGTTCTTGCTTGAGTGCCGGAACTGCTGGCATCTGTGGCACTGGGCGGGACCGCTCTTGCCATGCCAGGCCTCGATCCTGATGCCCGGCATGTTGAGCAACTCAGTGATCTGGTAGATCCCGGGTACCAGATCTGGGGTGCGTTTGAGCAGCACAAAATAGCTGCATCCTGGGCGGTCTTTCCTAGCAATTATCCGGGATACGTGTTCAACCTCGTATCCCAGATTATTTAGGTCGGCGGCGATTTCGTCAGTGGGGGTGTTTATCGGGAGGCCGTGAATGCCGACCTTCAGTCCCCGTTCTTGTGGGAGAGCATAGGAGTACCAGCTGATCGGTGTCGACTGGCTCAGGTCGACCTGGTACCGCTGAACGACCCGGTACTCCTTAGGTTTCGAAAGTGGCTAGTCCAGTTGTTCAGTTTCTCAACAACGAGTGGTGGGCAACGGGGGGTGGAGGCGGGGGCGGCGGCGAGGTTGTGTTCGTCGCGGACGCAGAGATCGTCGCCGTGGTCGTTTCCATCGGCGAGGGGGCCCTCGAGGTCGAGGCCGCTGGCGATCCGGACCCGGTCGGAGCGGCAGAGGTTGCTGCGGCGTAAGTGGCCGGTCGGTCAGCACGTTTAGCAGGCGGAGATACGTCAGAAGATACCTTTTGGCGTTGCCGCTTGATAACCTGCACGGGAGGGGCAGGGGGCGGGGGCATGGTGCAGGGGCCCTCGGAGTGGGTATACTTACCATAGCGCGTTCCTCTTGTGGCGGAGAGGCCGGCGAGGCGGTAAAGGTAAGCTTGGTGCTCACTGAGGCTGAGGCAGCTGCTGGAGGTTGGCGGGGGGTGCTCACCTCCGTCAAAGGGCGCGCGGGGCGCGGCGGTGAGGCCGAACCCTGTTCGGCTGAGCGGGCCGGGGGCCCGGACTCGCTCCTGTCCGCCGTCGGAAGGCATTGGGGCGGGGGGTGCCAGTACACCCCCGCGAGAATGCCGAAGACGGCCCGGGGCGAGCGGTATCCGTGCCGCTCAAGCTGGGCTCGGTAGGCGTCAGGTATGCGCGCTCTGACGTGCGCGAGCTGGACCTCGATGAGGTGGAGCTGCGCGAGGCACCGGAGCCGGCACGGGAATGGCTGGGGCGGTCACGGCTGTGCGGCCGCGAACGACGGTCGGCCATGGTTTGGGTACAGTATGTACGAGTGTACTATACGTACGTGGACATGACAATAAATAATACTGTCACATAATGTTAACACGCGGGACACAATGTACATGTATAACGAAAGTTGATGATAAAAGGTACTCACACAAAAACGGTAAAAACTAAACACGGAACACGTATCTAGTGTCAAAGTAGTCACGAAAGTGTACTTACTTGCACGGGTTAAAACTTTGAGAGGCTGGCTCCCCGTGACCCAACGTTGGAAACGAGTTTCCAACGGGAGGCCAAAGGCAGGGCAACTCCTCAGCAAGGCGGCAATCCACTCGATATTCTAACGAATAAGGAGAGGATTGACGATCGTTATATGGAGTATGTCGGCACTGCTCTTGAAGCGAGTCGGCACGAACGTGGAGTGAGCGAGTCACTACTACACGCTGAAGCGAGACGGCACTAACGTGGGGTGAGCGAGCACTGCAACACGATGGAGCGAGTCGGCACTAACGCGGAGTGAGACGCAAACACACGCACTGGGAGACAGGACGATCCACTATACAAGTGAGTGCTGTCTTGTCTCTTGTACTCTGCAGCGCGGCGCGGCTACAGTGCGATGGTGCTGTGACCCACTATCTATCTCCCTCTGACTATTGGGCACACCGTTTGCGCGCGCGCGCTGATACTTGTATTACCTCCTGCACACTTATACCAGCCTAGTACAATAAGTCACGAGGTTACCAATATGTCCGTCCGTCTTTTCGCGCACAAAACAAAATTACAACGGAAGATTTAAACGCATTTAAGGCTGAAATTAAGGACATGATTGACGCGCAACAAAAGGAAAGAAAAAACTTCGCTAAAACTCTAGTGGAAATCAAAAACTTGAACATCGAAAATGCCATTAGTTTATTATCGTCACAATATAAAAAAAATAAGACGGTAAAATATCATAACTTGAGACAAAATATACACATGTATGTAAATGTACATAAAAAATGTACACATTAAACAGAGCGAAACAAAGGGGGACCTGGTGGACATGGTCCTACGCTTGTCATCCACAATTGGGGGAAATCTACGAAATGAAGACATAAAGGATAATTATTATCGATTTCGCGATAGGAAGGGGCAGCAAAACTCACCCATTGTGATTGAAACTTCGTCTGCCTTTGTGAAATCGGATATCCCGGATAATCGGATAAAGCGTTCAATGTTAAAACAAAAGGAAAACTGTGTGCTAAACACGTAAGCTTTCGCATATCTTAGGATACCCACTGGGGTATCCTAAGATATGCGGAGGTTGCCTTCTTTGCGGCCGGTTTCGACTTGGGAGCGGCCTTCTTCGGCTTGGGTGCTTTTGGCTTCTTGGTGGGTGGTTTCGCAGACTTTTTGGCCTTCGAAGCGGCACCGCCGGCGGCCGCCTTCGATTTGGACGGAGACGCCGACGATGCCTTCTTGGCGGACGCCGCGGGAGTCTTCTTCTTGGCGGCGGTGGCGGCTTTCTTGTCCCTGGCCGTAGACGAAGCCGATTTGCCGCCCTTCGACGGAGAACCCGTAGACGAGGATGCGGCGGATGCGGCCTTCCTGCCGCCCTTCGCCGCGGCGGATTTCTTGCTCTTAGCGGCCGCCGCAGATGAAGCGGCACTTTTAGCGGCGGATTTCTTCGCGGCCTCCGGTTTCTTAGCGGACGACGACTTCGATTCGAGTTTGAACGAACCGGACGCACCCTTACCTTTGGTCTGTATCAACGTACCGGATTCAACGGCGCTCTTCAGATATTTCCTGATGAACGGTGCCAATTTTTCCGCGTCCACTTTATATTGAGAAGATATGTACTTTTTGATAGCCTGAAGCGAGGATCCGCCAATGAATACTGATTCATTGGCGAGCAATTGACTGCGAAGGCAGCACGACTGCACTACCTAGCCAGAGATCTGACTAAGTCGGCCCAGTACAAGTTTTGCTGGACCGCGTATGGCAAGGTCTACGTAAGAAAAACGGTAACCTCACCGGTTATATGCATCAGAGTCCCAGGTGCACCAGTTGCTTCTTGATAAGTGACTAGTCTGTGAGAGTTCTATTATATACGAACCTAATGTGCAGTGCCAGTGCCAACCTAGTGTGCAGTGACAAAATACAAATTTTATGTTAACCCAAATTTTATGTTAAATAATATAATGTGTACACGTATGTGTACACATTATATTCCGTGTAAATATTTTCTGTATAGCACGCCTTTCGTGTACTTGTCACAGATGAACACCAAAGTACGATCAAATCATTGTACAGCCTATGCTCCTTTATCATGATTGTACTATTAATTTTACGGTATAAAATACTTAGATTAAATCAGCAGATCTTAAGCACAAATTCTCACAATCTTACACACTCGACTTTATAATAAATTACGATATAAAACGGTTGTGCAAGCTTATATAGATATCCAAAATACATATAATAGACGACCTCTGTGGCTCAGTGGTTAGCGCATTGGCGCTCAAGCCGGAGGTCGCGGGTTCGAATCCCGCCAGGGAACAAAAAAGTTTTCTGTGTTCCTGGGTCATGGATGTTTATTAAATATGTGTATAATATAATAAAAATCTTAAATATAAGTATAGTATAAAAAGTATTAAATATGTTTCCGTTGTCTGGTACCCGTAACACAAGTTCTTCAGATACTTACCACGGGACCAGACTGACGTGGTGTGAAGTGTCCATAGATATTATTATTATTGTAAGTATATATCTATGGTATCTACAGAATTGTCAAAAGTAAGAGATGACTTAACACCAACTTAATGGATAGTACTTTACACAATATAATAGAAATGGACAGTGTAGAATTTGCCAGTGCAACTGTCTGTGATAGCGAGAGTGTTGCCAAATTTTGACGAAATTTGAATTGACAAAGAAACGTTGAATTTCACGTTAATAACCCAAGATATCAGAAGCATATATCAAAATTTTGATGACTTATAGTGATGAATTATAGTGACGATTTATATACGAATGATTATTATTATTAAATTATTATATAAAAGTGAAATAATCGGGATAAGTACCTACATAGGTGCGTAAGAGTGACGACAATGTCTGATGGATTCGAACTACGAATTACGTTAACTTACGTAGTAACTAATACCTAATCTGTGACGTTAACATTGCACCGACCGGGTTCGTTGTCGTCCGTTTGTTTTCTGGAGTAGTCCAAGCATATGTTACCAAAAAGTAAGATTTTGCACCAAGGTATACCCTGGATCCAAATGTACTGAACAGAACTCCTGACTTGGGGATTTCGGCGTTGTTTAAAGAACTACAAGCATAGGCCACTATGTCAATTACAGTAATCATCACCACCATCATCACACCATACATCATCACATTATGATGATATAATAGGTACTTCTCATAGTATTTTACACCGACACGGATATCTTTGAACATTACTTTGCCGTTTGTGAACCTATTTGCAAAATTCTTCTGTTATTGTAAAGGTTATAATTCGAAATTTGTCCCTGAGTCACCAAAGTGGTGACCTGATGATGGGATCCATGATGAATCGAGGGAGCTCTTCGAAATTTATATGTATACATACATACAAACAGTAAGCTTAAACGTGAGTTCTAAAAAAATTGTTTTATCAGGATATTGTTTGGGCTGGTACCGACTTCAAAATTATGAAGATTGACTAGAGAAATATTTACAGTTTTAGTCGATTTTAAAAGGGGAATTATTTAGAAATGACAGATAATATTTTAAATCTAAACGTCCAACGGAGAGATCTTTTTCAAAAAGTTTGTGAAGCTGTGGAAAGTGATTTGCAGGTACAAGAAAGCCAATCATTCTTATTCATCACCCATAGTGCAGGAAGTGGAAAGTCCATCGTCTTGAAATTACTCGTGGAACATGTCAAACGGTGTTATGCACCTACAGTATGATGGTGAATAAACTACATATTGCTCAATGCTAGATTTGTTGAGGTGAAATATTTAATAAGAGTAGCTGCATATCATATATCTGGTAAATACAAAACAAAAATAAGACAATAGACGAAATGTATGTGGTGTCACTTGAAAATTTAAGAATTATACACCTGCGTCTTAAAGAATACAAAAAAAAGAACAAGTAATAGGATCCACAAGGAATCGAGGAAGCTCTTATCAGAAAAGTTAATAATACTCGTTAAGTTTTCTTACACATTTTGAATTTCCGCGCAACTTTTCCTGTCAACACAACACCACAAAAAAGATTTATAAAAACGGGTCCATCAGTTCATGCAATGAATGACTAAGGAAAAAGGGGATAATTTTGTTATTTAAATATAGGAAATAATCACTAACTATGGACCAATCTGAGACTTGGGGCCGGCCGATTCAACATTAAGCAATTTGACTGAAGATTTCATAGTGTATGAAAACAAATGTTTTTGTCACACCTTTATACATACAAACAACATTTTCAAAATGGCTGGTACCAATTTCAAAAATAAGAAGATTGAGTAGAGAAATAGTTAAATTTTAGTAGAATTTAAAAGGGAAACTATTTCGACAATAATAATTATTTCATACTTGTAAGCGATTTTTAGGAATATTATTGCTTTTACTTTGGAAGTCGGTTTATATATTTTTTTAAAATATTTAGAACAATCATAATTTTCATTAAAAATAGTAAGTACCAAAAAATATATATAGAAATGTTGGCGAAGGGTATAATCCGAAATTGGTGCCATTATCACCAAAGTGGTGACCTGATGGTGGGATCCATGAGGAATCGAGGGAACTCATAGAAATTTGTATGGACACCTATACCACCTGCAAGCTTAAGCCATGTCACAGTAATCATCATCATAACCACCATCATCACACCATACATCATCGCATTATGATGATATTTATTTCAGGTAACAACAGAAATACAACGTGAAAATGTCTACTGCCTACTTATCACGGTTAAGGAGATACAGCCTGGCGACAAACAGACAGACAGCGAATCCATTGAGTACGGATCCCTAAAATTATAGTGTAACAATCTCGGATAAAAAACTCCATTAGTGTGTGCGGAGGTTACTACCAGTGCTGGATTTGCAGGCTGGACCGTGAGTATAGTGCTTTTCATATTTAACGTTTAACACCGAACAATAATAAGGGAGTTTTTATAATTGATTAAATAATCAGTCAAAATGGTGAAAAAGTGTTGTTAGAAAAACTGTTTAAACTGCGAAAATTCAATTTCCCGCTTTTTTAAATTACACTACCACTGGTTGTATGCTTAGTTGCACTACCATGATATTAAAAAAAATGTAGTCAAAAGTAAAAGAAGAAGAGGTTATGTGATTTTAAATCTTAAGTACCTATCTATCTTGATTTGCAAATCTTAAAATTAGTTTAGACAGAAAATGTTGAGAAATAGTTGTTGCTCTATATGCTTATCTTTAGATAAAAGAACTATTAACATTTATGAAACAGATCTGCAGTATGTTTATGAGAACCTCGCAAATATAAAGGTATGTATTCAACATACCTATTAAATTACACTAAACGAACCCCGAAATACATTTCGTAATTGGTATTTCTACCTGCAAAGTTTTCCGGGAGTTTTGAAATTGGTTATTTTATAGATTTTGATAATAAGTATGCTCTTTTCTAAATACTCGTAACTTAGCCGCTAGCGTAGAGTTGCCAAATCCCATCTCTTCATAAGACAACCCCCGTGAAAACCCCGAATTTTAGACCTCCAAAACCTGCAGACCCAAAAATTTAATTTTAATATTATTTTAAAATGTAACATACGAGATTCAATTACAGTTTAATACAATTTTATATGCTATTTTACCTGATAAATTTCTAATCTTTAAACTGTTCTCATTTAAAACAAAATAGTTAATTCTTTGTGTAAAAAAAAAGAATGAATGCAGTGAGCAAGAAATTTTTCTATTGTTATAGGAGTTAAAAGTTTAATAAAATCCTATCTGAAACGCTGTTCCTTTGCAAAATCAATGGCGTTAAATTGGGCCCCAATTTTTTTTGTCAACCTTAAAATATTTTCAAGCTTTTTTGTGCAACATTTTCTGCATGGAACCCAACGCAACGGGTTATTTCAAAAAACATAATAACTGATTTTTTTTTGTTGATATTTCTCTATACAAACTTTGGGATGAAATGGAGGTCCATTATATCCCTTTAGCCACAAATTTCAAAATTCATACTCAATAATTTCTACTTATTTCCTTTTATATTAAAGTTCATGGAAATTGGGACTGATTTATTTTTTCAAACATTTAACCCGCTTTTGAAATGTTTTACACTCTCAGAGGGTGAATTCTCATTCCTTAAAACATATATTTAATTAAATATATTTAAGAGTATGAATCTCAATCATGGAGGAAATAAAAAGAGGAGACATTGTAATAAGATTTCAGTATGAAACAAAGCATGATAATCTGTAGGGTGAGGGGGGTGTCAGACTCTGCCCACTTCTGTTGTTATAGAGTTTTGCTATCTCACACTAGATGGCACTAAACAGAAGATTACATTTTAATCAACAGGGGCATAGCTATTAAGAATTTTTCAACCAGGGAGTTATTTTTATTTATCTTGTAAGGCATGTCATTATATTTTATTTATTGTAATATTATTATTATTTATTGATAAAAGTGTTAAATTAAATGATTTGTGGTAAATGACGAAAGGAATTTGTTTGTTCTTACATTAAGTTTTTTAAACGTGTTGTCTGCTTGAAATATGTTTAAAGTAAAGTAAGCCATATGTCCATTTGTCATTTGCCACAATTTTATTATTCTTACACTTTATTTTTACAATTTAATCTTAATAATTTTATATTAATTCCACAACTTTACTACTAATTTCATATTGATTTCATATGTTTTTATTATTAAATGTAGTAAGGACCGTCGGGCTACCAAGCACCGTCTGGTGACAGAAAAAGTCTCGAAAATTCTTATTGACCATTTTTGATACCACTTATGCTACCAGATGATGCTTTGTGTGGGTTGGGTCTGCCCCCTAACAACAAAAAAAATTATCAAAAACCCTCATTGGGAGTGCAACTATATACCTAGTTAAAAAACTTAAATATATTTATATATATGTAACGATGATACTTTTGTTGATATATGAAATAAATTAATTTCCACTTACGAGGCAATATGGGTTTTCGTCAAAAGGGGTGATAAAATTAATCGAAATATGCCCCTACTTTTTGTTGTGTATGGTAGTCGTCCATACTTGACGATAGATGGTGTTTACGAAATAATGAAAAACTGAATATTACTTTATGACTAAAAAGTCATAGGAAATATTGTAAAAAAAACAACTGCAGTACACATGATGATTAAAATAACATATTATTGAGATCTACGTATCTAAAATATATTTTTAATCCCCATGATAAAAAGTTTTCTAGAACAATTATAATAAATTTAGTTTTTAATTACTTTCACATGAAATGTTACCTCCGTGGCATCAGAACGCCTATCCGAGTAATTTTTGCAATAAGTTATCGATATCACTGAGTTGTGCACAGTACGAACGCAGACAGTACACTGATTTAGGCCACGCCCATTGTGATGACGTCGCGTTGGGACCAAGTAAAAATCACAGTGCACAATTGCTTATGCCGTTTCCTCTGTTTAATATCTCCATGATCTAAATTTTGATCAAAATCGGTGCAGATTTAAAGATTTTCCATAGAAATTTTCAATCCCTATTTCACCCCTTTAAGGGAGGAATTTTCAAAAGCCCTTCTTAATGCGTTTATTTACATTGTAAATAAAACTACTGTCCAAATTTCATTTCTTCAATTAGCAGTTACGGCTGTGCAATCATCTATACGGGTGGTTCTTCAAAATTTAGTTAACTTGGTGTTAGCAGCAATTTTCACATATTTATATCTATTTTATCCGATATTTGCAACTATTAAGTGATAGTATAAAGTTCATGTAATCTGACCATTTTGAGTGACCACTCACTTTGATTTATGTCACAATATTTTTATTTCCAAAAATCGCTACTTCCTACTCCAAATATCAGTCCCTAGCCATGTAAGATCTCCCAAATTTAACAAACATTTAATTGTTATTCTGTCTAAATAATAATTTTATTTAACTCAACTGAAACACGTTTATTATTACATTACTAACCTAGTCATTGCGATTTAATTTTTAATAACAATAACTTTTATCATATTATTTCAAATTAAAAAGTGTAAGCTTTAAAAAGTATCAGTCCCTAGCTATTTGCGAAATTCGAAAATACGCGGCATTTAAGCTTATGGCGTTTTTTATAAATTGCTCAAGCGAAAGCATCGATGTGAAGTTAGTTGTTCGCACGACCAATGCCGCGTCAGCCATTTCGTTTTTAGTGCGGTCGCTGACTTTGTTACGGAAGTACGTCCTGTGCCAGTCAAACTCTCAGTCCCTTGGTAAGTTATTTCAAAGATAGTTAATTAATAATTGATTTCATTACATATTCTAAATTTGAGATTTGTTTGCCGTGTTATTTTGATCACCTGCTGGTTTTTATGTTTATTTTAATTAATATGTTTGATGTTATGTTTGATTTTGCTTTGATTCGTCAGTCCCTAGACCGTCAGGCCCTCGTCGTAAAAGGAACTAGGTCCTGATGCCACACCTAGGGACTGACGGTCATACTGCGTGATCCATGGTTTTAATAATAAAATATGTGTATTTATTGTAGAATATGGCACCTAAAAAGAAATCATTACTGTCTAAAGAGGAACTGGCCAAAAAATGTCTGAACAGACAAAGAGACTGTGGGAATAGTGGGAGCCCCAAATGGAGATCTCCGATCGAGCAAGGTGGTATGCTCAGTCAGGCCGAAGCCCGCTTGTAAGCGTTTCAGATGTTGTATATATAGCGCCGAACTGTGAAAACTTCGATAGCTCGATTCATGATCGTGGCGCTAATTGGTCCACCACAAGACATTTAGAAAAGAAATGAAGACGACCCTGTATTGCTAGTAGAGTACAAAGAAATAATACGATTGAAATATCTAAATAAAAAGGATAAAGGAAACGTGTCGAGGATATGGCACCACGTGAGCAAAGAAGAGCTCGAAAAAAATGGGTAAGTCTACTCATCACATTATAGAAAAAAAACAAAAGATTCATGGAAATGGTAATAAATAAATGGATCAAAATACGACGTCGTCATCGGACGATGATAATATTCCTGAAGTTCCTATTACAAACAATGAAAGAAGAGCTGAAGCTAAAAGAAGGATTATGGTTCAACGGAAAAAAGAAATAGTAAAATGAAAAGGAAGGACTGATTCATTAATAATTTGAAGAAAAAACTTGTCAGCGAACAACAAGGAAACAGAAGACTTGAAACGTATAATGACGAAAAATAAGAAAGTGCTTAAACCAAAAAGTAAAATTGAAGCCATGGCTAACGACCCTAATCAAAAAGCAGAATTGATAAAAAGCAGTATTTGGCGAGATTGTTTAGACGTTATTGACTTTTTGTTACAATAATTAATAATAATTTGTAAGTTATTTTGTTTTTTTTTTTAAGTTATTTTTTTTAATAAAATGTAATTAAACACACTAACCGTCTTTGGCGTCAGTCCCTTACATGTCTCGTCAGTCCCTAGATCACTAATTTCAAAAAATCTTGAATTTCTCTTAAAATAGTTGGTAAAGTGACTGGCCCTTTTAGATGTAACAAAGTAGATATTATACCCACAGTATAGAATAAAAAAAATCCTGATAACCTTCAAAAAATACCTTTGTCAAAATTAGGCCATAAGTTAACCAAATTTTGAAGAACCACCCATACGTCAGGCAGTCAGTTGGGACATCTCCTTTTATATTATATATTATGTTATATAGATGACTCGGCATTAAGAATACATAATGTAGGTAACCCTTCATTTTCACCTGTAATAATCTTCTACCCTCAGTGGTCGATTACTATTTCGCACATCACCTGTTGGTTGTAGGGGTAGGCAGCTGTAGAAGTAGGTAGTAGGTAGCTGTAGAAGTAGGTGTAGTTGTTGGTGCAGAAACTGTAGGTTTATTTACTGGAATAAATAAACCTACAGTTCACTACTTCATAGTTATGACAGAACAACATCTATTGTGTACAGCTAGTAATGTAAATTAAAAATGCGTATTGTATTTAGCTTTCGTTTACTACTTCAATTTATAGATTAGAGATGAAGAGTTCTGGGTGTGTTACATTTGCTACACGAGACTGCGGCAATGTCACCAGCTGCAGCAGTTGGCTATACAGACGATAGGTCTTGTTGATGATCTTTTCCAGAATAAGGTACTTAAATGGATTATGTAGTAATATATAATAAATGTGTAACGTGTATGTTTTAAATATTGAGTATTCGCAATAAATTACTATTCTGGGTACTAACCAATGTTAAGTTTTAATTAATGTTTATTATACTTTAATGTTTATAGATTGACAAAGAGATTGGAGTGTTTCGATCTTTGTTGGAATTATCAACTTGCAACATGAAGGTTTTTTCACTTTCCACCTCATTTAACAAACAAGAGTCAGATGAGAAGATAGAATGTTACAATTACTACGAAGGTAGGTTTATGCTATCATAACGACTTCCAGCTGAGTCCATACTTAGCCGACCAACATTTCTTTAGAAATGTTTTATGCGTCAAATCCCGACAGTGTCCAAATAAAATAAACTTTATTGCCGCGCATTAAGGTTTAATAATATATAATAGCAAAAGTGAGTCAAGATACTTTTTATGCTTTTTCTAAATAAATTTTTAATATTCTTGGATTATTTTTAAACAAACAAAGTAACAGCAGTAAAATGATCCAAAACACTACCTCTGTAAGTTTTGAGTGAAGTGGTTCTGGAAAACTGTTTATGACTAAAAAAACATATTTTTTTAATCATTTTTAAACCAATTTTACATGAAGAAGTACAGAGTAGTTCTCGTTTAGTTCTCGTGTATTAATTTCATATTTTTTTATCTCAGGGATTGAAGAAGATGTAATTTTAGAAAATATAAATGACGATGAAGACGAGGAAAAACCTTATATTAAATCTGAAGGTCCGCTTGCTGGCATTACACAGGAATTACCAAATGTGAGTGAAAAATGTGCTCGTCAAAGTACACAACAGTTTATAGAAGTACATCTCGAGGATCGGGGAGAACAAACATGGGGGAATCAGAAAGGAAATCCGAAAATAAAACAAGAGATAGAAGATGAGATAGGAGTTAAAGGTACATGTTATACACACACTGGTTACCTTTAGAAGTAGAGAGAGTGGTCTTTCCACTTTCAAATGTAAACTTCAACATTTTATAACAAAATATTTTTTTAGGTATTGAACAAGATGATGATGATGAGCAAGAAAACAAAAATAACTGCGAGAGGCGATACCATGGCAGTGCAGCACAGTCCAGCTGTTACGAGAAACCGTTCTGCTGTGATGTTTGTTTGAAGACATTTTCTTATAAAAGTCAATTAATTAATCACATACGGACTCACGCGGAGGACAAACCATTTAGTTGTGATATTTGTTTAAGGAAGTTCACTCACAAGCCCAGTTTAAACGCCCACAAATTAAATCATTCAAACGACGATCCGTACACCTGCAATATTTGTTCAAGGAAATTCTCGAAAAAGTGTCATTTAAATAGTCATATGCTAACACACAGAGAAGATAAACCATTTAGCTGTCACATTTGTTCTAAGAAATTCTCACGCCAGAGTTATTTAAATAAACATAATATACTAGTGCATATGGACGACAAACCGTATATCTGCCACATTTGTGCAAATAAATTTTCACGAAAGAGTTACTTAAAAAGGCACATGCTTATACATACAGGCACCAAAGCATTTTGCTGTGATATTTGTGCAAAGAAATTCTTTTACAAAAGTCAACTAAATTATCACATGCTAAAGCATTTAGGCGACAAATCATACATGTGCCATGTGTGTGCAAAGAAATTCTTACATAAAAACAGTTTAATTAGTCACCTACGTGTTCATACAGGCGAAAAACCTTTTAGCTGTGATATTTGTTCAAAGAGATTCGCACTAAGCAGTACTTTATGGTCCCATAAACTAACCCATAAAGGCGAGAAACCTAACAGCTGCCATATTTGTTCAAGAAAATTCTTACAAAAACGTGAATTAGAAAATCACATAAGAACTCATACTGGTGACAAGCCATTCAGCTGCGACATTTGTTCCAAGAAATTCTTAACAAAGACTCAATTAAAAAGACACACACGCACTCATACAGGCAACGAATCATTTATCTGTAAGTTTTGTTACGAGACATTCTCACGCCAGAGTCAATTAGATAACCACAGTATACTAATTCATACAGACACAGCTAAACCATACGTCTGCAATATTTGTGCAAAGAAGTTCTCACGAAAGAGTAATTTAAATAATCACAGACTAATTCATAGAAGCGAGAAAGCATACAGCTGCGATATATGTTCAAAGAAATTCTCACAAAAGTGTACTTTAAAGCAACACGTAAGAATTCATACGGGTGAAAAACCATATAGCTGTGACATTTGTTCGAAGTCATTCATACAAAAGACTCATTTAACTAGGCACAAACTAGTTCATACAGGCGAAAAACCACACAGCTGTCATATTTGTTTAAAGAAATTCTCACAAAAGGATAATTTAAATACACACATAAAAAAGCATAATCCTTAGTGACAAACCGCAATATATTATAATATTTTAAGTGTGATATTTGTTTAAAAAGTTTAAAGAAAGTCGGATGGTCGAAATCTAAAAACTCATAGAAAACTTTCTCGGCCAAATTATTGGGCAATATCTGCGGCTAAAAAGTATGGCTACAATGCTCATACTATTTTTGTAATGTATCGCATAGAAATAGTAAGTATTTGCTGAACGCGTTAAGTTACGCTTACTTATTCTGTGTGTGCTATTATTATACTTTGTATTAAAGTAAACAATTTTCTCATTTACATTATGATTGGGAGGTCAATGTTGTTGTTAAATAAAAGGCCTTTTTCAACTATATAATTTATTCACATACAATACAAAATGTGTGTGATAGAGATTATAACATCATTAAAAACAGATCAATTGAATTAAAATAAAAAATATTAATGATCACCACACACTAATAAATAGTTATAATTATCATTTAAAATAATGAAATAAATAAAGTATGAAAATTAAAAAAAGGAGACACATCAAATAACTCTGTAAAGCAGAGACAACTATAAAACCAAAATGGTTAATACGGACTATTACAATATGTTCACTGCCCGTCTCATTTTAATACGCCAATCCGTACCTGTACTCTATAAAAATACTAACTTGTTGCATATTAGCCATCAATAATTATCTCCTTACATATTATACAAGCACCTATTTTATCGTTTAATTCATAGATTACTAGTATTACGCATTCGATTCATATATTAGAAATGTGCCTACTTAGCTTTCCACTAACGTTCAGTACTTTACAGATCTATATCATAAAATAGCGTTAAAACAAATTATTGCAACCGTTTTGTTTTAAACTCTAGTGTATTTTTAACAAAATAAAATATATTTCTTTACATTTAAAAATATTTATCACTCACATAACGCAAGTGGCCGTCAAATTACATAAATACGAGTTACTCCTAATAAACCTTCACCTAAGCACCATTCTTTCGATTACTGTTACAACGTGACTAACAATTGAATACTATTTGATTACCGTCTAAACTTAAAGTTGACTTAGCGTAGTAGAAACCATCGGTATTGACTAATTGTTAAAAGAAATATGCTGATTCAAAAACATTTGTGCAACACACATACTTGTGTTATTTAGGTACTAGTCAATATTTCAACACCAATTCCTATCGAATAGACACAAGGCACCAATATCAATTCTCTGTCGTCGACACAACACCGCAATATAAATACTTAATAAAATATTGCATTAAAATGAATGGATAATACATACAATAAAATAGACATAGCATGTATCTTAAAGAACTTTTACTAAAGTAGCTTGTTAGTTTCCATTTGACACTCATTATATTTCAGTCCACGTCCTATAACTATGCAAACACCGAGTCGAGTTAGGCAAGAAATACATTTGTAACGTATAATAAGTAATTAATATTTGTAACTATAAAAATATGTAGGATTGGGTTTGTTGTGGGTTTTAAGTGGTATTCATTATTAAAATAGTTTTTGACAAAATGCTTAATCACAAATAAGTTTCCATTACAATACAATTAGCGCTTTTCAGTCAACTTTTTCAACGCGTTCTGAACTGTCGCTTTCGCCGTTAGGTGGGCCAGGGGATCTGAAATGTACAAAGTTCTTTATTTATTAGGTAACGCCCGATACCGAGCCTCATGTGTTTGTGATGCGTGTTGCATATTACTCGTGGTTATACCAATCATGAATCTTTCAACAGTTTAATGTCTACTGAGTGTCTACATGAGATTATTTTGTAAAGTTTAAATTTTGATATGTAGTTGTGATTTAATCGCTTGTACTACTGGCTATATTTACATTTAACACTGGAGCTTTTTATCAGCTAAGAAAAAAATATACAGCTCTATAATCAAACATAAACTAAAAAGCATTAGTGCTATGAGATTTAATTTTAAAGCTTGAAGCGTGCACAAGAGTAAAATCTCTTTGGGTATGTTATTCATATAATTATCTATTATTGACGTAAATAGTGACAAAAATACACACCTTTGCAATGTGTCCTTTTCGGGGTCCGATTTTCGTGTCACGCTGATCGAAATCTTTCTCTGTCTTATTTTATCTAGTATATTTTCTGGGCTGGGTTCTTTTTCACTTTCTTTTAGTAGTATAGCTGAATTTCGTGTTCTCTTCGGTCTGCAAGTTGCGTAGTTGCCAGGCGTGTAAAGCGAATTGGTGCGATTGTATTTATGTGGCTCCCTGAGTAGGCTTCCTTGGTCTTCGCTCTCGGAACTATCAAACAATGATTTCGTCCTCGAGTACCGATGTGGAATATACGTCGAGGTTTGATCGTAATCGTAGCAGCTTCGACTTCCCGGATATTTCCTGAATTCGTTTCGATCGAGAGAGCGATAGGTGTCTATTTTATCGCTTAGGCCCTCGTAACGCGAATTGCCTTTAGCGCTGGAGACGTCACTGAGTAAGCTTTTGTAACGGTCGGTAGAGGGGGATATATCCGATGCGACTGAGAACCCGGGCGACAGATCGTATGTGTTCGGCGAAGTTGGAGAGATATCGTATTTGTGATCGGATCCCGTGGAATGGATCCTTGCGAGCGGATCGTACTCCGTAGCACCGGGGCCGACGAGGTTGCTTTTCCGACGTTGTTTCCTTTCGTTAAATCTGGAATAAAAGCTTTTTCGCCGTATTCTCTCTGCCAAGTCTTCCTTTTCCGGTGTCAGAGAATCGCGATTTCTAACTGGTAAGTGGTATAGAGGGGTGTCAGGTAAGTAATATCTGTCTCTGAGATCCGCGTTTCCCTCTGATTTGACATCCGAATTAGAAAACGTTGATCGACTTCTAGATCTGCTGCGACTCGGTGAATTAGGAACATCGATGGTGCTACTCTCTAAACTACTGACCTTAGTTTTACAATAATCAGTTAAGCTAGAATCTTTATCAGTATCGGAAACATTCATGATTAGCGGTTCTATCACAGGATTTGTAGGAACTATTTTTTTAACTCTCGGCAATCTCGAAAAATCTAATTTTAGTGAATTTCTTACATTCTTTATTTCGTATTTTTTGTTTTCTTCTTGCTCCTTTTCTACAACATTATCTAACACATCGTTGTTCGTGTTTTTATTTAATCGATTCTTGCGACCTAATCCATTTAGCAACAGAGAAGTTGGTCGTTTTGTTTTATCTTTTCCGTTTTCTATAATAGCATCGCTTCCATTGCTTATTTTTGTAACAGCCTCAAAAGTTTCATTTTGTAATTTCTCAACAGAGTTTTTTGAAATCTTTTCCTTAGGTTCAAATTTCTTGAATAATCCTAAAACTTTTGAGACAGCTGTTTTATTTTGATTATTAGTCGGACTATCTAAGGCTGCTACATCAGTTACAGTAACAGCCCTTTTAATCAAATTAGATTCGGTCGGAGGATCTATATTTACTGGAACAGACTTTTCACGTTCTGTCCTATTCAATTTCGTTACTTTATTACTATCACTTGTATTAATATCTTGTATTGTTTTTTCAGAAGAATTTGATTTTGAATTTGCAAACCTTTCTAATTTATGTCCAATCGATTGTAAAACAGACTTCTTCTTTGTGGCGCTTGACGATTTGCTACTATCTTCTGTCGCTTTTTCTTTTATTTTCTTTGCGACCTTTTTCTTGTCAGTCGTAACAGAGTCATTAAAAGATTGGTTGGTGTCTGAATCAGTCTTTGACCTTGTAGTCACTTTTTTTATAATTTTCTTTTTCACTGTAACTTTTTTGGCATTTGTTTCGAGATTCGTTGCATTCGATTTTAAAACTTCGTTTTTACTATTATTTACAATAGTTTTTTGATCTGATAGAGGTTGAGATTCCTTATTATTAACAATATTATCGTCGTCTACTGTGTCACATTTAATCTCCGTCGTATTTGAATTAGTTCCGTTTACTACTTGATATCTTTTAATAGATAAACTAGAACTAGTATCTTTATCCTGTTCTAATTGTATAGACGAATTTTGATTTGACGCTTTTTCTACTTTATTAGCTAACTCTATTGATGTTTTAGGTTTTCTCTTGGGCAGAGTAATGCTAAAATTGACTTCAACATCAGGTTTTTTATTAGCACTACTAGTTTCTTGCTTTGGTATATTGTTAGTGTACACCGAATTTTTAACTTCATGGTTTTTAACATTGCGGCTAGGTGTCATTTTTTCAAGAGAGGTATTACTAGTTGGATAACTTTTAGGGCGTATTAATCTGGATTCCTTTGAAAACGCCTTATTTTCATCTTCCTTTTCTACAGTTAGAGATCCAGATTCCAAGGAAGAGTCTTTAGTATCCTCGAAAGTCTCAAAGTTCTTAACAGGATAACTTTTTGGTCTAGTCAATTTTGTTTCTTTATTTTGGACATTGACAATATTAGAGGCGATCAAAGAATCATTTCTATCTAGGCTGATACTTTTCTTTGTTCCTGTATAGGAAGTATCTAAGTTTGTTTCCTTTATATTATCTAGGATTGGATAATATGGTGTAGTTGATCGACTACGCTCTCTATTCACAATACTGCTAATTGGTGAAAGACAGTTTCTGACTGGCGGGTAATCATCTCTAAATGTATTTTCATCTTTTATTTCTGGAGAGAGTGAATTTGACTCGAGAACCTTATTTTTCTTCTCCCTGATCTCTTTGAGAATTTTTTGTGTTTCCAATTCCTTCTCTTTTTTATGTTTGGCAACGAAATTTTCTTCCACGGGAGGATCGAAGAAATCTGGTCGTAAAAATCTAGAAATACGTTTTCTCGGTTGATCTCCACTCAATCGAAGAGAGTGTCTGAAGTTTGGATTTGAATTCTTAAACGGAGATCCGTAGGCCATAATATAACTAGGTTCGGACAATATACTGCCTCCATCGGAGGAATAGTCATCCAGAGAGATATTTCTTTCTGGCGTTAAGTATTTACTGAGCAGAGGCCGGTCGGGTGTGTCTCGCGCACTGACGCTCCTCACATCCGATTTCTTGGGTTCCGAAGAAAGCCCGCGAGTGAGTTTCGTTTCGTTTTTATTTTCCGATGAGAGTTCGCGTGTGACGTCCGCAGCCGGGGTGGGCGTGACGCACTGTACCGGCGTCATTCTACGTTTGAGACGAGGCAGGGTGAAAAATTGTGAAGTTGATACGTCGGACGTTTCTTCGGATCGTGAACGTTCTGGCACGAGTTGATCTTTGGTATGATTGTCTGTGGGAGGGTCGGCTTCTCCGGCGGAGGTTGCGGCGGGCGGCGGGTCGGCGTGCAGCGAGAGTGTGCGACGCAGGCGCCGGGCGGCGCGCGGCGGCAGGTGCGCCAGTAGCTGCTGCTGCAGGCGCCGCGACAGCGCCGGCGTCAGCCCCGACAGAGCCGCCATCTCGCGCTCCGAGAACTCGATCGAGTTCAAATCCAAATCGGACAGATCTAGTCCGGCGCTCGCTTCGTCCGTCGGGGGCTCTCTCGCTTGGTGCTTGCCGCTTCTTTTGATGCTACCTGCAATGCAATCGAAAGACACGCGATTTCGATCATGCACGACGCTCGCCGATAGTGATAACGATCGTCAAGGCCGAGAGGTTTTACTTCTCGAGCGTTGAACCGTCGGCTTCGGTTTCGAGAGTATCTTAAAGTTTGATCGTCGATCGTTAGAATTCGCTAGTGGGCGATGCGAAACCGAGGCGTATGTTAGGTGGTTAATTTTAGTCTGGGCAACTATTAGGGTCACACGTTAAGCGGAGATGCAAAACGAAAAACAAAAAGATGCATTAAAATGTTGCTCTTCGAATAAAAATTTATATTCAGAATGCATTCTAAATTATTATTATTGCATCAGCGATCGGCCGGCGCGCGCGAGGCGCAACACAAAACACATAAATGAACAAATAAATATATCTGTACCTATTCCTGCGTGGCGTTTGTGGCGGGTTTGTGGGAGGCGCTGGTGCCGCTGTGGAGTGTAGATTTGGTCGGAGCATGCAGTGTAACGCGCAACCCAACTGCAACCACACCATACAACCTCACTACTGCGGTCCTACCCGCGCCCGCCGCCCCGCCCCGCGCGTCTCGCGACTACTGTCACAACATCTAGCTACGAGGCAGGCCGTGTACGTTTTACAAACAAATTAATTAACAGTCTACATTACTCATTTACAGAAATTAAAGAATAGAAATTTAAAAAATAAAGTCTATACAGACATAACTACTGAATCGTGTAATGCTTTTACATGCAATCATAAAATTTACAATAATGAATGTCATAAACGATAACATCGCAACATTTTCCTGCTAATGTTAGCGGTAGGAGAAAGTCAACACCTGCACAAAGAATGCTTTTCATTACAGTGTAAACACTACGATGCAAAAAAGTTAAAATTTATTAATATTATGTTAATTAAACTCTTAGTTAAGGTAAAATTGATATATAATGGACTCTACAATATAATTCCAATAGTCCATCATATATGTAACACTGAACTCAAAACAACATGGAAAACGTTACTAATATCGTCCGCAACGGGTCAGTTTGTTTTTGGCATTCGTCATGAATAGTTAATTGATTTGTTTAGTGAAAGCTTCTTGTGAGTGGTAGCCGTGCAGTCCTAGCTACTGGACTTTTGATGGATTATTTTCGGGACCCATATAGTGAGCTCCTCGACTTAAAATCATGCTACCAATTATTTCGTTTCGTCAAAAAAGTTAAATTAATTGACAAATATTTCTTTTTTTTTTATTAATGAGTAATAATTTAATTTTTCCAAATTATACAAACACATTATTATTAATAATAATCAAAATGGCTAGTCATATAAATAAATCCAATCTTAATAGCAATAAATTAGAAATATGACTGTTTATTTATGTTATTTGAATTAAGCTAACATTGGCTTTAAAAGAAAGACAAACTTTACAGAAATATGAGACTGTCGAATTGGCTCTATAAACCAATTATAAAAAACTGTGATTGCAAAAGCATGTGTTCAAACCCGAGTGCAATGATGTATACAATGTCGTCTACGTTCGCCTACCATAATAGTTCGTCTAGTAAGTGAAATTGGCAACGTATGCCTAGTGCGTGAAATTGGCAACGTATGCCTTGTGCGTGATATTAGCAACGTTTGCCGCGTGCGTGCAAGCGGTGCGGACACTCACCTCGCGGCATCTGCTGGCGGGACTTGAACATGCTGTCGAACGGTGCGCCCATGTCGCGCGAACCCCACCCCTCGCGCCTGCACACACACTTAGCTTAGAATATTCTCGAACCTTCTAAAAAACTTTATGGAACATAGTTAAACAACAAATTATATATATATATATATATATATATATATATATATATAAATAATGTATTTTAAGATACAATTGTAATGAAAAAACTTTAGATTTTTTTAAATACTGCAATGTTGTTAGTATTTCTAACCTAGTCTGAATGGCATATATTCTTGTTTGATCAAATCATAACTTACATATTAACATCACATAACCCCAACTCAAGATAAACATAAAAACTACAGTAAATAAAAACTGATTACTATCTGATCCTCCTTTTTGAAAAAAGATTCTCATTAAAATACCATTTTCATGGTCCTAAAAAAATTCAAACTGAATTTTAAATCATGCAATACATTGTGCAATAAAATAAAGAACTCAATTCCTTTCTTTATATTCATTGAAACTGTATATTCTTCTAGGAATGTTTCCTCTAAAATCACGGTGCGGTTTACTTACGTTTCCGATACACTTCTCGTAGTTTCCCTACTTGTATGTGTGCTGCGTGTAAAAATATAACAAAATGAAACCCAGATAGATGAGAACAACAAACAGTGGAACAACAGTGTATACTCACAATAGATGCCTCCGGGGTAAGTGCGAGCTGCATGCGGAAAATATTTCATTAGTATTAGTTGGTTTGCCAAAAAATGGAACTTGGTGGAATACAGGTGGAAGAAATTTTATAACTTGATTGAAAAGTTAGGAATGACTATCGGCTGTTGTTTAATTTTGGATTTAAGAAATAAATATTATATAAATAAAAATGAAGAGGTTAAAAAAATTCCATCATATGCTAGCTTTTAAAAAAATTAATAATATTTAAATAACAAGAAATGTAATGAAAAATATGATTATTTTTCTTTAATATGTAGATCAAAAAAAAAATTAAAACATTATTATGGAGAAAGCAGACTTCCCCACAAAGATTTCTCTTACTTACCAAGTATTAAAAATTAAGATTCACACCGCTTGCGAGTGTTGTTAAATAGACGTCTGAAGGGTAAACTGAATGCAAATATTAAACGTAATTCTCAGGAGTATTTTCATTTTTATGACATGATAAGCCACAGGTTGGATAGCTATTAGAGTAGTCACCTGTTGAAGAACGGCGACTGCAGGTTGCTGAAAAGCGAGTGCGGGTGCTGGAAACCGGGACCCTCCTCGCCGTTGAGGCGCTGAGTTAGCGCACGGACCTGAATACATTGCAAGTTTTTACTATTTACAAATACTTGAGCTTTGACGCAAATACTTTCGTACATTGTTTCAGTTGCTGATAATATATTATATCATGTCACATTTTTCCCGCCGCCGCTTACATAGGCGTGACAGTATAGTACGTATATATATACGTACACGGTGCAGCAGCGTGGAGAAGAGGTTCTCGGCAGTGAGCAGGTGGAAGCCCTCGTCCTCCTCGTCGTCCTCGCCGGAGCTGACGGAGTCCGCGCGCGCGGGCCGAGAGCGCGCCGACCGCAGCCGGTGCATGGGCGACTCATCCTCCTCCTCGGACTCGCCGCCGCTCACCAGGCTGCTGTAATAAACATAAACTCCGACTTTAGATGTGAATAATTAAATTATGCTACATGCCACTACCTATACTTAAAACTACAAGAATAAATAATTTTCATAAACAATGAACTTCTGACTACATGCTGTCGAAATAAAAATAATCCTACATTCAATCAAAGATACATACGTGTCACTTAAAACTAATAAGCAATTTTACTTGGTCGTATTAAAATTAGCTTTTGGCTTATGAATCGGAAACGTATGTGTTTGTGCAAGTTTTAAGTAAATTGATATATTATGACGCACCTGATGCGGCGCGGCTTGCGCGCGAGGCGGGAGGCGGCGAGAGGCGAGTGCGGCACGTGCTCAGGCTCGAGACTGCGCTGGCGCGGCGTGACATAGCCCTTGCCCTCCACCGCGATGGGTATTATGAACTCGCGTGCAGACTTCTTGATCGGCTCGCCGGGGGACGCGTCGCCGGCAGACGACTCGTTGGACGCTAGTCGCCTGTGATACATTATGACGTCAATTTTTTTTTTGTAATGGCTAGTTGTAAAAATATAAGTATACGTTCTATCGTAGATTTTTACATAATACTGTTGTCATACAAAATTAATTATAGAATATGATTTTGACTAACTTAATTTCGACTTTTTAGTATATAGTATATAGTCAATAATGTGAGTAACACATAAAACAATGCCTACCTGATCGGCGTTTGCGATTGCCTTGTGACGGCGGCCGCGGCGGCGGCTGCGGCGGACGGCGGCGGCGTTGCAACGGGCGTGAACTTCGGCGGCGGTGATGGCGTGCTTTTGGGTGACGTCGGCTCCTCGGCCGCCAGGTGTATCGGTATGATACGCTCCACTGAGACACCTCTGAAATATTAACAAGTGTGAGAAGGGCTGTTTTAAAAGTTACTAGGCTATGAATTATGAAGAATCATTGACAATAATAAAACATAACTGCGGCATTCATAAACAACGGCTCAGATTCCTACAATGCTTCAGCTTGACCCAGCGTTCTATCGTTTTGGTATAAAAGTTTTATTCTGCTTCACTTTTTCACAAATATGTTTGTTTATTTATTTATTACATAACCAACAAGTATTATCCATAAAAAAAGTTAATACAATTAACATTTTGTACATCAATCACATACAGGCCTGTCTCACAATCTACTGGTAAGTGTCAGATAGCTTTTTTACACGTTTTTGTCTCTGGCGCTCGATATGAAGTAAGCAGCGACAAAGTTTCCGAATAAGCTATCCGACACTTAATAGAAGTTTGTGAAACTGGCCCTAAATAACATTGAACAGGAACATGAAAACGTCGTATAAATTGGCTTAGATTTTGAAGAAAGAAAGTGTTTCTTTGCAACACTTTCTTACACTCACCTATTGCGATGGTCCTCGACCTTATGATGCGCCTCGGTGCGGAAGACGCGGGGCGCGGGCGCGGCGGGGGGCGTGGCCGGCGCGGGAGGTGATTGCAGCGACGCCGTCGCGACGCCCGCCGACGACGACCGGCCGTACGGCACTGGGGGCTTGCCTACAGCGAAAAGAAGCACTAAGTATACTCAACTCCGATTTTTAATATCGGTAAAATGTCAGTGTAAGTGCCAATATCACCTGTTAATGTAAATCGTGTCTTATTTTTTTTTTATATTATGTGGCATTAAAAAATACATAACTACAACCCTAATTTTTCACCCTTCTTACACCAACCCTTATTATTTAATTGCGATTATTTTTTGCTACATATATGGCTAAACAACGTTTGCCGGGTCAGCTAGTAAATTATAAAACAATTCTCCAGTTTATGATAACATGATATTTAATCAACGATTAACTTTTAACAGGCGTTAGTGAAAATTGGCTCTAAAGGTAACTTCGTCTCTGTTAAATTGATCATTATAGGAGATGAAAGGACGGAATAAAAGTGATGAAGTGAAAAAAAAATCATATAGTATATTTAGCTAGCATATTATTATTTTATGGGGAATGCAGCTTATATTGGAAATTTCATTTTTAGGGTTCCTTGTTAACTACAAGGAAACATTAGAGTTTCGCTCTGTCCATCGTCCGTCCGTCTGGTCTCCCTTATCGGTAATTATAAATATAAATAGACAACATTTTGTATAGTTATAGATTGAATATAGACTTTATTTTTGGCCTAGTAAAATAATTTAATTTATATTATAATTTTCTATTTTAGAGGTAGCCTCCACATACATGTGCAGTGAGGTTGACAGATTTTTTTGTTCCATGATCCATTCCATCATGTGGGGTATCGTCAAATAGGTATTTTAAATAAATGCATGGTTTGATACATGTCTTTTTTTACATTTAAAGTGTTTTACAAGTTGTCCCTCTCCCGGTCATTCTAAACTATGAGACTTATGCCCGTTTTCACCAACTGATTCCTAAACAACACTTATGTAAGTGACCCTTTGGATAGGTGGTCTCCTAAAATCGGCACCTACCTAATTTCATTTTCATCAAGCTGGGTAACACTTAGCTATGGAACTCCTAGTTAAGAGACAGTATTTTTTCTTTCTAATTTGCGCTCACACTATTGATATTTTATCGATAAATGCAACATTGCAAATTCTAGTATAAATAATTCACAGATCAATAATATAACATAAATAAATCCAATTTAGTGTACTTTTGTATGCTTTTATAAATTATTCAGCAATTTTGATAACTAAATTAGTAAGACGATGACGTACAGCATGTTTAAAAATGTACTGAGCTATAAATTAAAAAGTAATAATGTCAGTTACACTGATGAGTGACAGACGAGTCATTTGATTTTCAGTAATAGTACTTAACATCTATGTGCATTTGGTGTTGTTTATTTACAATTCACAACCACGTTTACTGTCTCACAATCTCCAAATTGTTCGTTTATTCTTTTGTGGTTAATTATTATATCATTTTTGATTAGATTAATTAAAAATTTTCCATTAACTATGTTTCGCTGCCTGCTACTTGTTACATACCTATTTGTATGAAATTGTATCAGAGACGTCCAAGTAGGTAATGGTACAGGCAAATACATATTAAAAGAACAATCACTGCTTTTGATTTCGACATGATATTCAAGTATCATTAGAAAATTATGAATTACATTGGTAAAGGAGTATGTAGGTAAGTACGAGAAAAGTACCTAAATGTAAAATGTAAATGAATAATACACTTACCTGTCTATAAACTCAAGATGTTCAATTTTTTCTAATAAAAATATTACCCTGGGTTTTGTTAACCAATATCGGATGAAGAAGTCGATATCATATTTATCAAAATGTTCCACTCTTTGGCGATATAAACGGGGTCTTTTTGGTAACAAGTCATTAGAAAATAATTCAAGCACTTCAACAGCGTCTAAAGTTACCAATAACTGGCTTAGATCGTCTTCCATTTCAAGGGATTCACGTATTTTCAATCACGATGTAATGTTAGGTGACAGTTAAGGCGCGAAATATCGGGCCCCTAAAGTTAGAGGGCCCCTAAGGTCTTAGGTGACACCTAAGCGTTGGTGAAAACAATTTTTCTTAAGAGGCGCCCTAAATGGCCGCTAAGGGACACTTAAAATTAGGAGTCAGTTGGTGAAAACCAGCATTAGAAACTTACAATTTCCCATGCTAATAGATCATGCTGAATAACTCTTTAAGAAAAATATTTTGAAGAAAATCGGACAGTAACCTTTGAAGTAATTGAAAAAAAAAACCTATTACGCATTGATAATTACGACACCCTTCTTAGACATGTCCCGATATGCTCTTGGTTAGGTTATATAAGTACGAAGTCAGTCCAAAAGCGACATTCATACAATCAATATTATAAAATACAAAGTAATATTACCGGTCCGTATGGCCGACGATATGATGTCACGTGCGGCGCGGCGTCGGTTGTCCTCTCCGGCCCGCTCTTCTACGAGCTTCGCCATAGAATTCTGTAGACTCCTGAGAATAAACATAGAAGGACTATGTAACATGTGTTTTTCGATTACGATAAATACATAATTATATTAAAATATACTACAGCGAATTGGACTATTTGTACCTGGAATGGTAACTTTACACCTGTTATATATGGCTTAATGCTGAAGTTCTTCATTAAAAATCCTTTTAAATCATCAACACCGTTCATCTGGGTGCATCCCAGTGGCCATTGGAGCCAGTGTTAATCCAGACAGTAAACTATCAGTGGGCCTATTTAAATATATATTTGATTGTAAATGTTACAAACATACCCACAAACTTCCACCTTTACACAATGTGGATAAATTCATTGAATACAGTGTAATTTGTAAGGCAATGTAACTGTTCTTATATTCCATTTTTTAGCCATCCAGGTTTACAGTAACTATAATATAATTATGCTGAAAATAGATTACAAAAAAACATTACAAGCATTCACAGATAGCATACGTCATTAAACTTATTTTAGAAAATTAAAGATACATTAATTATATCATCCAAAAGGAAAGGTACTATAAAATTAAAAATTTTAGTACCTTCTGGCGTCCTGCAGTAGGACGGACGGGTCTACAGTGGTGCTGGAGTTGGACGGCTCGCTCTCGGTCTTCTTGACGCCGCCCTCCATTCGCCGATTGTTCTCTTCTGGAGGCGTCTGTAAATAAAGTAATGTAAAAAAGCTGAGGGCGAACTATTATTTTATTGCAGCATATGAAAAGTCCTCGAAGATTTGACAATTAATGATATTTTAATTTAGTTTCGTGAATTTTCCGCAACATGGCGAGGTTTTTTAATTTCCTGAGCCTTTAGTCAAGATGCATTCGATAATTTCTACGGCGAAGTTCGAAATCATAAATGTATAGGATTTGACACAAGGCATCGCTAAGTGACATGTCGCTTGCGATGCCTTATGTCAAATTCCATACATTTTGTTTTCGAACCTCGCCGCCGAATTTAACGAATGCATCTTGACTAAAGGCCCTAGTCATGCTATATATTTTTTTAAATTTAGATGGTTATTTTATAATGGTTATAATATAACTTATTGGTTATATGGGCCTATGCAGCCTGAAATAAACGGTATTTAATTTTATTTATATTATTTTTTCATACTTACTGGCGAGGGTTCGATGCCTATCTGCTGCAGCCTCACGGTGGCGCCGTAGTCGGGCGACCGCGACCTCAACTCGCGGTCCTCGCTCTGAGCCTTGGGTTTAGCGATCTTGGATACCACTGCAATTCGTTTATGAGTCAAATAAATATTCTGCCTGCGAATTAATTCGAAGGAAAAACCATAATTTTTTTCCGGGATAAAATGTAGCCTGTTCGCTAGTTATGGTTAAAATATATCCTTATTCCTTTCATTGAAAGCCGTCCAGCGGTTTTACAGCATTTTGCATCTTAATATTAGTAAGAAGTGATACAGCCAGTTTGTGAACCTCAGAAAAAAAGTAAGATTATTCAGACTAAATAGAACTAGTTTATTGTTACAGAATAAAATCCTCTATTGGAAAGGTAATAAGGTCACCTGGTTTTGATATGTTTCTCTTGATTTCTGGAGACGTCGTAAGTGAGGCACGTCTCTCGAACTGCTCTTTAAAACTTCCAACATGTCCACCTGAATCAAAATAAAATAATAATGTATGTGAAAAATGACACAGATTCAGGATAAATAAAAAAACATCTAATGTCGGGTGCTTCTCCACTGAACAAAAACTAGCCTCTGTATAAGATTTTTTTTTTGAGTATGACAATATTTTTTTCCCTAAACGCCTTTACAAATTACGAATTTGTATTTGTGTATATGTGCCCGAAATTACGTTCTATAATAAACAAACATAAAAATAATAATTAAGTATAGTATTGTATTACCGATAGACAGTTTCTTGGGCTTAGTGGGCGTGGTCGCTGCTGGCTGCGCCAACGACAACGACGTCAGTTTCTCTGCCGTAGACGACACCAAATTGCTCTTTGAATCTTCCACCTGTCACAAAAAAAAATTACAAATAAATTTTATTCTGAATTTATTATCCCAAGTATTTTAAATAAAGAATTTTCTAAGTTATTTTGAAATATGTCAAATTGTTCACAATAACATAATTGCATTTGCAATCTAAAACATTCTTTGTGAATTACTTTCCTTTCCTTGCAAATAAAGCCGCCAAAACGGTAAAATGTGTTGTCATGACGTTACTCTCTTGTAAACACCTGTTGTTACCCGTCGAACTCTAATCATGTCAAATCCTAGAATGCTGTGTGTTAACTTTGGTAATTTTACTATTTTAAAATGCCATATATATGGTGAGGAATGAATTGTGGTCAGCATTGAAGTGAGCAGTATAACATACGAGCATGGCAATCTCTTTATAGGGATTCTAGTGCTTGTGTAAGGATAAATGGGGCATACACCGAATGGTTTAATATCGAAAAAGGTGTTAGACAGGGATGTGTAGCGTCACCGTGACTGTTTAATCTGTTCATGAACAATTGCTTGACAGATTTAAAAGAGATTAAAAGTGGGTTGAGAATGAATGAGCTACTCGTCAAATGTTTTCTCTATGCTGATGACCAAGTGTTACTTGCGTCTTCGGCTGAGGAGTTGCAGGAGATGGTTAACTGCTATGAGTGGAGCTTTTGTTACAAAGGGAATGAAGATGAATGTAAAGAAGACGAAAGTGATGGTGTTTGAAAGAGATGAAGCAGTGACAGACTGCAATATCGTGATTGGAGATGAACAAATTGAACAGGTGATTGAGTTTGTGTATCTAGGATCAAAGTTTACAAGAGATGGAAAGTGTGAGAGTGATATTGAAAGAAGAGTGAATGCAGGAAACAGGGTGAATGGAGCTTTGCACTCCTTTATGAACAGTCGGAAGGTGTCTAACAAGGCTCGTTTGGCTGTGCATGAGGGGGTGTTGGTTCCGACACTCATGTACGGAAGTGCAAGTTGGGTATGGCAGAAGAAACATGAAAGCAGAATAAATGCAGTTGAGATGAGAGCGTTAAGAAGTATGATAGGAGTTAAACTGAGTGACAGGATAAGAAATAGTGAGATAAGGAAACTTTGTAGTCTGAAAGAAGATATAGTGATAAAAATTGAGAAAGGTATGCTGAGATGGTTTGGCCATGTCGAGAGAATGAATGAAGAACGATTGACGAAAAAAGTGTATAAGGCGAGTGTGAATAGAAGTGTTGAAAAGGTCAGGTCAAGAGTACCCTAAACCGAAGAGCATGTATAAAGAGAATAATGAAAGTGGACGAAGCGAAACAAGTATGTAAGGATCGTGCAAGTGCAAGTGGAAAGAAGTGGTCTCTGCCTACCCCTACATACATATATATATATATATATATATATATATATATATATATATATATATATATATATATATATATATATATATATATATATATATATATATATATATAATATAAAATTAAAAATTAATAAAATTAGGACAATGCAGGCTGATCGGATGGATGCGTCGGATGGACATGTTAAAAGTCGGACCTGATCTCTCGCCAGTCGTGTCGGTCTGTCCGTCCCACTGCGTGTGTGCGCAGTATACAAGAGCACTCTCTCTTCCTTTACTCTCTCTTCCTTTACTCTCTCTCTCTCTCTCTTGGGCACTATAAAATAACTCCTGCGTAGTCCGGCCACCGTCACCGAAATCGGTGTGGGGAGCTATTATTTAATCATGTGGTGGTACGTAAAAAATTAATTATTTTATTTTTGATATTTTATAATAATCACACATATTTTATAGTAAAGAAGAGTTGGTCTAATTGGTTTTAAATAATGTTTAGTTATAAACTATCAACTTAATACTTATATTAGGTCCTTACATATGAAATTGGCGTTTTGTCGCACTGGCCACTTTGATCTCAAATACATCTTCTATGGTTAGGAATTCCAATTTCAAATTTATACCGCTATTTACTCATGCATTTGTGTTTCGAAAACCGTAATTCATTGTTTTTTTTCTCTTTTAGTTTCTTGTCGTTTCTTTAGTTTCCTCTCTAGTTCTTTGCGTCACTCTGTTTACAATATGGAAAACTTGAAATATCGTATTATTTTCGAGTACGAGTTCCACCGTGGCACCAGTGCTGCAGAAACGGCTCAGAGGATTAATGATGTGTATGGCGGCGGTGTCGCAAAAATAAACACAGTGCGTTTTTGGTTCCAAGGTTTTCGTTCTGGAAATTTCGACCTGCAGAACAAGCCCAGTGGACGACCGGAGACCAAAGTCGATAATGAAGAATTGAAGGCTATTGTGGAAGCGGATCCATCGCAAACCAAGTCCGAGTCAGCTGCAGGCTTAGTTAGCGGTGTTAGTGATAAAACTGTTTGAATCCACTTGAAGCAAATTGGGAAGGTGAAAAAGCTTGAAAGGTGGGTACCTCATGAATTTAGTGCAGCGAACCGACAAAAGCGCGTCGACTGCTGCGTTACATTACTCAAGCGGCACAATAATGAAGGGATTTTAAATCAAATCATTACCTGTGATGAAAAGTGGATCCTGTACGATAATCGGAAACGCTCATCGCAATGACTGAACCCTGGCGAACCAG
The DNA here is from genome assembly GCA_037179445.1 of Phengaris alcon alcon. NCBI lineage: Eukaryota > Metazoa > Arthropoda > Insecta > Lepidoptera > Lycaenidae > Phengaris > Phengaris alcon. The sequence continues at coordinate 3,853,879 of JAYRCH010000207.1, read as the reverse complement.
TCAAAGCCTGCCCCAAGCGAAAATTGACTCAAAAAAATTACTTGTGAGCGTTTGGTGGACTAGTGCCGGTGTCGTTCACTACAGCTTTCTTAAATCTGGCCGGACGATTTTGGCAGATGTCTATTACCAGCAACTGCAAATCATGATGGAAAAGCTAGCTGCTAAACAACCGAGGTTGGTTATTCGCTCTAGGCCACTGCAACTTCAGGACATCGCTAGACCACACACTGCACAACAGACGGCTACCAAATTAGAGGAGCTTCAATTGTCTAAGACATCCACCGTACTCCCCTTGCTCCAACAGTTTACCATTTTTTTTTTCGAAATTTGGATAACTTCTTGCAAGGGAAAAAATTCAACTCCGATTCAAGTCCAAAGCGCCTTCAAAGATTTTATTGATTCCTGTCCGAATGGTTTTTTAGTAAAGGAATCAATGAACTACCTATGAGATGGCAAAAGTGCAAAGATAACAATGGCAATATATACTTTGAATAAATATATGATGTTTAAAAAAAATCGACTTTATGTTCCTCCTTTACAAAACGCCAATTTCATACGTAATGACCTAATATTGTCGCAATATAAATTACTTACCAAAATTATTTAATTTTCTAACCATTATTGATAATATAGAAAACAGTCTCAAATACATGGCTAAATACTTAGGCAAAATATTCTTCATCATAGAATCTCGGCAAACAGTTTAAACAAAGTACCTTTGGTGATTCTTGTTTCTCCGGCGATTTCTCTTCGGATTTTGACGGAGAGGTTTTCGTTTTGATCACGAATTTCGGTTTTGGACTCTCTTTTGGCTTTTCCTCCTTGGGCTCCACTTTTGGTTCGGGTTCCTTAGGTGGTTCCGGCGCGGGTTCCGGCGTAGGAGCTATAGTTATTGTGGCCGAGGACTTGAGAGTTAAAGGGGCTTCCTGTGACAAAAAAGAAGCCATTTTTAACAATAATAATTTGTGACATTAAAGTAGAATGTGATCACCGGTTCTACTAGTGAGGGTTTTTCTGGCAAAAGTGAATAAGAGTTGTAGACTCATATCAGACTATATACTTATATCAGATTTACATTAAATATTGATCAAAACTGTACTTACAGTATCGGGGTATTCGTCGGCCGGGGGCGATTCCAATGTCGCGTCTTCCTCGGGCAACGCTGGGGATAGGGGAGGGACGCTAGCCGAACTGCAACAAAATAAGAGAATATATTTAACCTTTATCTACAACATCAGAGACAAGGGGAACAAGTGCATTGAGAACCTATAGGAAAAACCACTAGAACATTTTGTAAACAATGAATTTCAGTAAAATAAATTATTATCTGTCACTTGACAGTAGTAACCAATTTCACTTGGAACTTGGAAGTATTTTAATTTTGCGTATTGAGTCAAGAAATATAAACCATTAGTGCAAGTTAACGGCCAACTATCGCTACTGTTTTTTTATTTGATTCGAAAGTTGCGAACTCAGCGATGTTTATTTACAGAATATATTTGTTCTCGTTGTCCCAACTATGTTATGGGACCTTTGGTATTCAGTACCTGGCGACGCGCTCCTTCTTGCGCACGAGGCCGCTGTTGGACACGGCCGAGTCAAGCTTGCGCTTGTAGTCGCCGGCCGCCACCAGCGTGCGCGTCGGAGACGGCTTGATTGCGTCCTCGCCGCCCTCTGCAAACAAATATGAATAAATAAAAAATAAAGTTATAAGTCTGCCGCCAGAAAATATAGCTATTGTTAAACCTTCAAATATCCTTTAAACCTTTAAAATCTATAGTTAAACCTATATGATACGGATTCCGTAAGGGCGGCAAAAATTCAGAGCATTGAAAATAGAACTCTGGACTAATACAATAGAGCTTAAAAATCAAACACACAAGACGTGTCGAGTTAAATGTGAATGTCATATATGACAGCTCGACACTCGACACTTCGATTTTTAACTCTATTGCATTAGCCCAGACTTCTATTTTGGCGCTCTGAATTCTCGCGGGACCGCCGGATTCCGGATCATAATATAGTTCCAGCCTTACTTTGAACGTAAATATATAAAATATTTCAATAGCTCAAACAGACCCGAACAAAAAGCGAAAATGTTTTGTTGTTTCTTAAGTTTTGCATTTATGCGACTAGCAGTGCGACACAAACTAGGCTATACATGAAAATAATGCAAACTAAAATAAAAAAGTTCCAAAAATATATTAGAGAGTGATCCTTACCCGCAACCAGTTCCAGTATCCTCTTCTCGGCAGAGTTACTCGGCTCCACCGGCATGGACGCAGAGCTGGTGAGGTCCGTGCAGCTCTCCTCTGGCCCCATCTCGTTCTGGAATTAGAGTAACTGAAAAACTACACATATAAAACACCGACAGTGTTTGTGACTTTTGAACCTTATTGCCATAGTAGTAAGGACAAAAATCAAAATGTGGTACGCCAAGTTTGTCGGAGACGGCACATTGACTCGACACTGCTTACCTGTTTCTCCGGAACCGAGTTTTTCTCTTTATTATAAGGAAATGCAGATATTTTGTTGATCCGCTTTTCCATTTGCTAAAGATGTGGAAATTTGTACAGTGTAAAATGACAACATACAGTTGACTCCGACATATCTGCATGTCATACGGAGGAATTTGCCTTGCCTCGCCCGTTCGCAGTGGCATTGACGCACCTGGTCGGGCACGAGCACGCTGTTGGAGTGCGAGGGCGCGGCGGGCGCGAGCGACAGCAGCAGGTCCAGCCGCACCGGCGTCTCGGCCGCCAGCGCCTCCGCCACCTCGAGGCACGACGTCTCGCATCTGCCGTTCACCCACCTACAAACATGATACATTGTGCACTAATCAGCTTACCAAATGGCGGCAAAGATATCTACACTAAACAGAGTAGGTACATTTGACAGAACAAGTATTCATACAAGTAAAAGTTACGCCGTCTTGATTTAACCATACCTCAAATGTCAAAATGGCCCCAAACAATCCCAAAAGTGGTTCCTTTTAAGTGGGTTTTGCATAGTTGTTTTTTTTTTTTGCATCAACATGCCGTTTTTGCATCAACATGCCTTGTCTATAATATACGTATATGTATAGCAGTGCAATTTGACCTCATAACTCAGTAATTCGTTTTGTTTTCTAATTAAGTTCAAGTATACATTTTATATAACTCTGTTGTTTTAAAATGAGAAATATTTTTTTTTACTAAAAATTATTGGAGAATTACTAAAAATATAATATTCGCCATAATTTGCCCAGTCTGAAAAATCTGACAAATAAATAAATGTATGAGAATAGGAAGAGAAATAAAAAATCACAATATACGTACGGATGATCACAGATGTACGCAATGTCGGCACGTTTCAACGGGTCCACGGTGAGCATGTCGCGGATTAGCGGCGATGCGGCTGCAAATGAATGACAATAATAATTAATCCATCCTACTACTATTGTAAATTTGAAAGTGTCTGGAGGATTTGGGGGATGGATGGGTGTGACTTTTTCACGCCAAAACTATTGAACGGATTTTGATGAAATTTGGTATGGTAGTAGTTTCGACTCTGGATTAAGACATAGGCTACATTTCATCCCGAAAAAGTTCCCATGGGAAACGCGGGCAAAAGCTAGTAAAATCATAAAGCGACCATATACTAACATTCTGTCATGACGGAATAAAAAATAATGGACATGTAACAGTGACAAAGAATGAGGGTTAAATGTTCCCTTTTACGTCACAAGGATGCAGCGCGTGATTATTATTATGGGTAAGTATTTCGCATTTTTGTACAACAAATCCAAAAAAACAACGATAGTAGATGGACGTCAACAGCTTTCGCGTTTTAAATTATAAAAATACGTACTCGATGGGTTTTTAGGTTCGTAGTAATCGCCATTGCTAATTTGTCGGACTAGACGCTTGAAGTTGGAGCCATCGAACGGCATCGCGCCGTAGACTAGTGTATACAGTAGCACTCCAAGCGACCAGCAGTCAACCTGCAACATTAAAAAACGTCAACACTTGCGTATGCATAGTTTAAGAAACATTATGGTCTATTAAAAAGCATTATTAGCATTATTATCGACCTTCAGGAACGGTGTTCAAGTCTTTCGGGAAACTTCGTTTTCCATACAATATGGTCTGCGACTGCCATAGAAATACAATGCTTGGGGAGGGACACTACGAATGTTATTGGTAGTATCAGCCCCAGATCTACGATTTTTTCGAACCGGGGCAAAAACTTGATAGTGGCGCTATGGCCTTTCAGTGTTTGATTACTTGATAAAAACCTATGAGATTGTAGGAAAAGAATTTCACTTGTTCGATATTTCCAATTCTTGTCTCAAGTATTTCGCTCCCCCATGAAACTGCCGCCCGGGGCAAGTGCCGCTTTGCCCCCCCTTAGATCCGGGGCTGGGTAGTATCATAAGTTATTCGAACGAAACCTCGAATTCGAAAAATCGAAGAACAGACTAATATATATCGGTTGCTTTGTACCACTTGTCTGCATGTAAAGCATTAGAAAGTGAATGTATCACACACCTCGGGTCCTATATATGGCGTTCCTTTGACGATTTCCGGCGACGCGTACAGCGGCGACCCGCAGAACGTCGACAGAAGTGACGTCTCTTTGAACACATTGGACAGACCGAAGTCTGCAATCTGTTAAAACATTGTAGTTATTCAAGAAATGTATTATAATTTGTAGCAAAGATAAATACTTATGAGAAAATATGAAAAATTTCGATTCTTGATTCACCATCATCGCTCCATTCCCCGCCGCTGGGGTGTGGGTATATACTCAAGCTTTAGTTGGCCTAAAGATAGTAGGTAATATTATGCATTAGTTTTAAATCAGCAAAAGTAGTATAATTCCCGAAAGGAAACACAAATATGGACCGAAAAATAAAAAACTACACACTGTACAAACAGCAATCAGTTGCATACATTTTGACCTGCAGTTGTGACCAGTGACGTCATATTTTGTCATGCATTTTTCCATATCAACTCAGGGCATTTTTAATATTCTCCAACGATCTTAATTTTGTAATGACAGTGTTTAGCAGCGGTTGATTGTAGATATGCCAATATTTCCCAGCTTATTATGTACTTTACGAAAAGCCGATAAAAAATATAATATATTCCCTATTGTCTATTGAGTATTGACATATTTTAATTATGAGAAATTTAGATTCTTGACTCCATTTTAGTCACTACTCATTTTAACATTATTGAGATTCTACGACTAAGCCCAGTAGGGCGGCCTTATAATAGGCAGTTAAAATACATAGCCTGCTCCGTTGCCATACATAGAATAAATGGTGATGCCTACTATGGAATATAGTTATATCATTAAAGTTATATATTTGTCTCAGTCCCTATATATTTATTATTATTATTTATTTATCTTATTTTGGCTTTTAGCTTATATAGGCAAGTTTTGTCGCTGCTCATTTTATGTCGAAGGACTGAGACAAAACAGGCAAACAATCTATATTATGACACATATCAAAAGGTTTAGCACGAACAATTGGCAGGAGATATTTGTACTTATACGGGCATGATTTTCATATAATTCTCATTCGATAACGTTAGGAATACGACGTTGTCAATTGTTTGTGCTTACCTTACTGCAGATTGTGCAACAGACCCTAAAATTTAAATCTTAGTTTTTTTACGATAATTTATGAAACTATTTATTTACCTTAGCACTACCCGTGTCGTCTAATAATACGTTTTCTAACTTTAAATCTCTGTGGCAAATTTTATGTATATGGCAATAATATACAGCTGTCGCTATTTGGCGGAATAACCTGAAAAATGAAAACATTTTTTACTAAAATAACGGACACATTTATAAAAATAAACCGAAATAATAATGTTTCTGTTTATTTTTGAAACTAGAAAAAATATTGGTAGCAAATATATATAAAATATATAAAACTATTATTAAATATGTATACTGAATACCGATAATTATACTCTGATTAAATTCTCAGTCAGCAAAATGTAATTTTATTCACCTCCTCTCTCTTCCTCTATTTTGCAGTTAGTTTCGGCTGTAATTTTTACTAAGATTAAAAATCGAGTACATATTACTTGTTTAAGAAAAAAAGTGCAAACCTTCTAGCTTCTTCCTCTTCTAATACTTTTTTCTGACTAAGGTAATCGTACAGTTCCCCTCCAGAACAGTACTCCATTACGAGAATCATTTTTTCACTATTTTCAAATACTGAAAAAAATAATCATTGCTTTGCATTGCTTTTTTATTTTGTATAAGCTCTTGCCTGCGGCTGCGCCCGCGTAAGTACAGTATCCCACGGGAACGCTGTACTTTTTCGGGATATAAAGTAGTCTATGTGTTTTGTGTGTGTTCAGACTCTCAGAGCTTAAACTACTACCATACATCATTTTATCAAAATAAAAAAAGTATCCATTCTCCCAAACTTTAGATTTATAATATTACTAGGATGTAAAACCCAACGAACCTACCTAACCCAATACTAAGGTGCGTCATAAAGTCAACATTGATCCAACAGAAAATGTTAAGCACTTTACAATACAATTTGCCGAAATGTTCTCCTAATTGACAAGCTTTGTTTGTGAATTTATTGTTGCTTCAGAGATAACGTAAATTGTCAAAATGGTTTTAAATAAACCATCACCATCATATTATGTTTTAATACTAATAATAACAATACTACTATAATTAATTTATATATAAATTATAATGTAAAAGTTTGTGACTCTTTCAGGCAATAACCACTGAACGGATTTTTATGAAATTTGGCATAGTATTAGTTTAGGCTTTGGACTTTGGACTACATTATATCCGGAAAGTGTGCAGTTCCCGTGAGATAATGTATTAATTTGTGACGACTGATGAAAACTATTCCACGCGGGGACCGCGGATAAAAGCTATAGTAGGATATTATAAATATGAAAGTTTGTGTGGATGGGTGGATGTTTGTTACTCTTTAGGCCTCCACAGACGAGAGGCCGATCGTTTCAGTTAGAACTGAAACGATCGGCCGTGTGTCCGTTATTTTAGTACGGCCTGAACGGATTCGAGCACATCCACGGAAAAAATCGCATCCGACCAAACTGACGTCAGTTCGGCCCTTAGATTAATAACGCCTAGATAGTCTTCAAACAAACGTATCGTACAAAGTGAAGCAAGCAACAGATAGATGTAGGCGTAAGCATTACAAACCGACACGCACACAAACAAAACTTTAAAGTTGTGTAGTGTATACTCTTAAAATTGGGATTATTGTATTTGCTTTTCTTAATATCGTGATATGTAAAAATATAACTTATATTTCATTTTAAACCATCTAAACACAATTTGTGAACTTTATTTATATTAAACTGGTATTAAGGAATATATTAAGGATTATCTTAATACGGGCAATACTTTAAATTCATAATTAAAAAATCAGAAAATAAAAAACTTTGTCTTAGTTGCAAGCCATGAAAATTTTTAAATAAATTTATTTTTACTAGTAACACTTTCACAATTCACAATAGGGCAGCAAGATGGCGATATAAAATGATTTTATTTTAAAATGTTTTAAATATTTGACTTATTGCATGTCAAATTGTTCGGACATAACAGTTCATACTTACATATGAAATGTTATGTCCGAAGCTTTTTTAATTCTTTTCCGATGCATTGTGACACCCAATAACGACACAAACCGCCATAATGTTTTTAATAGTCGGAGATGTATGCACTAGCGCTTGACCTTGCCAACTGACGGGTCGTTCGAACAAACTGAGCCGATATGGCTGAGTATATACTTCACTTTTCATGCGCGTACCCGGTTTCTAGGCGTTTTAATCTAAGGTTCGGCCTGAACGGATTCGAGCACATACACGGAAAATTGCCGCGAGCTTCGGTCGTGTTTTTAGGGTTCCGTAATACTTAAGGAACCCTTATAATTTCACTCTGCCCGTCCGTCTGTCTGTCTGTCCGCCGCTATCCTAGCTTCTAATATGTTATAGAAATCATTTCTCTTTGTTTTATAGTCTTTAGATTTTATAAACCATAGTGGCTTTAAAGTTTTAATTACTTCAATAAAATCTAATAAATTTCTTATGACCACGTGCCATTTTTAGGGTTCCGTACCCAAAGGGTAAAAGCGGGACCCTATTACTGAGACTTTGCTGTTCGTCCGTCTGTCGCCAGGCTGTATCTTAACCTTCTTATACCGTAATAGCTCGACAGTTAAAATTTTCACAAATGTATGATGTAGGTATTTTTATTGCCGTTATAATAACAAATATTAAAAACAGAATAAAATAAAAATTTGAGGCTCACATATAACAAACGTAATTTTTTCCGTTTTATACGGAACTCATCTTGCCGACTCGCACTTGACCGGTTTTGTTTACACTCGAATTTTATTACCGTTCAGTCCAATTTTATTGCCGTTCAGTCCAATTTTATTGCCGTTCAATCCATCCGTACAAGTCAGAATTAATGTTGCAAACTTAGTTTTTTTACAAAGTTTTACTACTAAATTTTGTATTTTATTTATATTTTATATTCCTCCTTAGTAGGAATTTAGTTGTGAGTAGTGGTTTTGTAGAAAATAGCTAGACAGTAATCATAACATGCAAAATGGCTTGCTTCTATGTGCTATTATGACCTTAAAATAATAGCACATAGTAGCACGCATCCGTAAGTCGCTTAAAACTACCGATTTAATTTCTATATATTATGTAATATTTCCTGCTATATTTTTTTAATTTAACGGTTAATTATTAAACCTGAAAATGTATGTATGTTTGTAAACACAAAATCCCTAAAAGTCTTTCTAGGGATTCCTAAGTTTAGTAGCTTTTTTATAGTTATCGGTACTCTTTTAGTAGTTTTTTGTAGAAAACGACGCGAGTTTAGTAGTTTCGCAAAAACAGAGTTTCACACACACAACAACACTGGAACGAATCGCTTCACTCCATACGGCCGACTGATGCGATCTCGAAATTGCACACAGACGATACGATTTTGCATCCGTTCAGGCCGAACTGAAGGAAAACCGGACCGTGTATGGGGCCACTTTCACGCAGAAACTACTGAACTGATTTCGATGAAATCTGATATGGTAGTAGTTTAAGCTCTGGACTAACACATAGGCTACTTTTTATCCCGAAAAAGTAGAGTATTCCCGAGAGATACTACATTCACGCGGGCGGAGCCGCGGAAAAAGCTATAGTAGGATATTATAAATGTGAAAGTTTGTGTGGATGTTTGTTACTCTTTCACGCAAAAACTACTGAATGGATTTCGATGAAATCTGATATGGTAGTAGTTTATAAGCTCTGGACTAACACATAGGTTACTTTTTATCCCGGAAAAGTAGAGTATTCCCGAGGGATACTACATTCACGCGGGCAGAGCCGCGAAAAAAGCTAGTGCCTTATATAAATGCACTCACCTTCATAAATATGTACAATATTGGGATGCCTGACGGAGGACATGATCTGCACTTCGCGGCGGATGCGCACGAGGTCCGCCTCGGTCTCTATTTTACATTTCTTGATGGTCTTGATCGCCACCTCCTGTCCTGTCTTCTTGTTGATACCCAGTTGAACCTTCCCGTACGTTCCCTGCCCTAATTTTCTTACTATGTCAAATCTGAAAGGCAACCGTTTAGCCTATTAAAGCACTCTTCAAGTAAATTAAAAATTATAATGATTTAGTTTATTTAAGTATTATGAATTCAGCTTAAATTTTATAAACAGTGAACTTTATTGTCATGAAAATTATCTTATTAAAATATATAAGAGCTACTGGTTTAGTTTATAAAAACGCTTTGCAGTTCAGTTTAAATTACTTTCACAATTTGATTTTATTTTGATGAATATTATCATTGGATAATAATATTTTGTTGATACACTACATCAAACCTATAATATCTTCCATGTACACAAATTTTACAAGTCCTTATAGTTTGGAAGAAAGAAGGTTCCTAACTCCTGAGAAATTTTTTTATTAAAAAAAACACTCCACTGTTGTCATAACTTTATAGGACTGATCTAGTGCTCTTGAAAACTACTAACTCGGAATATGATGAAATGTGTTCCAGAAAGAGTTGGTCACATGATATAAATCTATTCGCGTTAATATACTTTTATGGCTTCTATCAATAAATTCAAGATCTAAGTACTAAATCTCATTATTCTACGGTCGTTAGATAAATCATTACGCACACGACATTATTGATTATGTTTTTAATGAGCATTTATTATTTGTTCTAATGTTACTTCAAATATAAATATGAGAAGACGCTTCGCTGTCACGCAGAAAATAAAATATCTTCAGAAATATTTAAGGAGTCATAACATACAATATGCATAACCAAAAGATTTAGTGCATTCAAATTTCAAAAAAAAATTCTTGGTATTGAGCATTGTGTTAATCATCATGAATATCTGACCACACGCCATCTGCTTGTTTGCCCACATCTCACAATACCTAAAGGAGACGAAATACACATTAAATGAAAATAAAATGATACCCACGCTCAAATATTAAAGTACAGTTGCCAGTAAACCTGTACTTCTACTTGTCGATCTTAATACAATGACAATAAAGTCCAAAATTGGTACACACCGCGTTTGTCGGCAACCGTATATTACCCGCTGCATTTGCGGCTGGGTGTTAAACGATGATATAATTTAAAGGGTTAATATTTGATTACGGATTTCACACTTGCAATGTAAAGTGATAATAGCTCAACGCAAACTTTACATTTAGTCATACTAACGGGGTGTTGTGAATTGTGGTTTTTAACCGACTTGCAAAAAAGGAGGAAAATTATTTTTTTTGGTGTAAAAGGTATAATCCTAAGGTGGTCCCGTTCTCACCAAAGTGATGACCTGATGATGGGATCCATGAGGAATCGAGGGAACTCCTCGAAATTTATATGAACGCATATGGTGATTTCGGCTTTTTCTGAAGTAGTCTAAGCATATTTTTTATTTTTATTTATTTAACAATTTATTGCACACAAGAAAAATATACATATACTACCAAAAAGTAAGATTTTGTACTAAGGTAATAATACCCTGGATACAAAATGTACTGAACAGAACTCCTGACTCCTTATAGATACATGTTTGGGGATTCCGGCGTTGTTTAAAGAACTGCAAGCATATGCCATAACACTTCCAGTAATCATTATCATCATCACCACCATATTCACAAGGAACACCAACATATTATGATGATATAGGTACTCACTAATCATCAGAGTTTTGTGCACCGATACAATGTCTTTGAATTTTGCTATTGCTAAAATTATATTTGTGATCATCATCATCACTACATCGTATATATATACGACTTCAAAATTATGAAGATTGAGTAGAGAAATGGTTAAAATTTTATCCGAATTTAAAAGGGGAATTATTTAGAAAATAAGTTTTATTTCATACTTTTTTGTGCATTTTTACTTTGGAAGTCCCGTTTTTATTAAGCAGAAAATGGAGTACCTAACTATTCGGTCTTGGCCTAAAAATTTCTGATCAATAAGTGTGTATAATAATTTTATTATGTATAACTAAAATGTATTTTAATTAAGGATGAAATTCTGACAGTAATTTCAAATTCCAATTGCAAATGGTAGCTTCTAAGTGTAGTGACTAGTTCAGGTAGATCCAGGATAAATTAAGTAATTTTATGTTTTTAATTCACAAATTCGCAAATTTCATCATGCAAGGTTAATAAGAAGACGTTCACAAGATTTTTATTCATGTAACATACGGGCATATTCACATGCGAGCACAGAGAAATCTCTACCTTTACGACCGTTCATAAAGCATTCAAATCAGTTGGCATTGGCACAGTTACATTGTTACAACACTGAATTTATCCCGTTACTCGTATATTTAATGCGGATATACTGAAAAATGCACTCGATATTTTTCTTTAATTTTCATACAGGAATAATTTTCAAACGGAACTCTACATGTCCAGTCGATCTAACGATGCGAGTCTTTTGTCTTTAATATTCCAAAGTTTTTACTTAGTTATGAACTTATGACCTTTTATTGTATTTAGTTAGCCTTTGCATACTATAATATTGCAGCATAATGACCTCGGGGTCAAAACCCTTTTGGTGTTAAAATGGTAAAAAACAATACCTTCTTTTGTCGTTCAATAAAATGTATATCAATTCTCAAATGGCATATCAGTAACGGTCAACAGTGACGTCATTCTCAACCTTTACACCTACGGGCACTCGAAGAGGTACGCGTAGGTGCATAAATCGAAGCCCTAAAATGCGGTCACCGGCTAATGCTGCGGCACCGCTACTCGCTACACGATAACTTATACGTAGAGAATACTTTTCATTGCGTTTTTCGCAATGAAAAGTATTCTCTACGTATTATAATTAATCGTTTCATATCGTTTTTATTAATCGTTGCATGGTATAAAAACTTACGTTTCACTACGCTCACACGATATAGCCTAATTAGTTTTTTTTTATATTAATTTTCAGCATAATAATTGACAATTTATTTATAAAAAGGCCAGAAGACACCATATAATATCAATTTGCGATATAAATATGACCATTAAAATGCCATGGCAAATGGAAATTTTGATTCCGATTCGAGTTTTCATAGAAACAAACCAACAAACATGATACTTATAATTTACTCGTGTACTTATAATAAAAGAGATCAGGGGGTAAGTATGGTTACACAACCGGTCAATTTTTTTTAAAGGCACATCTATTGGCATGAGATAGCTATGGTAATAAGCCAGTTCGCGTCACGATTGTGTTATGGGGTCTGGGGGGGTATTATGAGGTCTTGTAGCAGTATTACTTTAACATTACTTTTGAATTTCATATAAGCAAACATGATCTCTATTTATATAGACAAAAAGATATTTTTAATTTGCGCGAAATCTAAAAGTAATGTTAAAGTAATACTGCTACAAGACTTCATAATACCCCTCGTGAAGCGTGAAGGAAAGAGCGAGGCCAGCCAGAAAAATTCTTGGGACACAAAAACGATCGCCTTGAAAAATGGCGCCTTACCTTTGTTTAAGACGTAGCCGGTGGTCGTGTAGCCGCACGTCTCCGGTATTCTCGATACCGTCCATGATGTTCGTCGAACGTTTGTTCTCCCCGACCACCATTTTGGCTGTAACAAACAATAATAATAAATTATAACAATATTATCCCTTCGCTAATGTTTAACAGAATTTAGCGCATAATGCACACGAGCACACTGGTTTTATTCAGGCCATAAACATAAAATTAGAGATATTTCTTAACCTAATTGTGGTAGTAAAATCAAAAAATGAATTCATGCAAGTTCTGAAATCTACCCGGAATTACACGAATAAAGTTTATTCTTGGTGACGTGTCTTCAGTTTAAATAAGTAGGTGCAATATGATTCACTAGAGGTAGGTAGTTAGGTAGAGAGCTTGGAGTCCAGCTTTCTAAAATTTTTGCCTTTTCTTGTTTTTATTCAAAACTAGTTTTAACTGGTATATCGAACAATGATAGACGTCACAAGCCACTGGCTGAACGCATTCGGCTGTGACCGCCAATGTGTCCCAGAATTTGTTCAATCTGATTACATATTCTCTATGCTTTCCAGTCGCCAATTCAAATATGCAAAAGGCTGAGCTGACTCTAACGTATTAGCGCAACCTTTGATATTCTGCCGGGTAGTAAAAATTTTCAACATAACAACTCATTTACTATGCCATTTGTTTCCATATATTATATTTTAACAATTCGGAAAACTAATAGTAATCGCACACATGACACAAAATGTATTTTTAAGGCTATTTATATTGACGAGAGGTAGATAATTCCCGGCTTAAAATACAATTTTCTTTGAAATAAAAGACCTCGATAGAAGATAATTATAAACGACCGATTTACAAAAATAGTTAAAATACATAACAACAAAACATTTTCACTCTAACGTCGCTGTTTAAAAATAAAACAACTAAAAAGTTGTTTTAATAACAGGGAAACGAAAAAAATTAAGAACAGGCTGGACAGAATTTCCTCAAGTTTTTTTTTTTAATTTCGGCTCTAAACAGTTACAAATGTACAGCCTTGAAATTTTCTCTAGACTACTCCCATTTTTCTGAATTAGTTACAGTATTCAGTTATAATATGGTTTAAAATTTCAAAGTCAACATTATTTCACAGAGTGGACAGATCGTATAATTCATTTACAACAGTGTGTTATAATTTGAATAATGAATGAATAAACTATGAATTTAATGACAATGACCTGTAAACTATAAAATGGCACTGGCCCCACACAGTAAAAGGCGCTGAGATCAAGTATCGATTGATTATTGAGAATTGTACATCCTTGGCACGCATTTGTTAGATTATTGAGTTGGGTTTAGGTAAAAAATAAGCGCAGAGCATTGTTTGAATACAGATGGAGAGGAAAACTAATGTCTTGAGGAAAATTAAGTAAGTTGACATAATTGAGGAAAGTCTGATTTAGTTAGGCAGACTGGAGGAAAATAATATTATTACGTAAGCATATAGATGGAGAGCTATTAGGAAATTTAAAGCAGGTGTTTGAAGCAAGCTGAAACCTTGTCCTATACCTACTTCTCCTATTGTACCTCAACACGAGACTGCAGGTCCGGCTGGTCAGAAGCGGAGCTAAGTCAATATACAAATTTTTTAAAAATGAATTTTTTAATCCCCAAAAAAATAAGTTTGAGGTAATTTGAAATTTTGATATAGTGTTAGTTTAATGTTTAAAGAGTTGGGGAAAAAAACCAGGTCATTTAGTCGGGGCTTTAATCTTGCCAGACCAGTGTAAAAGTAAATTGGAAAAATGTTTAAAAAATAAAAACTCTGGGTATAAGACTAAGATAAAAGCCTAACCAAGAGCATATCACGACATGTCTGAGGGTTCTGTAACTATCAACGCGCAATAGGATTTCTTTGAACTACTTCAAAAGCTATTGTCCGATTTCGCTCAAAATTATTTTCCTAAAGAATTTTTAGCATGATCTATCAGCATGGAAACTTACAAGTTTCTGTCTCCTATAGCTTAGAAATACCAGGAGGGACCAACTTTAAAGAATTTTTAACATGATCTATCAGCATGGAAACTTACAAGTTTATGTCTCCTATAGCTTAGAAATTCCAGGAGGGACCAACCTATAAACCACTTTGTAGGTCGATTACTTGAAAATGGTTGACTTTTTAAAAAAGTAATTTAGTACTTCAATGATAATGATCATATAAAGTTTATTTTCTAATTTAAGTATAGCCAAACCCTTTATCTATCGAGCTCATAATTAAAGCTCTAAAACACATTGTGGTTTGCCGTTTGAGGCACGCCAAAATACACTAACTGGTTGTTAAAAGTTACTTACTTCTCCAAACTTATAAAGTTTTAAATGCTCTAATTTTAATCTCAGTTAGTATAATTACATTTCTATATACAGCTCTTTCCTTCTATGTCGATTTAGACATACATTATTGTAAACTAGGTTTTGCCCGCAGCCCCGCTCGAGTAAATATAGTATCCCACGGGAATACTGTACTTTTTCGGGATAAAAAGTAGCCTATGTTTTAATCCAGAGCCTGTTTAGGCTTACTATACCAAATACTATTTATAATAATACTAATTATAATAATACTACTACCATACCAAATTTCATCGAAATCCGTTGTGCAGTTTTTGCGTGAAAGAGTAACAAACATCCATCCATATTAGTAGGCTGAATCGACTAACAATATGCTATACTCTGTTTCGATCTAGTTGAATCTAAACGTAAAAAATCCGATAATATTTGACGAAATAGCGTGGTAGGTAAATGAGTGACATTGAATTGAAATCGTTAGCATTACCTATGGCGCTCTATTGTTCTCTTGTTTACGTTTAAAATGAAATGAAATGTAAGAAACTAGCACGGGGCCATCTTTTAGCAAAAAGATGGAAAATTGTTATTTTGAAATAAATATACTTTACATACTAAATTGAAATCTGTTAAATATAAAAAAAAATCACTAGTACATAGAGACAGACTTGCAGGGGAGATCTTATTCCCAAGGTGTGCGATCATTAACAAAATCATTTACTTTATAATAAGATTTAGCACACAAACGTTCTTTGACTACTTTTTAAAATTTATTAATAGAAAGGTTTTGAACGTTTTCTGGGATCCTATTGTATACATTGGCCCTTAAAAGATTTCCTTGCTTTGCTAAGTCTTATCACTGGTACATCTAGCTTTATACAATGATCATCACTTTTCTTCTTGAAATTGCTTAAGTTTTTTCTAATGTATAATAAATTATCCAAAATATACTGAGAAGCTACGGTCAGTACATCTATTTCTTTAAACTTTTCTCTCAGAGATTCAAAAGGGGGCATTTTATAAATAGCACGAATAGCTCGCTTCTGCAGCACAAATATTGAATTTATGTCGGCAGCATTTCACCATAAAAGTATGCCATAAGACATTCTACTATGCGAGTAGCTGAAATAAATCAGGCGTTTCTTCATCTGAAATTTCTATTCTACCGACCGACCGAGTCTATTTGCTAGGTTAGCAATAAGAGGACCCCACTGTAATTTACAATCTAGCGTAATACCTAGGAATACAGTGGAGTCTACCAAGTTCATTTTCTCATTATTGAGAAATAAATTGGTTTGTACTTGCCTAACATTTGGCAAGCTAAACTTTAAACATTTTGTTTTATTTGCATTTAAAAGTTAATTATTTACACTAAACCAGTTTACTATATTTGAGAGAGCACTGTTTACCTCGTCGTAATTTGATTGTTGTCGCATCACTTTAAATATTAGTGAAGTGTCATCGGCAAAGAGTTACTATCTTATGCCTATCTTGAACTAGATAAAGCAAGTCATTTAAGTAGATGAGAAAAAGAAATGGACCTAAAATAGATCCCTCTGGGACACCTAATTCTATTTTAGTCCCAGTGGACATTTTACTATTAACCTCTATTTTTAAGATAAGAACTTAAAAGATTAAGAGCTGAGTCCCTTATGCCATAGTGGTGTAATTTTGTGACTAGTGTAGCATGTTCTACACAATCAAATGCTTTGGAAAGGTTGCAAAAAAACCCCTAATGCATGCTGCGCCTTCTCTCAAGCCTCTAATATAGTACAAAGAGGCTCGATACCAGCATCTGTAGTGGACCGACCTTTAGTAAAACCGAATTGCGTAGTATACAATAAATTATTTGCATTAAAGTGTAGTGTCAGTTGATTTAAATTTTTTTTTCAAATATTTTACTAAAAGTCGGTAGTATCGATATCGGTCTATAATTTGCTGGGTCATACTTAATTCCAGCTTTGAAAAGAGGTATAACCTTACTATGCTTCATTAAGTCAGGAAATATACCACTTTTTATGCAATTGTTGAATATTATAGCTATGTAAGGAAGGAGTAAATTATTGATTTGATAATTCTGGTAGACATACCCCAGAGATCGGTAGTATTTTTAATATTTACAAACTTAAATGTATTTATAACATCTCTGGAATCAAATTATCTGAATTTAAAATTGACATTTCATTCCTTGACGTTATCTCTGAGTACCTTTTGAGCAGCTGCAGGGGAAGAATTAAGACATTTTGTAGTTGAGACCGGAATGTCAGCAAAAAACTTCTTAAAGACAGTCGCAACTTCAAAGTCAGAAGTAATTTTTTTATTATTAATACAAAGTTCAAAGTCGACAGGTGACTTTTCCAGTCTCACTAGCAATTATTTTCCATGTGGTTTTTATTTTGTTATTATAATTTCTGATTCTCTTTTTATTATATAGCTATTAAGAGCTTTAGCTACTTTACATACTTTTGTAAAAAAATTTTGATAACTTTTTAAATATGTTTTAAATCTAACAGTATTATTTATCGATTTTTCATTATATAATTCGTATAATTTATGCCTACTTTTTTTAATTCCTGCAGTTGCCCAGTCATTAAAATTTCTTTTATTACTGCTGGGTCTGACCGTTTTAGAAGTAAATACAGAATTAAATTGTGTTCTTACTAACTTAAATAAACTATTTAAATATTCATCTGAGCTGCTGGACTCATTCCAGTACTGAATATTTACAGCTAATTTACTTCTAAATTTCTCTAAACGTTTTTTTTATTTATAGGGATAAATACAACTTCTTTTTCTGTCGGATTATTGTCCCAATTAATATTAAATGACGCCAGATGTCCACAGTGCTCAAAGCTAAGCATAATTATTTAACCCTAGATAACTAAACTATTTTCGTTGTTACATGGTTACTAAACATTCGTCGAACTGACTACGTCAAATAAAATGCATTTTTAGAAAAAGTATTTATTAGTCATAGGAACTTCTGACATCATTTGGTGATATTTGGGTCATAATTAAACAAAAAATATGAAAACAATAACTAAGAACTATTCCACACAGCCACAGCATATATCCATGTTATGAGCTCCACAAATGTATAGCTTGCATTTGATGCAGCGGTATTTGACCATTTTGCGGGCCTTAGATAAGATAAGTAGCAAATTTTAAGCACATTTGACGCAGAAGGAACTGGAGTATCTACAAACGGAGTAATACCGAGAATGTCCTGAAGAATGACCTTGATGTCCCGCCTCAAAGTAACAGTTTAAATCTTTGCCTCACTGGTTGACGCAAAGATACATTAGTTGGTAGTCTATCTTCAGCACAAAATCACGCCGATGCAAAGGTTTTATCTTATTTCACAAGGAATTATATATGTTGATATGATACACATGAACATATATATGATATGTTGCATATGCTGCATTGATAATATATAGGTTTAGCACATTATAAAAAATGCACATGGATGGCGGCCCATGTTTGGCCTCTTGGGTTTACGGTTGATACATATATTTTGGGTGCTTAGTGAGGAAACATGTCGTTCATCCTCAGAAGATTCGCTGGAATATATAATTCGTATTCTGTCTCTTACTTGGCCGTATGTTTTCTTCTCCTGACACAGAAGATTCGGGAAAAAAGTCAGAATCGCGGTTGCTGGTAGACCGGTACCTACATATTTCTTCTTCCGAAAAATCCTCAGTTTCTACCTTCTGATTCTGAACCCCGAGCTTCTTTCTCGTTTTCGACAGTGTCGCTATGCTCTAGCTATCAACAAATCTGCTTCCTCGGTAAGTTGAAACAATAAAATAAAAACTATAAGCAACGTATCGTCGATGAAGTACCAATACCTCCTAAGTGTAGGGAATCTAATTTTACACCAGAAGAAAAAAACTGTTTAAAAATAAGGTTTTATTTATTTTGATCAACTATTGATACTAAAATAGTTTCCAATACATTACCGTTTTATTAGTTACGAAGGGATGTGATTATGTTTACGTTTTATAAGGATTTAGTCACTTAGCAGATATTGATTCTAGAACTTGAAAAATGATTTTATATGTAGGTACATACTATTTTTAAAATATTTGAATTTAAGCTTAAATTTTAGGCAATGTATCATAATATGTATGGCAATCTGATGGTAGTACGTTTTTCATGCTTTGCAAATGATTAAATTTCATGGTCGTTATAGGAAGAGGTGCGTTATTCATTTGTAAGTAGGTATTAACACCTGCAAAAAATTTAGGCCTCGTCGGTAAATCGACCCAGTCATCATCAAAATTTAATTTTATTGTAATTTTTCCGTCATCAGTATACCTGATGGTCCGCATGTTTGTGACAGTCGGGTCCCCCGCTTTCCGACCTGGCCGAATACTTGAATACCGGAAAGTTGCAGCACTAGCATAATTTTTAACAAAACTGTAGTCAACATCAACAGCGTCGTAAGGGAACGGATGTATTCGAGCTTCCTTCGTAACAGAAATGTAATCGCTGGGTAGATGTATCTCTCGGTTTTAAGCTTTCTCTCTATAGCGCTATGGACTGAGTCACACTCCATTTGAGTGTGACCCGGTTCAAGAAACTTTTGCTCTACTTGAACGTTGTGTCTCATACTAAACTCAATTAGGGCATTACTTAACACGTTATTGCGATTCTGATACGTACACCCATCAGAAAAAATTATGATCGGCACGCCACTTGCCAAACAAAATCTTTCTAGGTAATCTAAAATAAAACTAGTGAATGTACTAGCCGTTAAATCCGCCGCCGTTTCAACGAACCAATAACAGACAGTGTGGTGACTTATTGCATTATAAATCGTGAAATTGTGAGTAGTTAGTTTGGTCTTAAAATAAAGAGAACTGGCAGTCAAGTAGGGACAAACTTTGACGCCTCAAGATCCATCGTTAAAAGAATAATTTCGCCCCTTGCTGCTCTCGCTTTGTCTTCTTCTTTCTCTCGTCTAGCCCGATTTTTTTTATCAATATGACGTACGTACTCATCTGTGCTTAAATTACCAACCGCATGACTGCTACATACGTCGCACATATCTTTTTTTAAGGTATATATCGACAAATTTTTCTCGTTAAATGCCTTTTCAAAAGTAAATCTACAGACGGCAGGCTCTTCGCTTTCTGAACAATACTTTTTGTACGTGTTATATAGATCAGCCATTGAGCGAAAAGATGGTTCTAAATATAACTTGGTTGTCTCCTTACGTCTGTAATGCGACGGTAGCTTGGGCATATCATCCAAAAAACAGTTAAGCGTTAGCAACTTTCTTTCCTCCCCACGCCTGACAGATTGAGCTCTTCTTGAATTTTGAACCTCCTGAGAAGGTATCATGCCAAATGTTGACTTTTTTACCCAAGTTTGTACCGTAAAAGATCCCAAACAAAATGTATTTAAAAACATATTTCTGCATACTTGCACGTTAGTGTTTGAATTTGGATCAAGTGGAAGAAAGTAGTGCAATGTAGCCCCACGCCTAGAATGATTCGTTGAAGTTTTTCGAGATACATTAGAGCGTTTGACTAAACTTGCAATGTAAACTTTTCTTTGGTCCCAATTGAGATTATCCCAAAAATGTTTAAAAATAAGCTGACGAGATTCATCGCTAACATCTTTACATTTCCTATTCTGACTCCTTTCACAGAATTTTGATTTGCATCTATCTCTTATTTGTCTTGGGGGTCTAATTTTATTGTGTTCCATTTTGCTGTTGGCCGCTTTTGTGTAGCCCAAGTATTCTTTACCTTCCATTCTGAGTTTTTTATTCTTTAACTTCTTCCATTCATTACAATCTTTATTTTTTCGTCGTTTCCTACCTTCAGTTAAATCACCATGGAATACATTTTGCGAATTAGTAGATGATTCTTGAACAGCTACTACGTTTTCATCATCATCATCATTACTTGAAGAAGACGACGGCTTATAAGAACTAGAGGAGGAATTGGCATAAACATCAACTTCGTCTTCACTATTGTTCTCGTTAGGAATATTAGGGGAAAACAAATCAGCTGGAATAATCGAAGGGCTTTCAACTAAATCTTGTCTGCTAGTTTCAGATATATCTTGAAAAGATTGAAAATTAGGATCTGAAATTACTTCTGGAATTCCAAATTTTAATGAAGGTGGCACAGATGATCCTCTTTCTTTAACGCTATGAGTAGTATCAATGGTGAGATCTGAAACAGAAAGAGATTTCACCATGAATAATTTGGGGTGTTGCTCGAAAAACATAAAGTCTCTTTTAACTTCATATTCACTTTCCATGTTAGACGTATCAGCACCTGAAAAATAATATCAATCGATAAATCTAGGTCCCTATTTAGGGACTTTACAGGCATACAATAAACAGACACAAAGACTGTTCTACATACATTCAGACTCAGAACAATAGTTTGTGGATCGCAGAAATTTACTGTAGGTACCTAATTATTGTATATCCGATGGGCGGGACATAGCTGAACTAAGTAATGTAACCTTAAAATCTGTATCATAAGCATCCTATCTACCTATAATTCACAATAAATAATACTATAACTACGACTGTGTTGGCCTGTGTGGGGATCGAACCCACGAGCTCTTGTTACCCACAAACTTTCGCATTACACAATAACGCACTCTATAGTTCTATACATTAAGAAAATAAGACATCACTTACTTTTTGTCACTGTTTCCTGTCGTGTATTTAATTGAATCATACTAAGGATTTTCCTTGACCTATGCCCAGAGCGATATTTTGACATTTTTCTAAAAAAAAAAACAAACAAAAATAAGAAATCATTAAAGTAAGTACCTATGACTAAATAAAATAAAGACAAAATAACATACGAAGGGATACGAGGTAAGTATATTTTATCTGCGCCTCCTTGAAGTCAGACGTACGTATCTGAGTCGCACAGGTACTATCCCGCCACATCCCTCACTAGCCGCGCGTGCGCGATACCTACTTGGTTGCGTAAATTTTGACATACTTCTCAGCCACTTGTGCTTAGCTCGGAGAGGCACGGATTTAAGAAACGTACTTTATAAGAATATACCATGCTATTGGCAATAACAGTTTACAGAATAACTGGTCCAATTTGTTCTATAATCTTCAGTCCCAACCAACTAACACTTTTGAATGTCACAAAACAAAACTTTTGAAGAAATACCTACTATCTGAAATTTTCTTGGCAATAACCAGGAGAATTAGAATTAAAATCTTTAAATTTAACATTAAAAATGATTTGACTTACCTTTGTTTTGATAATCTCTCCAAATATATTGAAATTAGTAGCAAATAACAATAAATTGTCCAGGAGCAAAACGAAAACTGACCGTTTCAATTACGAAACCCCCGTCAAAGTGGTGTTTTCTGGAACTAAATCAAATCAAAACGCAGGTACTATCTTTATCTCCCTCTATCAAATGGCGAGGAACGCGCTGGTAGCGATCGTGCGAAGTTAATCAGTCAAATGCAGAACGCGCCCGAGTGTAGTCGGTTGTCGGTGCAGTTAGAAGATATTTCCATATAATACATACGAACGAATGAATTCTGTCACTTAGTAGATATTTTCACAGAGCTCAAGAAGCTTTTTGGTAAAGAAATATTGGATAGGAGTAAATTCAATCTATGCGAATATGAGTCTTATGTCTATTGTAATAAAAAAGTAATTTTGGACTAAAATGTCAGTTAGGAGGTATTGGTACTTCATCGACGGTATATTATAATGATACGTGTAGATAATATTATAGACGTACAAAATTACATTTCTATAAATAAAAGTATCCACACTTGGGCTTTTCATTTATAAAATAAATATTCATAAATACTAACAAACAAAAACAATTTAGAAAAAGTAAACTGTAAAATGTACAAACATTTCATTAAAATATAAGACAAATATCAACATAAACATACCTACCTTATTTTTACTAAACATTCGTCGAGCGGACGCGCTATGGTCACATCTCCTGAACCTCAATTCTCGTATTGAAAGTAGACTTTCATTTAACTTTCATTGTATTATAAGTGAAGCGACTTGTTATCATAAACTGGTTTTATGATGTTTCGACCAATGATAACGCGTTTGACGCTGGTTTGACGTTTACAATACCGGTTTGGCAGTTTTAGCGTATCGGGACTTGATTGTAATTGTATTATTGCAGCTTTTATTTAGCAAAATTGACCCTCTGTTCTAATTATTATCATGCCAATCACTTTCGCGTCGCACGGTGCACAATTTAAATGTTTTAGGAAAGTAAACAAAGAGTCGCGGGGAGAGTCCACCTAGAAATGCACGAACACGATAATCGCGAGTAGGTGGGTCGTCGAACGGCGACGTGCCTGCTTGCCCACGTTATATTATATATGTTTAGTTATCTAGTGTTAATATCGACGCGAGGGCGGTAACTGGTAACGAGTGCGTTGGTCAGACTCACTCGAGAGTCGCGCCCAATGTAGCGCACATCACTCACTGTCCACTTCATTTCGTATGTCATTTACTATGCCATTTAATTAATTACTAGCTTTTGCTCGTGGCTCCGCCCACGGAAAAGTATCCCACGGGAAATCTGTACTTTTTCGGGATAAAAACACATGGGGTGTTAATCCAGAGTTCAAACTACTATACCAAATTTCATCAAAATGAGTTCAGTAGTTTCTGCGTGAAAGAGTAACAAACATCCATCCATCTATCCATTCTCACAAACCCTTACATTTATAATAGAAGAACTTAATTACAAGATGTTTACCGAAAGTATATCCTGAGATTTAACATTAATGTGTAAATATTTACGTTTGAATTTTGTCAAATGCTAGATCAGATTCTATTTTATTGCCTTTGTATGTTTTAAGTACACAGTATTACCTACAGTTAAATAAGGTTGTGATGTGACATGAAAATATTATGTAGTCCCTCTAATACCTTGTTTCTGAGGTTAATTTGTCGGTAGTTTATCTATTCATTAGCACCATTGGTTTGATAACGGGTTTCTAAACAAAAAAGTGACAATATATTAAACTAACTATTGAGTAGGTACTGACCAATGTCCGTTTATCGATCACATAATAACTCGTAATAGACACTGCTACTACTAGATGTCGCTAACACTTGACAGAAATTGAAATTATTTTTTTCATTATTTAAAATAGTTTAAAGCTCCATATCACTCCCAAAGTAATAAAACAATATTATCCTCGAATTTGAAAAAGATCCGTCTGCGCCAGTTAAACTTCGTTCTGTAAAATATCCAGAAACCGGCATAAAAAATCGAAATTCAAAATAATATTAACTGTTTTATTCTCAAATTAATGAGTCAACACACGATTGATAAAGCGCTGGACCGAATTAAAAATAATCGCATTTGATATAAATATTTTAAGACGACTTCCGAGAGAAGTTCTATTTTTCATATAGGCTGGATAATGTTATGGGTGACCTCTTTAAGTCATTATTGTCGATATAATAAAGAAACGGGGTCGAGGCAAGAGTCGAAATGGATATCCTGTAACTGCATGTCATACTCAAATGAAAATTCCTGGTCGGAAATAATCAAAGCGAAAGCCATTGGGGGAGAAACGAAGGAGTGAGCTAACAACTGCTAATTTATAAAACTGAACTGCTAATTTATAAAACTGAACTGGCAGTGCGAAATCGGCAAAAAAATTCCTTAAAATTTTTTGCTAGCTAGTTGCCAAAGAATCGTTTTTTATGCCTATTGTCGCTGCAAAGAATTTAGGTTTTGGAGTCATCCATCCGCACCATATCGACGTTTTATTTGCTCTGTAATTTATGTAGGTAAACCAAAAAATGAAAGTTTGTGTAGGTTCTACATTGTAGAACAGACTGAAATGAAGTAGGTACCTATCGAATAGGTAGGTATCAAAGTTTTTAGTTTTATATGGATATCCAAGGACAATATATGGCATTGCAATGAAAGTAAAGCTGTATGGTTATAAATTATCCAAAATTAGAAATACAGCGATAAAGCCAATGACGCAGATAGGGTAAGGATTTTTATCCTCATTTTGGCAAGCGATTGTACAGCCAAAGTTTAACTTTACGATGCGAACACAATTTTATGAGCTATAAAATAAAACCCTCGCATTGTTACGACAAGTACGGAGGACGTAGCCATCGCAAAACCGAATTTGGCACTCCTAAACAAATTGAATTTGGCACACGAAAAGAAAAATTATACTAAATTCAATAATGTATTACCGTTAGGGTCAGCTCACGCCGAGGTGCGACGATACGCGGCGCTGCATTTTTAAAATAGTGATTGAAAATTTAACTTTATTCAGTACACAAGAAGATACCTACACGTTTCATTGCAAGAGTGGTGCCGCGCCATGCAAAGCGGTGCAGTTTGACATTGGAACTCTTGCCATTAAACGTGTTACATCTTCTTGTGTAGTGAATAAAGTTCAATTTTGAATCGTTATCTTAAAAATGCATCGCTTCGCGTATCGTCTCGTTTCGGTGTAAACTTACCCTTATGTAAAATTTGAATATCATACCAGAGAATAGAAACTGGTTTGTTGATTTTGAATTCAGACACTATCACACTTTCGATCTTATAGGTACTTAATCTAGACACGCGGACTGAAAAGTCTTGGTAAGCACATTCAAGGCCCGTGTAAATTATATTTCAAAATCAAAAGCTGTTATTTCACACTTCCACATAAAGAGACAAAAACATGTTATGCAAATTCTAATTGTTTCGTAATATTGAAACATTAAATCTTAAATATATGTAATAAATTAAAGATATGTGCTGAATTATTATACTTTTATTGTATTTATGAAGTGCAGTATTCCCCAGAGTGGAGCGCCTAACACAGGTCAAAATTGATTCCTCTACTCAATTCAATCTCCAATTTCACATGTTTAGAAGATCAAAGCAATGTGCTAAATTGCTAATGGATAATGGATATTCAAAACGAACCTGTTACCCCTACTATCTTTATTCTTCAGTGTTAAGGCGTATCGGTATGCGATCATTTCTTATTTCTATACTCCTCCCCTCATCTATCACTGTTTACGTTATACGTAAAGGTGTCAATGTTTATCGATCGCCAGCGGCCTTTTCAATGGCATTGACGTCCGAGCGGTCGCGTCCAGAAAAATGTGCTACAAGTAGCCAATTAACAAGTGAGATAGTGAGAGGCCGACGTCTCGGCGCCCGCGCCTCTATAAATACCGAGCGACCGGGAACCTCGTGCGCCTCAGCCGCGTCGCCGCCGGTTTTTTTTATTGTAATGTAATCTATAACGCAAAGGATATACCAGCAAACCACCCGTCACGTGCACGCCACAGCCAGGTACTGCAGACTATAAAGGTTTATGGATCGTATACTCCGTGCCTGTGTAGCGAATGAAGGAGTCACTCATTTCTGTTTTACGTTTATGTTACTGCTTTCATGTTATTGATGTATGACTTCATTGAAGGACTTAAGGGCGGTAGGGTACTTCTATCTTACGAAGTGACTACTTCAGATCTAACAGCAGCACTCAGAGACATTTAATGCTTACATAAGGAGTTACTCAGCAGATACTTTGACATAAAGTTCATATTATATTATCTGTCAAAATCTCAACTAATTACCTCCTTAGGTAAACATTAACTGACTCTGAGTGAGGCCGTTAGAGACAAATCACCTAGATCTCTTTCAGATTAAGCATAGTTGTTGCGTATGATATCAACATTCAACATATCGTCAACACGGAAACTAGATCGTCGTACAATCGAAACAGCGGCCGACGATTGACATAAGGACACGCGCCTCCCGGAAGCCCAAGCCCGGAAGTAGACCAGCAGACGTCATCGGAGATGCACGGAGCGGTGCTATTTCGGTCCAAGCAGTTGAATAACCTCCAATCTACTATTCGCACTTAGTTCGCCTACGAAGCCCACTAACACGGACAAGGTACAATCAACTCGTTTTTTGTACGCCCTGGTTGCAGAACGCTGTAAATACATGCTAATTTAAACACAATCGCCAATGCATGCCTACGAATAATTACAATCGAAGCGGCTTAGTGCGACTTCAGCTGTTGTATTTGACACGAATGGACGCACGCTGTACTTTTTATGAGTTGATAAAACGTGTAAATTGAAGAGCATTCATGGATAGGAATTAGGATGCCGGTGCTGAATTTACATCGTGATTATACTCCCCACCTAGTATGAGATTTAAACCTGCGAAGAGTAGGTTAATGTCATAATCATAAAGGTCAATTTGATACAAAAATAACTGAACTTTGAGAACCCTGCTATGTGCTAACCATTAAATACAAAATTCTTCAAGTTGAGTTCACAACGCTGATCTTAAGACACGCTTCTAAAAATATTTTCATTTTAAAAAGACGGTGTTAGGAGCTGCTATTATATTTTAGGAGGAGAGACGTGTTAAATTCATTTAAAGTAACACAACTATCAAAAATATAATAAAAAAGCGTTGTTTTATTAGTTTGATAGTCACCCACAACCTATATTAATACTACCGACAGACTGCCACGTAGTTTGGCAGGCTTAACATCTAATGTAAAAAAATATTTGCCAATAAAGTATTTTTTATTTACTTATTTATTTATATTACCAATATTATAAAGAAGAAATATTTGTTCGTTAATTTTTTGTTTGTTTATTTGTTTGCATTGAATAGGCTCCGAGACTACTCCGATACCGATTTTGTTGAAATTTAGCACAGATGTAGAGTTGACCACGGGGAAGGAAGCTTTTTACTGCGGAAAAATGTACGGTTCCCGTGGGATTTTTCTGAACATCTAGTTCTCAAGTAAGAATTCTGAGTACAATAATTATTATAATGAAGCTGAAATGGCTGACTGACGCAGTTGTGGCATAATATTTCTGCTATAAAATTTTATAAATTGGCAGAGCCAGAACTCTGTTCGGATGGACGAAACAAAAATAGAATATAATTCCATGCCGCTGACTCAATAAAGAGTTTACCCTAAATCACGATTGTAAGTCATATTTATTAGTGTGTAGTGTGTCTAGCGCAGTATTTTATTATCTTTTATCGCTGAGATACGATATATGTATTTTTAATATTGGGCATGCGGAACACTGATAGTCTGTAGAGATGTGTTACGTTTGCAAACTCGGAGCCAACAATCAACATCTACTCTACTACAATTTCACATGTACTGTCACGTTTAGTATGACCCGCCTCCCCCTTGCGCTGTGACGTAATATGTGGATGGACCAGGGGCGTGCGCTCCATATAGGCAGAAATGCAGTGCTTTACTTGTCATTCACAGATATTTTAATAAAACGTTCGTACGTTTTAGATGACTTTAATAATTAATTAATAGTAAATAAATTAATTAAAAAAATATAATAACTTAAAAACGCCTAATATTTTATAAATAGCAACTCATCTCATGCCGGTGCTGCAGGACAAATCATCGCATGTATGTGTAATTTTCATACTTCGCAAACGCACACACCCATGAATATCGACATGATTATATAGCAGAAAGTCCCGCGGCAGGCTCTCGATCTCGGCTATTCGATCGCTTCCGAAAACCGCCGAACTGGCTTGTCGGAAATTATGCGTTGCCTATAATCCGAGTAAAAAGAATAGTCGGAAATCTAATAAATCACGTATGCACATTATGCATTTTTGTTTAGTAAGGTTTTATTTGTTTAAATAGAAGAAACGTTTTGTGTTTCGCGGGGGCCATATTGCATATTTCATGTGATAAGCGTTGTTTACAATTTAATCGCTCCAGTTTATTTATAGTTTTCTTAAAAGATTTTTCATTTTATCATTTGAAAGCGTGTACATTTAACAGTTTATTACTGAGTTTCTATAATAATTGTAGTGATTTGCTTTTACTAGTGAGTTAGTCGATTTTTTTTAAATGTATTTGACTGTGAGGTTTTGAAAATGTGTGTTTATTAATAATTATTAATAATTCTGTCTAAAGGTAGGTGTGTACCCGAGTTACAACAATTAAACCAGCAAAAAAATAATGTAACTCGAAAATTTCATGTTAAAAGTTATGAAACGTATAACTGGCTGTGTGGTTGTGTACACACGATTAAATTATATTGTTTTCCTTGCATATTATTTAGTAATTTAGATCGGGATATAGTAATCTCAAGTAACCGGAACCTTGAATATGTGAAAATTGAAGCTGACTGACTGGTGAGTAGTTATAATATTTTAAAATATGCTTATTATTTTACTTATTAGAATTTCTTCCGCCGCGACGATCGATCGCTGTTTTGTCTGCGTTGCCGTAGAAGATGTACATGAATAGTAGTACATCTAAGACTTGCTCTGTTGGCATGGTTTCGACTTAGAGATCCGTCGCTTGGCTGTAGCTATGCTAAAAATCTATAAACGAAAAAGTTTTTGTGACCGAGTACTTCGCCGCATACCCAGTGTCATAATCCTGTGCACGCCACTGGGATGGACCCCTACTACTCTTGGCAGGTTATGCAAAGCGGTTACGGTATACGGTTTATTATCACTGTACGCGGCTACTCAGTAAAATTTCCACGGTACGTCTTATTTATTTTTTTGCGTAAAATTAAATATTTATAATTTAGTACAAACAATGGCTACTTTTGTTGTTAGTAGTGTGGCGGACCTTTGGGGCTTCCACTTAATCCCACAGTACATTAAAGTCACGGGAAAAGAACACATTTTTCCTTCTTAGCGTATTTTTTAGGGTTCCGTGCCTTAAAAGGTAAAAAACAAACCCTTATAGGATCAATTTATTCTGTCTATCTAAGTTTAACGCAAGCAAGATGCTTTGCTGCTTCATAAATGATAAATCATTAGGGGATATAAATAACCTTGCGAACAAAAAAAAGGTTGGCGACTGCACATGAGCATACTGTATTACTGAATTTGGCAGCGAATTAATGTGATGGCGACTAAATTACTAAACTGGCCAAAGCACTAAGGCGGCAAAAAAAACGAAAATCAGCAGATAAAAGGTGGCGAAATTTAATCCAAACTGGCACCGAAATTTATAAGTTGATGACTTAATTTCCGTGTTGGCGACCATTAAACGATGTAAACAGCTATAAAACCAGATTGGGTTGATAAATTAATAACTGCTAAAAATTCAATTTACAGACTACAGAAAATCGCATTTTTGGATACTGTTGGAGTTTGTTTTCCTTTGTTATGGGTATCATTTTCAAGGTTTTTGGGGGTGCTGAATAATATGAAAATTAAATCTATATTGAAATTCCAAAATGGCGCACATTCTTTTATTTAAAATTAATATGGGTCTCCTTTCCAGGTTTCTGGGGGTGCTGATTAGAAAATTGTGTTCCAATTTCAATTTCCAAAATGTATAATTTTCATTCTTCGTAAAAATTACATGAGTACTAATTTAAAACATCTTGGGGATGCTGATTAGGATTGATGATTATTATCACAGTATGTTATGTAGCTATGTGAAATTTAGGATTTAATGAAAAATCTCTTATCATAAACAAAATACGTGGTTACGTGGTTGGATGGAATTTTAATAATTTTTTTCAGAAGAATGCATCGTTTCCGAGATTGGCAATGATCTACTTTGAACCACAAGCGATGTATAAAGCTATAGAAACGTTGAAAAAATTTAGGATTTACAAATTTCATTTTCTCCCATCATGAAGAAAATATTATGTGGTTGCGTGGTTACTAAGGGGGAGGAAAGTTTCATTATTTTTTCAGTAGGATGCACCGTTTCCGAGATAGAAGCGATTGTAGAAAAAATTAAAGGCAATGCCTACATTGAGACACAAGCGATGTATAAAGCTATAGAAATGTTGAAAAATTTCAGGAAATTTATTTCTCTTCCATCATGAAGAAAATATGTGGTTGCAGGGATAATAAGGGGGAGCGAATTTTTTTTTTTCAGTTGGACGCACTGTTTCTGAAATAGAAGACTGCCGAAATAAAAAAAATACACCCGCTTTTTGAAATTTCAAAATAAATGGCTTTTTGTTATTAAATGGGATGTAAGTAACAAAAAAATAACATATATTTTCAACATATATTTGTGCAGCAGCAGCACAGTTCCGACTCACTGGGACTTTCTCTGGGACTGGCGACTCAAGCAAAAATATTCAATATTCGACCTCGGTGGCGGACCAATTAGCGCCACAATCCTGAATCGCGCTATCGAAGTTTTCCAAGATCGGCACCATACAAACGGTCGCTCGCTCGGTCGGAGATCTTGCTTTGGGACATTATAAGTTTACGCAGAGTCTCAAATGGAGGGCTTCGGCCAGATCAAGCGCGAGCATACCACCTCGTTCGGTTGGAGATCTCCCTTTGGGGTTTCCACTTATTCCCACACTATTAGACTCTCAAAAGGAGCTATTATGCCGCCTGCCTCAAGTATACTGTTTGTTCGGCTATATCTTATTAGGTAATTTTATTTTGGCCCACTTGCGCAAATCTGAGTCTAAGTAAACCCTGCAGGCTTAGCATGCGCACCCTAGAAACACCGAAGAATCGACCAAATGACAGTTTGAATAAACATTAATACCATTCGGAGCAAAATAGTTCTTATTGTAAGGCAGCAAGGTCGATGCATAGTCGTTATGAGAAACAACATTTCTTTTCTTCCCGAGCATGAGCTCAAAATGGCCTCTTTTGACAGATAAAGTACAAACGTTTTCTTAATTAATTAAATGTCAAATAGTCTTACAATAATGTCAACTACTCCACATCATGGCGGTCCAAGACAAATAGTTTCTTTATGTTCAGTCGTTTACTTGAAAATTTTATCATTTTTGACAGAAGATTTCCCGGCAGCCATTTTAAAAATATGACTATTTAGAAATATTGACTTCTATTGACGACCTTGTTACCATGGATTAAGAAAATTTTTGCAACGAACTGTTTATTTCTTCGGATCGCCATGCTAAGCCCGCTGGTATAGTGTAGTAGAGTATTCTACACATCAATTTATTATTTTATTTTTTACATATTTTTATTACTTTTTATTTATTTCTACTTTTACAGGAGCTGCCACACTGGGTTAAAATATCATGCCTTCTCTTTCATAATAAAGAAGAACGAGAGAGAACACGTTATTTAACTCAGGGTTACCTTTAACCCAGATCTGCGCAAGTGAGCCTTAATGAAGCAAACCAATTTGGCGACAGTACATAAACAACGCCTATTGAGCCATAACGGCATCTAAAAGTTATTAAAATCGAATTATCACGTCGACTCGACCAGTTACATGCATATTATGGACGGTGGGCACAGTATTATCGTACGACGGAAACCCAAGTAAATATTTAAAGCAATTTAGCGATTATTGAACGCCGTTCGTAATTGAGGAGCGTTTTTGCAAAGCGAAATATCTACCAAAATGTTTTTTTTCAGTATGAGGTTTTTAGTGTTTATTTCTTTTTCGGGTAGGACTTAGGTAAAATTTATTCTATAGTTGTTTTAAAAATACAGGTACCTACATATGTACATGAAATAAAATACATTTTTTATACCAGGCTCTTTATTAAAATCACTAATTAAAATTACGAATTTTCACAAAAGCGAAATATCTGCATTTTTTTTCTTAACATATTTTATGCGTAACTTGTTTTTATTTTTTATTTAATGTAATAATTTTATAGCAGTGGCTCAAACTCGTCAAATTCACGTCTTATATCCTCATTTTCATTTCCAGGAACTGAATTTGCAGCAAGCATTTCATCATAAAAATTCTGCGCATCATCGTCCAGGTCACAAAAAGCTAACAGTTTTTTTATATCTTCTTTTTTCTTTAAAGACACCATGTTCATTTTCAGTTTTTTTTTGTGATTTTTCGACCAATAACTCCATGGATTTAATTCCAGGTTTGAAAATTTCAACATTGATCGGACTTCCCGAATAAGTTTCGCTGAAATAATGTTTAACTTTATTCCTTTTTTTTTCATATTGCAGGATACGAGCATGAGTCATCTTAAATGGAAGTCTCGTTTTCAACATCTTCTTTGTTGTTGACTTGAAATCATAGCTATTCCAGTCATCACCCCACCTTTTTTCAACTCCATGCTTCATCAGGATTTTACTATAATCGTTTGGACTCAATATGAACTCCTGTTTTCTAAAATCCTTTTCTATTCGTCCGAAGACGCGATCTGGTGGCATGTAGCTATGACCACGAATAGGAAAGTAATGAATAACTCTAATAAAAGCTTTGCTTTTTAGTAAAAAATATGACAAGACGCCAAGAACGATTGAATTTTTATTTTGACTGCTACAGGAGTCCGAAAAAAGTTTCAAAGTCAAGTTTTGTTCACCCTTTTCAAAAAGACATTTATCTAGTTCTTGAACGTAATGCAACAAGGCTGAAGATACCTCATTGGCCCCTCTGGCAGCTTGTGTCTCTAACCATGTATAAAAACATATGTCTTCTTTGAGTTGCTTTTTATCATCTCTATGTTGCATAATACACAAGTTGTACAGCCAAGCTTGTCGGGCATAAAATACTTCTCCCACACTTAGCTTAGGTAATGGCTGATTCTGTTGACAGTCAAAGCACACTTTTATGGTATTTGGTTCAGTTTCATTCATTACTCGAAAGAAAGCCTTTGCTCTCATATTATGAAGTCGATATTGGGTCCTCAGCTCATTTTTTGCATCGAGATCTCTTTCCTTTTTAATTTTCAACAGCATTTCTTTACATGCAGAGCATGTGTCTTCATGGGGATTGCCAAATCCCAAGTTAAAATACTTGTAAAAAACACTTTTATATTTAGATAGACTAACACTTTCTACATTCTTGGATTTCCTCTCTGCATCAAAAAGTTGCCACATCTTTTTTAAGTTAAGATCTGGGGGTAAATAAGAACGTTGACACTTGGATCGAGAATAGTGGCTTTCACGACAACGATACTTTAAAATATTCTCCTTAACTATATCTGTCTTTTCAGCATCTTTCAAAACAGTTCGTCTACCCCCTCTTTTTTCTGATGGTGGCTGGCCTGATAAGCCACAGGACTTTACCAAACGCCACAGTCGTAAGGAATTTACTCCAGTAACAGTTAAAAAAGTTTTTTTACATACAGGAACAAGATTACCGTCAATGTTTGGTATGTTGTATGTTACAGTCCACAACCTATCCATACGTCTCTTTTGAACAGGCACTGTTTTTCGAGATACACTCTTGATTTGCATGTATTTATATAAAAAAAGATCTTGATTAATTTTACCTACATTTGCGTACAGTTTGCGCTTAAATCTTAACAAATCATGATATGTAAGAAGAGCGGCCTTACATGTTACTCTTGGATTTGACGTCACTCCCAGACCGTGATTACACGACATATAAGGATCTCCAGTATCCCGATCCGTGTATCTTGTCGACGACGGGCACAATATGTTCCCTTCACCTTTTTTCCTGGTTTTTCTTCCACGATTCACTTCAATCACAGGTGAATTGTATTCAATTTCCGCCATTTTTTCGATATAAGAAAGTTTAGAACACTGACCTAGCACGACAAACGATTGACAAGTCACGACTGGTAGTTATTTCCCGCCTATTTCAAAGTATTGCCATTTTATTAAAAACAAACAGCTAATCAACTGAGCAGATATTTCGTTTTGTGAAAAATATTTACTTGTAGATATTTCACTTTGTGAAATTTCTTCATATTCGAGTAAGATTACATGAAAAGATATTACGTTTTGTTGAAATTCGCTTTTGTCAAACAATAGATCCCATATGAAAGAATGCAAAAACGTCAAAAAAAAAAGTACCAACTTTTGGTAGATATTTCACTTTGTGAAAACGCTCCTCAATTACGCGCTCAAATACTTTACGAATTAATTAATTCCTTATTTGTTCGTTGTTGTATATTTATTTAACTTTTAGAGTTCAGAAGTAGTGAAAAAAAAAACATGGTAGTTTTTCACAAAAAACGCCTACATTTGATGACTATAGAATGTAAAGAAGTCATGGGGAGAAAAAATTGTCAAAGTCCAGAAGTTATAGACGTGTAAAATTGAGATTGAGATTGTCATTGACATGCCTTTAACCCACTCAATCTGAATCTAACCCTCTCCCCATAGTGTAGTAGTGACAGCGTTTGAAATTTTTACATAAATTGGCTGATTTGCGGTACATTTTGCGTAGGTTTAACCTACAAAACTAAAATTGAATTTATGCATGAATTTAAATAAATGCGTGACAATAAAGTTTATTTTATTTGGTCACTGTCTGGATTTATTACACAAAACATTTTCAATATATTTGCTCCCCTAAATCGGGAATCTATCAAACCACTTTTCGTAAATGCGTCCTTAATCACCGGAATGGTATTCTGATAAATATTGCCATCTCAGATTATAAAACAATAGGTTGCCAACCTTATTGTCGCAAACGCACGTGGCAACTGACAGCAGACCTTAATGGTCAATAAGTTTAAGTTTTGAATACTTATGTAGTGTGAACCACAAACTCTATAAAAGACTGCACATTGAAATTTTATAATTTTAGGTACCAGAATTACTGTTTGGTTAGCATGATATTTATTATCTGTAGGTATGTACTTAATACTGGCTGGCCACTGGTGTCTAAACATTTCATAATCACACAGTAAATAGCCTAAGAATTGTTATCTGCATTGTTGTCTAGCATCTAAATTGTGCACATAATAAAACAATTGTATATAACCACAACTAATCATAATATAATCCAAGTAGGTAGTCATAAATTAATAAAAATGAATTGCTAAATTTTGTGGACGTTACTCTTTCCCACAAAAACTACTAAACAGAGAGGAGAGGAGAGCCCCTCTCTTACTCTTGATTCTAATGAGAGACTAGGTACAGTGTGTATTTACAGAGCCTGTGTGGTCAATACCTACTTATCTCAATAATTTTTTGAGCACAACAAGGTGTGCTTGACAGAGACAGACACTTATACAGGCAACAGGCAGCGGCAGAGACAGCCAGTGTTGCCAGTAGCCATATGCGAGTTACAGCAATTCTCTTGTACCCTAACCAAGCTGCAGGCAATTAGCATCATATTATATTAAGAAACAAAATATTCTTATTTCTACTGTATAAGAAGCCAATGTACATAGATAAATAAATGGTCTTTACTGGATACAGTTACATAAAAATTAAAACAGCATAGTATTCTGTTCAAAAAAGTTTTTTACTTATTCTGATGTCATTCAGAGCAATTTTAAAGTAAAAGTTACTGGAATGTATACTTACTATGTAGCTAATCTTTTTATGTGCAAAATTAAGAATTTTAGGAATTGGAATATTATAAAATAGGTTGGTGTCAAAGATTTCAAAACTCAAGATACGCTATGACGTATCTTTGACGTACATTTGACAGAACAAATTTCATACATTAAAAAGTTCCGCCATCTTGGTTTTCACCACACTTCAAATGTCAGCCACCTTGTTTTCACCCATACTTCAAATGTCAAAATGACCCCTATAATTTCAAAAATGGGACCATTTAACTGGAGACACCTTTTGAGTCAACATGCCTCGCCTATAATATATACGTCTATGGT
Organism: Phengaris alcon alcon; assembly: GCA_037179445.1. NCBI lineage: Eukaryota > Metazoa > Arthropoda > Insecta > Lepidoptera > Lycaenidae > Phengaris > Phengaris alcon. Next base: position 3,816,988 of record JAYRCH010000207.1, on the reverse strand, counting down.
TGGTGTACCACTTTTTAAGCCTATTGCTAAGTAATATTGTCAAAAAGCAGTTAACTACCACCATATTATAATTTGTTTTATTTCTATAGCTAGAAATTGACTATTAAATAAATGTTAGTAAAAATAAATATTTCATTTGTAATTGTAAATGTAAAAGACAATGAAAGAGACATAATTTATGTTTTTTTTAGAATGTGACCTAGAAAAATTTTACAATTATTGTTAGTGCCAAAATGCTTTAAATTAATACAACTTTAGCTCAATAATTTTCTTCCTCAATGTTCTTTTAAATAAGCAATATAAAGCCATCATGGATTTTATGTTGACATTATACAAATGTAATCAAAGTTAAGGGCATCACAGACAGAGAAGATATTATAATATTTAATCTAAAGATACAATGCATAATATGCAATATGAAAATGCTACAACCTGTAATATGAAAATATCTGTTATCTGAGCCATCTGTGATGCCCCTTAAACTATAATTTTATTGCAAAAAAAATATATATTTTGAATCCATTTAGACTAGTCTTATTGAAGTTTGTATAATTATAGACTATAAAACAATTCACAATTGGAAATGTTTACCTAAACAATTTAATGAGAATGCTCTAGTGCTAAAACATCAGGACAGACACCTTTATGTATCTAATGCATGTACATATTAAACAGTTAAAATATATCTTCTATTGTAAGAAAGAAAGAAATTAGTTTTTAGTCAGCTACAAATGTCAAACTGAGATTTTACAATGAGATTCATAAATCATGTTGGCAACACCATATGGGTGTTTCAAGTCTGTATTATTACCATAGGTAGCTAAGATTTATCAAATTGGCTTTCAATGAGTAATAAATCCATCTGTAACCAGTACAATTATGATATTATAAAATTAAAGCATTTTATTTTTAAAATAAAACTTTTTGTTACATAAAAAAAACTATACTGCCGTGTTTTGGTGATTTCATTTAAATTATAGATTTTTCGAGTATTTATAAAGTTAAAGCAATTATAATGTTTGAAGGTGAATCATACAGTTCATGTTTACAGCTATGGGTATTGCCTGCTGATGTCATGTAAGCTTCCAATGGGTTCTTATAAATTTAGCGACCATGAGTCCTCAGCTTGTCGCAACCGAAAGCACGTACGATTCTGTGTTATGTGTTTATATTAAAACCAATTCAAAACACATTATAAGATATTGATAAGTACATAATATTTGCATTAATATACAATAATATAACATTCTTATATAATATTTACATGATTTACCCCTTTCAGTGATAGATACAGACGTAGAAAATATCTCTGAAACTTTTCTGAATCATAAAATACTTGAAATAAGCGTAGGAGGAACTAAATACCTTTATTTTATATGTAATCCAATATCCTGTAGAAAGGTGAAGTTCTATTTACACACTTCAGACACTGTCATTTACGTAAATTAAACACACTATCACAAAACAGCACTGCACATATTTTCACTTATAATTAATAAATGATGTGGAAATATCACATAATGCGCCATTTTCGCAATAAATCCTCAGGACAGCAGTCAGCAATCGTTGCCATCTTTTTTGTCAAATGTCTAAATACTAAATATAGCGTACGACACGAACTCTAGCGTTATTTTTAGAAAATAAGTTAGACATACCGCGGCATCTGTTACAAAATTCGTGAAAATAATTACAATACGGTTTCTTCAAACCGGTAGATGTCGCATCGAGTATTCTGCTTATTAAATCATAGATGGCGTTGTGCTATCAGATGTTAAAAGTTTTTAGTTGGTTTCATGGAGGCTGGAGCAGGGTTGGTTATTATGGTATTATACAAATATATACTAGGGGTTGGTGTTGGTTCACATCTTACAAGAAGTTATAACTAAGAGATTTTTTTGTAATGTACCAAACATTCATAAATCATAATATCTTCGTATTCAGATTTCAGAGCCACTGCTCAGAAATCTGCTCTGAATGAGTCTGAGTTAAAAACCTTGTTCCAAACAGGGTCTTTAGTCAAGATTCAGATACGGGTGATGCCTTATATCAAATCAAATCAAATCATATTTGTTTCAGGCAAAAGACCAATAATTATATAGCTGCCGCCCGAACATTTCTCGGCAAAACGTTATTGAGAGTCGAAGCGAACTTGTTTCTGAAATTGAGATTTCGTTGGAGAAAGTCTCTGAATGGAGTAGACTTAACTTAGTCCAATTCGACCCCTCAAAGACACTAGTTTGCGCGTTCACCGCTAAAAAGTTACCGATAGCTGTATGTCCTCGTTTTGAAAGCACCCCCATAACTGTCCCCTCCAACATTAGAATATTTGGTGTTAACATATCGAGTGAGGTCCAGTTCCGATATCATCTAGAGGGTAAGGCTTGGCCTCCAAGAAGCTTGGTGTTCTAATGAGGTCGAAGCAGTATTTCAGTCCTGTCAAACGCCTACAACTCTATAAGGTGCAGGTTTGGTCTCACACGGAATACTATTCTCATCTCTGGGCAGGGGTGCCAAAGTACCAGCTTCTCCCTCTGGATCGTATCCAACGAAGGGTCGCTCCCTCTGGATCGTATCCAAGGAAGTGGTTCAAACAGGCTTGACTCCTTAGAGCTACATAGTATCGCTCTGCATCCTCTATCGGTTATATTACGGAGAGTGCTCCCAGGAATTGTTCGGACTTATATCATCCTCATCCTATTTATTATTTATCATCCTCATCACCTTGATGAGTGGCAGTCCTCCATCGTGCGCCTTACCCGAAGCTTTCTGCCGCGCACAGTAAAACTTCCGAATGAACTGTCGCCAGCGGTATTTCCGGACCATTACGACCTGCAAACCTTCAAAAAGGGAGCGTATTCCCTCCTAAAAGGCCGGCAACGCACTTGCAACTCCTCTAATGTTGCGGGTGTCCATGGGCGACGGTATTCGCTTGCCATCTGGTGATCTGTTTGCTCGTTTGTCCCCTGATTTTATAAAAAAAAAGATGCATTCGATTATTTCGACGGCGAACATTGAAATCAAAAATGTATGGGATTTGACATAAGTCATCGTTATGTGACAAGTCGCTTGCGGTGCCATAAGTCAAATCCCATACATTTTGTTTTCGAACTTCGCCGTCGAAATTATCGAATGAATCTTGATTAAACGCCCCGTACTTTTTTATTTGGTCTGTGGTTTTTTAATAGCCAGAAAATTTCACAGATTTCGAACCTCACACGACTATCGAGCACATTAGAAATGAATCTAGGGAATCCGAAAAATATTGTCGCTGACGAGAAAGTCGGGATAGGGAAAAGGTTACAAAATTAAACTCAACGTTGAATGATAATTATTTTATTCTTAGACTAGCTTTTACCCGCGACTTCGTATGCGTAGATGTTGAGGTAACATTACAGGTAACAGGTAGGTGATTTCCTATGATTTTTAGAAATAGACTTTAATTATGCTAAAAATAAATTAAATTGTAAATGGTTTAAGATTATTTTATTATTAGAGTGTATTATGCTATTGAAGGACCTCTTTATATACAACATTGACTGTATAGCCGTGCGGAGATAGGATCACCAGACTGCTAGCCGAACTTACTCTGGAACACGCAACATAGAACTGTCCATGTGAGAAACAGATCACTCTTAGGTCTATCCCAGCCACTTTTAAAGACAGTCTCTGAGCTTTATTGATGGCGAAGCATACATTTAGGGGAAACTACAGTCTTTTAAATACAAATGGATAAAGTCTGATGGGATCAATGGTATTTTAGGCATAAATAGTTTCCCCTCGAGCACATCTAGTGAGTACAGTAGCCTCGACAATGTTGCGATGGAGAACTTTTATCTAGATTCTAGAGTCTGGTGCCATTGCACAATTTAGGAGGCTTAACATTTCTTTATAACATAACTAGTGCTCCAATATTCAAACGGAGATTATGTGGTGGAAGACCTGTTGTGTTTAGAGTATTAAAGGAACTCCACGGGATAGTTTACTGCATCATCAGTTTGTACTAATGTATCCACAGATACTTATACTTCATCTGCTTCAAATGACTTGAATAAAAGTTTATTTATTGTGGCTGCGTTTTCATTTTTTGGAGTCAAAATGGCACGCTCACAATATACCTAACCTTTCTATGGGCTTTGTCATGAGATTGGTGACATCCGGGTAAACTGCGTTATTGAGTTCTGTAAGTGATGTCACTACTGTTGCCTACCTTTGCGGTATAGTAATTTTTCCATCATTTCATTTCATTTCATTTTTTGGAGTCAAAATGGCACGCTCACAATATACCTAACCTTCCTATGGGCTTTGTCATGAGATTGGTGAGATCCGGGTAAACTACGTTATTGAGTTCTGTAAGTGATGTCACCACTGTTGCCAACCTTTGCGGAATAGTAATTTTACCATTATCATTGTAGGTAATCGCCGTTTCCTATTTTAAGCAAGAATTCATAAAACTATTCAGCAGACTGTTCACCTCTCAAATGGACTCTTACTTTAAAGCGAGCTTTTCTATGTGACTCCACATGTATGATGACTTTTAACACGACTTTACCTCGTCCGCTCGTACATTCATACCCCTGTTTAGGGGTTAAATATCTCAACCTCTGCCAATCAGACTGATTTAAGAGAGTCGAAATTATTGATATAGTGTTGCATGGCGAAAGAAAAAACACAATATATTGCTTAAAAATCCTCAATTTCTAAGGGATAAGACGTAGCTAGATCGATTTTTCTCCCCCAAAACTCCCTGCATACTAAATTTCATGGTAATACTTGCAGCCTTTGCCGAGATTTCGATTATGTATAAACAATATTGTCTCGTTTAAAGTATAAGATATTTCATTTCTTTTTCAGAAGGGTTAAGTTACAGGTAAGGGCAAACCCTTAACCCGAACGTCGTTGTGTTAGGCTCTAATTGTAGCTAACTAAATTGTCCAGAGGAGTTTCCAAAATATCGAGCACCAAAATCTAAAATACGGAAAAAAAAGGTTTTTTTTTCGTTTTTGACTCTCTCGAATACGGAATAATTCCTTTTGCACCTTACAGCTCTTGTGAATTTTTAAACAAAAACGTTTAAAAATTCGTTGACGTTGACAGTTTGCTTAGATAAAATTTTATTGTATTAATGTAAAGTATAAAATATATCATTTTTATAAAATACCAATATCCTAACACGCGCGTATCGTTTCGCACTACTTCAATAAATACAAAAGTAATTAATAATAGTAACTGATGAATAATTACTAATAATAACAACTAATTTTATAACTTATTTGCATACCCCTTACTAATAAAAATATTAACACAATGGTTAAGCTGTTTAAGGTTTTGTGCTTATCTGTCAAGCGACTTTTCCAACGTATCAGATAAGTACAAAATATTTAATAGCGAGATATCTTTACCTTCTATCCTTGTGTTTAATCATTCATATCTATTAACTTAAGTGAAATAAGTTTAAGCTTTTTTTATGCAGCCAGATTCAAAACATAATATTATGTTGCAAATTTAATTGTATTTTTAATTTTTTTATTGTAAAATATAAAAAGTAAAAATATCAGTAGTTATACCTACTAGATTGCAGCAATAAAAAAAAACAACTACTTCATGTAGTTTGGTTATTGTAGTTAAGTTAGATGTAGGTAATCTTAACTAGATACATGTAGTTATGTACTTTTAATCGTAATTAGTAACCAAACTACGAAAAAGTAGCTCACTACGCCCCACACTAGAATTAATATTAAGTACCTGCATTAAAATTTTAATGGTAGGTATACTTAGCAGGACCTTTTTGAACCAATGATGCTCGTTCACAGCATCCAAAGAGCATAAAGTAAATCATTTTCTCTTTTGTTTTTCTCTTCTGTTTTGGCAACTTGACTAATTGTCTCTTGTCAACTGATTTCGCTAACGTAACGACTTCCCTTTATAGTATTTCGAAAGTCAGCACGAAACAAAAATCTAGCCCCAAACAATGCTGAAACACGTAACCTACACGTCACAGCGCTTGTTTGCGGCTCTCCTTAGCGGGAGGTGAAAGTGCTTGTGTAATAATGCAAACACCCAGATGCAGCCGGAAGAGTTTAAACACGTGTTAAGAAGGTACCTACAACAATAGGTACGGGAGGAGAGGGTCAATTGATCCTTATCCTTAGTGTACCTAATCTCCCACTAGGTACACTCAATTTACAGAGCCTGTAGGTATAGGCGATACCTACTTTTACAGTGGCTTTGTACTGGTAGGATAAGATACCAGCAAGTTTCCAAGTGAGTAGAATCATCTGTTATGGCCTTTTTAAATGTGGACGGTAAATGAGTTTTGTTCCAATTAACTTTTATTTTGTGTAAGTTTTTATTCTGATTAAACAGTTATTTAGAAACTATATTATTAAATATGTGTACTTATAAATTAAAAATAAATCCTAATCTATGTGATATTTCGTTTCTAAAAAGTATTAATCAAAATCGACTTTATTAATTCGGTTAAAGCATAAAACCTTATAAAACGCATGAAAATGACTCCCGACGACATACTTATTATGGTACATGGACCTTGGTACATGCTCCAAGTGCCTTTTATTCATGCGTTTTATGCTATTTAAAAAAAATAAAAGAGGGAACACAAGAAAAAGTACCAAAGCATAAATAAGGCGGTGGAAATGTCATGGTAAAATTAATGTTAAACATCGCATGCGAATACAATAACAGTAATTTAGGATTTTAGTGGTTTCTCTATTTTTTCGCGTAAATTAATCTATAACTATACATATAATAAAATCGTAACTGGTCGTTGTCTGTACATGGAAAGTATATAAGAAAAACTATTACAATTGCTGGCTTGGGGGCTTTATGAACGACATAGATGATACTCGTAGAACCCAAAACTATGAATTTTAGAATTTTTGTCTATTTATCTGTTTATCTGTACGTTTGTACGCGCTAATCCCAGAATCTACTGAACGGATTTTGATGAAATTTGGTATGGTAGTAGTTTAGACTCTAGATTAACACGATAACGCGATATTTTATTTTGCGCGAACGAAGTCAACGGCTTAACTGATTTGAATGCGGTTTTCACTAATGCGTTTTGGTTACTCCACTCCACTTAAAATTTAATTAACCGGCTTCCAAAGAAGGAGGCGGTTATACATTCGGCTGTTTATATATATAACATACAAAACTATATATATATATATATATAGTTTTGTATGTTAAACGATTAATCCACCGCCTGTGCACCGATTTTCAAATTTTCTTTTTTGCTGTAGGTAAAGGGTATAATCCCTAATTGGTCTTTTTGGTACCAAAGTGGTGACCTGATGATTACATCCATGAGGAATCGAGGGAACTCCTCGAAATTTATATGGACACATATACCTATCGATTTTGACTGTTTCTGAAGTAGTCCAGGCATGTACTACCAAAATAAAGATTTTGGACCAAGCCCTTTTGAAATAGAATTTAATAAAACATCTTTTGCATATAAAATAAACAAAGGGTGACCTAACTTAACCTGTTATTATACTATGATATCCAAGTAAGTATGCCAAGAAACAATTATACAAGGTATAATCCCAATTTGGTCTTTTTGATACCAAGGTGCTGATACTACTGATGATGGGATCCATGAGGAATTGAAGGAACTCCTCGAAATTTATATGGACACTTATAGTGATTTCTACTTTTTCTGAACATACCCAAGCATATGCTAGTTTTCTGAAGTAGTTCAAGCATATGCTACCAAAAAGTAAGTTTTTGCACCAAGGTATACCCTGGATCCAAAAGTACTGAACATAACTCCTGACTCCTTATAGATACATGTTTTTGGATTTCGGCGTTATTTAAAGAACTGCAAGCATGTGCCACTATATCAATTACGGTAATCATCATCATCATCACCATCATCTTCACAAGAAACACCAACATATCTAAATCTATCTAAATCTAGTCTTTTAAATTTTACTATTGCTAAAATGATATTCGTGATCATAATCATCACTATAATATATTTATTCAATGCTTACTTAGGTTAGCCATCGCTAAAATTTGTAAACTAGGACAAGACGCGTAATTTTTTTTAAAAAAAAAGCCCCCGGATTTTGGAGACCAAAACTCGGATATATTAACAGGATTTTTTCATGAATCGCTATTTACTTTGAAAAATCATTTAAAATCATTAGATAGTTATAGTACTCATGAATGTTTTAATCAGGGATGTAACGGAGGTAGTTTTATCGGAACCGAAGGCAGAGTCGGAGTTTTTAAATTTGCTTTATCGGAGTCAGGATCAGAAGTGGTGGTATGAGAGAGAATTTTTGTTTAAGGACAAATAAAACATTATTTACTCAAATTTTTTTCATTTCAATTTTCAATTATTGAATTGAATTCTTGCATACGTCTTCATATACAGTTTACACTTTGCCGAATCTGAATTAACTTCAATGAAGTAGTTCCAAATACAACTTGATTTAGGTTTCATAGTTCATTGTCCAACACAAAAACAGATCACTTTTATTGATAATAAGCCGCAAAAATCAAAACAAATATCTTTAACCTATGAACGTGTCGTGTGCGTAACAAATTAACAACAAGTGAAAAAAAAATTGACGATAGAGTGCACTTAGGGGGGATGGGAGTCGGGGGGATTCCCCGCGCGACATGTATGAACCTGTTCATAACAGTCGACACAGGCCGCCGCCGCCGCTACGAGTATGTTATGCTTCGACCTCCGATAAAAACCTTCGATTTAAAAGTGTCGGAGCCGAAGTCGGAACCGAAGGTGTAATAATAATCGGAAGTTCCGACTTAACGGAACCCGAGTCGAAGCTCCGTAACATCCCTGGTTTTAATGTCTTCTCCATGAAAATGCGAGCGAGCGGAGCGAGCGAGAAAAATTTGTTTCATAATTTAATTTACATATTGAACTGCAAAATGTCTATGATTGTGCACATTAGAAAAAAAGTTGGGTATAATAATGACGCAGATCGAGCGAAGCGACTGAGACAAATTTCTTTCAACTGCTAAAAAAAAATACAAAAACTACACAGAATGGCAATGCACTTATTTAAGATCTGTAACTACAAAATTGACATAAAATGAACTAATGAATTACATCCAAAGATACACAATAATTACTTAATTTCTCTTATTTCTGCAAATCAAAATAAACAAATTCGGAAAAAAGTTGCGCCTTTGTAAATCTGCCTACAAAAACCCGGTCAGCAACCCCGGACGCCCTCTATACTAGGACAAATCCCGGAAACCCGGACGGATGGCAATCCTATGCTACATTTTTCCATCGACTATTACAATAGATAATAATAACAATTTAATAATATAAAGGGTTTTCCAATAAGGACTTCACAACTTTTTTTCAAAATAAAGTGAAAACCATTTGAGATATTTCAAAAACTTTATTATCGGGTTGAAGTACATTCAAAACATTTATGACTGGAACTCGACTTCGCTAATATGGCCACCACGGGTTTTCCATGACTCGGCCACACATTTCGGCCGAAACGTCTGCTATTTCGCGTTCAATGTTGGCTTTGAGCTCTTCCAACGTCGTCGGCTTATTAGCATAGACCGATGACTTGACGTAGCCCCAAAGAAAAAAATCTAGAGGCGTTAAATCGCACGAACGAGGCTGCCAATCGACTGGTCCATTTCTTGAGATAACACGCTCATCAAACTTGTTCTTCAATAAATCGATTGTAACGTGTGCTGTGTGGCTTGTGGCGCCGTCCTGTTGAAACCACATGCTGTCCAAGTCCATATATTCCAATTCGGGCCAAAAATAATCGATAATCATGGCGTGATAACGATCACGTGGCGACCACTATCGTCGACGAAAAAATATAGCCCTATGACGCCGCCGGCATGCAAACCGCACCAAATAGTTATCGTTTGTGGATGAAGTGGTTTTTCATTAAGCACATGTGGATTTTCACCCGCCCAATACCGCATATTTTGTTTATTGACAAACCCATTGAGCCAGAAATGAGCTTCGTCACTGAAGATGATTTTGCGATGAAATTGATCTTAAAGTAGCTGCTACCGACTCCGAATTTCTGTAGTAAATTTTTAAGATTTGCAGATGTTGTTCGTTCGTGTACTTCACCATGATGAAAAGGTTATGTCTACTGAATAAACTGACAGTTACAGTTCGATGTTAAGTGAAAAGGTGCGTTCACAAACTAAATTCAAAATTGTCAAGTCCCTACTGGAAAACCCCTTAGTATCTAATCAATATCATTACTGGTGATTGTTTAGTAGGTCCAAGATCGGTAATGCTTATTTGGGGAAATACCACGGCCTCTCAGAAAACTGGCACTAAATAACGCTTAAGTTTGTTTTGCCGAGCGAGTGAGAATAGCGGAGGCTTGTTCGTATTTATATCTTTCATAAAATGTGGTTATAATAATATAACTAAAAAGAGAAAAAATATTATTTTTAAACAAAAAATGAAAACCGACTTCCAAAGTAAAAATGCATAAAAAAGTATTAAATAAAACTGATTTTCTAAATAATTCCCCGTTTAAATTCTTTTAAAAATTTAACTATTTATCTACGCAATCTTCATTAAGTAGTACGATAATTAAGGAAATTAGAGTTAAAAAACAAAAGAGGGAAGGGGAAAAGAACAAGTGTCCCTAGCCTCCCCTATATAATAAAAGAAACATTTGCGTCTATGAACTACTAAATGCAACATTGGTAAGTACTCTTTACTCACAAATGTGTCTATTGCAAATGCTTATGGTAAGTAAGTAGGTGTACCTACCTACACGCCAGCATAATATTATTCTCATAAAATGTTAGTCGTCGTGTTTTCCATCGGATTTTCTTCTTGCAGATCTTATCTACTTAATAAATAGCTGCTCGCAATTTCTTTTGCGTGTGATATTTTAATATTATAAGATAGGTAGGTATAGCCTACAAAAGTCTTCCTCGTTAAAACACAATATTATTATGTAACGCTTGAGTTTGTTTTGACGAGAGAGTGAGAATAGCGGAGGCTTGTTTGTATTTATACCGACTTCAAAATTATGAAGATTGTGTAGAGTAGTTAAAATTTAATCCGAATTTAAAAGGTGAATTGTTTAGAAAATAAGATTTATTTCAAACTTTTTTGTGTATTGTTACTTTGAAAATCGGTTAAAATTTTTAGATATTTCTCACCGTTTACCTTCCCTGAACTTCCACAATTATTTCAAGATCAAAATTAGCCAAATCGGACCAGCCGTTCTTGAGTTATAAATAGTGTAACTAACAAGACTTTCTTTTATATATAGATATAGATAAGAAGAAGATAATTTATAATACAAATTTGTTTCATTTCTCATCTGGGTGGGTGCCTACAATTGTATATGACTAGAGATGGGTATTGCTTGGCCGTATTGGGTAGATTGGAGAGAATGCCCCAATAAATTCTCGCACGTGGGCATAAATCTGGGCATAAATGTTTTGTTAGAAAGTAAACTGAATAATTTGATATTTTGTTTCCTAAGCTGGCCTAAACTATTAATTAGGTATTTTTTTGCTTCAAAATATTTTTAATTAATTCCAGATTATTTAAACGTTTTATTTTATTTTATGATGTACACACCTATTAGCACCTGTTTCAACGTATTACCTATTATTGTTTTAAAATTATGATTTTGTATTATTGATCTCATAATAAGAAAAAGTACACCGTGAAAAGGATATTGTTTATTATTATTATTATTATGATATATGACAGAAAACATCTTCATACAAGTAAAAGTTACGCTATGTCCATCTTGATTTCAGAAGATTTTGGCAAATAATATATGCGGACTGAATATAACAGCGGAAAGTAAATGTCAAGATGACAGACGGCCCCAAAGAACCCCAAAAGTGGTTTAGTTTAAGTGTGGACACTTCTAACCTCAACATGCCTCCGCCCTCCTGTATAATAATATATGGGTATATGTAAAATAAGTATTAGTTACATAAAGCAAAATAAAATCATCTCCGTCGCCAGTGCGTGCATACACTAACACATATTAAGATATTATTTTACAATTTAAAAAAATTAAAAAGGAATGTATTTAAACTTGCGACAAAACAATCAAATATTGGATGTGAAAAAATCGAATATAGGATACTGAATTACTAAGTTGACGAAAGAATGGAAGGCACAAAAAATACCAAATCCGGCGACTAAATAATGCCAGTTCTGTTAACTAAATATTCTAAACCGGCAGAGAGATACTATTTTGGCGAACAAATCTTAGCAACAATTTGAGAGCACACATTTAATTTAAGAATAGGTAAAGTGGCGTACAAAATTCCCATTTTTAATTTTCTCGGTTTCTGAGGGCTTAGATTACAAAAAAAACATTTTTCGTAAAATTAATATGGGTGTCGTTTTTTCAGATTTTGGGGGGGAATAGGGCTGGATACGAAAATGACATTCATTTTGAAATTCCAAGATGGCGGACATATTTCAGTTAGTTTCAGTTCATAAAAATTAATATGGGTGTCTATGGTTTATAGGTTTCTGGAGTCGCTGATTACAAAAATTAATTCATTTGAAATTTCATAATGGTGAATATTTATTTTTCGTCTTCGAAGTTTTTAGGGGTACTGAATACAAAAATTATATCCATTTTGAATTTCAAAGATTTATTTTAATCAAATTAATCTAGGTGTCCTTTTCTAGTTTTAAGGGGATGTTAGTTACAAAAAAATCATTTACCTATTTTGAAATTTCTAAATGGCGGATGTATTTTAATTACCTACTGTAAAATTCTTCTATCTCGGAAATGATACGGACATTTTCACTATTTTTTCAGTAGGATACTAAAAAATAGTGAAAATTTCCTCCCCCTTACTCCGCAAGGTAACTCCGCAACCATATGTTTTCTTCATGATGGAAGAAAAAGAAATTTGAAAATCCTGAATTTTTCAACATTTCTATAGCTTTATAGATCGCTCGTATTAGGGTTATAGTATGTGGTGATTTTGACATTGATTTATTATACTTGAACTTCACCACCATAAGATTCACATCTTTGTTAAAATCGTATAATCTTTTTAATCTGTTTCATGAACCGACAAGAGTGTGTGATACAACGGCCACTTGTATTGATAATATATTCACTAATATTTCTCCAAGTAAAAAGGAAATAATTAATAAGCTCAGCTCTGATCATCGAGGACAGTTAGCTTCTTCTAATGTCATTTGTGACAGTAACATGAAGGACAAGCATGTGTTTCTTCCTGTGAATACAAGAAGTATTGAGAAATTTAGAAGTAATTTAAATTCAAATAGGTATTCAATTGTTAGATGGGTCAAATAACTCAGATGAAGCTTTTAACAAACTATTTAAGGTAATAATAACCCAATTTAATTTAGTAATTACTTCTAAAACGGTTAGGCTTAATAATAGAAAAAGTAGCTTTATTGAATGGGCAACTGCAGGAATAAAAATAAGCAGGCAAAGATTATATGAATTATATTATGAAAAATGTATGAATAATAGTGAAACCTTTAAAACATATGTTACAATTATACAAAAACTTTCAAAAGAGTATGTAAAGCTGCTAAGGCTATTTATATAAAGAATAAGATTAAAAATTCTAACAATCAAATTAAAAGTACATGGAAGGTGATAGCAAGTGAGACTGGAAACGTCACCTATCGTAGCTCCGATTTTGAAATAAAAAAATTACTACTGACCTAGTAGTTGCGACGGTCGTCGAAAAATTTTTTGCTGACATTCCGGTCTCAACTACAAACTCTAACAGTATCCAAAAATACGATTTTCCGTCGCCTGTTAATTGAATCCTTAGCAGCCATTAGTTTATTAACCTAATCTGGTTTTATAGCTGCTTACACCGTATAATGGTCGCCAATTCGGAAATTAAGTCGCTAACTTGTAAATTTCGTTGCTAGTTTGGATTAAATTTCGCCACTTTTTATCTCCCGATTTTTGTATTCTTTGTCACCTGAGTGCTTTCGCCAGTTTAGTAATTTAGTCGCCAACATATTAATTCGCTGCTAAATTCAGTAATACAGTATGGTCATATGCAGTCGCCAACTTATTTTTTGTTCGCAAGATTAATTATATCCCAATAAAAAATGTTAATTTAACACGATTTTTAAAAATATTTTTAATAATGACTGAAAAACATACTTTAATCTGAATAATTATTATTATACTTAACCATTAATTATTCCACCTGAAAATAAATCGATAACAATGGGTTCTCGATTGTTTTTTAGCTTCTTCTAGTTAGCTCAAATTATTCGTACACAGTGTCAATTGTATTTATGCCCAGTGATTGGATATTCAGGTATCGGGCATAAAAACAAAAATGCCCAAAATGCAGGATTTATTCTCAATCTGCCCGCCGGGCATAAAATATTTGCCCATATTTAAATGCTAGCAAGCTACAAACTTCAAAAAACACAAGAGACTGTTTCTCAATATTTAAGTCAATCGATTGTTTACCTACGGCATTTATGGCAACGCCTTGGCAAGTTGGCAGGCAAACGAATCACTTATTCTAGGCTTCCGTCTTTTACATCCATATTAATTAATCATTAAATATTCGTGTTTCGTAAACGATAATTTATTAAAAAGGCTCAACAACATCGTCGCGCATATTGATGTAATCAACACATTGTCGGGGGAAGGCACTTTTCTCTCGAGTTTCTCCGAGATGCGCGCGCGCAGTTGTTAGCGCGACTTGGCACGGTACGCATCGTGCGGCCGCGTGACTTTACATTCGAAAGTGCGAATACCGTGTTTAGTGCTGTGATATATTAATTCATCTGTGACTTTAATGTAAAAAAATTACATACCATCGATAAAGGAATTGCGAGGTTTGTTTGTTTAATTAATGTTCGTTTAGCTTTCAGATTCTCGTATTGTTTTTATACGCAAACAGGTCCTGACCGCAAATTATTATTTTGTATTTACGATTTTTGTGTATTGCGCAAGCAAGTTGCCAAAGTATCATCACTGTCGGATAATTGGTGTGGTCAGGGATGATTAATTTCACGTGTATTATAACAATACGTGTACCTACCGTTATCAAGATACAAAACAGAAAGAGTTAATTATTTTTTTATTAATTATTATTTTTAATTTGTAACTGGTTCAAATTAATTTCAAGTGATTAGGTAGAGATCTTAAAAGTCAGAAATTATTATTTTTAATGAAAAAATTAAATCGATTTCTAAAGTAAAAATGAATAAAATAGTATGACATGTCTTTTTTTTCTAAATAATTCCCCTTTTAAATTCGGCTAGAATTTTAACTATTTCTCTACTCAATCTTCATAATTTTGAAGTCGGTATATAAAGGCATATGCTTACAGTGCTTAAAACAACACCGAAATTTCCAATCCTGTATCTTTAAAGACTGAGGATCCAGGGTACACCCTTGGAACAAATTTTACTTTTTGGTAGCCAAGTAATTAGTAAGATACCCTTAACAACAACAAAAGAATTTTCCTAATGGGTCCACAAACGGCAGAGTAATACCCAAGGATATGTATCGATGTAAAAAACTAAAAGAAAAGTACCTATTATCATCATAATGTGATGGTGTGATGATCGTGGTGATGATGATGATTACTGTTATTGACAGAGTGGTATATGCTTGCAGTTCTTTTAACAACGCCGAAATCTCTAACATGTATCTATAAGGACTCAAGAGTTCTGTTCAGTTTTTTTTGATCCAGGGTTATACCTTGGTGCAAAATCTTACTTTTTGGTAGCATAAACTTGGGTATGTTCAGAAAAAGTCGAAATAACTATATGTCCATATCAATTTCGAGGAGTTCCTTCGATTCCTCATGGAACCCATCATCAGGTAACCACTTTGGAACAAGAAGACCAAATTCGGACTATACCCTATACAGCGAAAAAGTTTTTTGAAAATCGGTCCACAGACGGCGGAGTAATCGTTGAACATACAAAAAAAATATATATAATATATACAGCCGAACGTTTAACCGCCTTCTTTTTTGGAAGTCGGTTAAAAATTTAAATTAAAGATCTGTTCATTCCTAAAGTTTATTTTTTCGTTAGAGCGTGTCTTACTCCCTAACCTGTCGCGTTAGGTACATCTATGAAGTTGGTATGAACGCACAATAAAAGTCCCGCTTGGGATCGTATCGCTCTGGGCGGGATTTTCAGCTTTGGGTGGGACTGTCACGCTTTAGAAGAAAATTGTTGGTTTAATCTCTCTGTCCCACTGTCTTTATCGTCGTATCTGTGAAATGGCCTGCTGTAAATAATTTCAAGCGAAAATAACACTTTATGATTGCCTAATATTTGCTGTGTAAACAAAGTAAACCTTTTTACACAAATAAGACCTCGATTTTAAAAGAATGATGCAAATATATAACCTGATTGTGTGCACACGACTGACATTAGCATTTATGATGAACTAGGTAGTATGTAGTTTACTACTTAATATCTCTTACTTTAAACAAGCTAATCTTGTATATATATAATCGGATTCTCGGAAACGGCAGCAAGTATTACCATGAAATTTAGTAGGTATGCAGGAAGTATTGTGGGAGAAAATTAATCTAGCTAGGTCTAATGAAAATGTGCATTTTTAAGCTATATATGTTTTGTCTTTTGTCGTGCAACAATATATGTATCAATAATTTCGATTATGTCATGTCTGATTGGGAGTTTGTTATGCGATATCATTTTTGCATTGTTCGGAAATCCGGAATGTGGTGGGTTCGAATCCCGGTCAGATAAATGTTTTGCTGATTATTTTTATTTTTTGTAATCTACTAGAAGCTCGGTTACCCAGGTACTGAATTTTAACTCGAACCTCGGGTTGACTAACGCCAGAAATTATTAATAACCTCCTAATTATATATTTGTATATATATATATATATATATATATATATATATATATATATATATACATTTCAACGATCCTAGGATTAACTTCAGGTCAATTTACGTCAATTTTTGTTTGAGAATCTAAGATTGAAGTAAATCTAAGATTTTTAATACGTTATTAATTTCGGGAGTTAAAGACTACTGTTTTCCCGCTGCTGGAGCTTGGGTGTCAACAAGAGGAGGTTAAGTGTCAATTTCACCCACGCCTGTTAAATTTAATCGTGTTAATTAATAAATAACGTGTCATTTCGCTTCTTCTTCGTATTAATGAAAGAGAAGGCATTATGTTTTAGACCGGGGGTTGCCGCCTATTGAAGGACCAAGAGATATAGGTTTCCCTTATATCCGGGGAACCTTTAGCGAAGGATGATGACAGTATCGTCGCCACCTATAATAAGATGATACTCCATGAGGCAATACGTCAGAATTGTGGTAGTCACAGAAGTTCCCATGGCCCCGCCAAAAGCGTGAAGAAGGTTTTAGTTGGCAAAGCACCGCGGAGACCAACATAACCCTGCGGCCTTCCTCCGGGGTCGTGGAGTATGCATAACGCATTTCCTCTAAAAAAAAGGCATGATGTTTAGATGAATCATTAACATCTGATTGTGTCAAATAAATGTTTATTTATTTATTTTATTAAACACTAACAGCGAATTTGGCACTTAGGCTATAAATGGCACTATCTTGTACACAATAAACATTTTACCTTTATTCTACAGCATCCCCCATGAATTGTCTATAAACTATAAAGTATCTCAAAACATGGAATCGTTTTGCATATAATTTACATATAACAAGTTTTAACGCGAATATATTGAATTTGGATTGGAGAAAAAAAAATTACCTCATGTTGACCTACACCGTACCAACTAAACGTACCAAAGTAAATGATAGTAAGATAACATTATATGTAAATTATCAGGGGCGTGCGCTCCATATAGGCAGAAATGCAGTGCTTTACTTGTCATTCACAAATATTTTAATAAAACGTTGGTACGTTTTAGATGAATTTAATAATTTATTAATAGTAAATAAATTAATTAAAAAATATAATAACTTAAAAACGGCTAATATTTTATAAATAGCAACTCATCTCATGCCGTTGCGTTCAGCAGGACAAATCATCGCATGTATGTGTAATTTTCATACTTCGCAAACGCACACACCCATGAATATCGACATGATTATATAGCAGAAAGTCCCGCGGCAGGCTCTCGATCTCGGCTATTCGATCGCTTCTGAAAACCGCCGAACTGGCTTGTCGGAAATTATTCGTTGCCTCGGATTATATCCGAGTAAAAATAATAGACGGAAATCTAATAAATCACGTATGCACATTATGCATTTTTGTTTAGTAAGGTTTTATTTGTTTAAATAGAAGAAACGTTTTGTGTTTCGCGGGGGCCATATTGCATATTTCATGTGATAAGCATTGTTTACAATTTAATCGCTCCAGTTTATTTATAGTTGTCTTAAAAGATTTTTCATTTTAACATTTGAAAGAAAGGAACATTTAACAGTTTATTACTGAGTTTCTATAATAATTGTAGTGATTTGCTTTTACTAGTGAGTTAGTCGATTTTTTTAAAATGTTATTTGACTGTGAGGTTTTGAAAATGTGTGTTTATTAAAAATTAAAAATAACAAGTTCTCACAATTGTCATTCAGTGAAAAGATTCAAATTCTGTCTAAAGGTAGGTGTGTACCCGAGTTACAACAATTAAACCAGCAAAAAAATAATGTAATTCGAAAATTTCATGTTAAAAGTTATGAAACGTATAACTGGCTGTGTGGTTGTATACACATGATTAAATTATATTGTTTTCCTTGCATATTATTTAGTAATTTACATCGGGATATAATAATCTCAAGTAACCGGAACCTTGAATATGTGAACATTGAAGCTGACTGACTGGTGAGTAGTTATAATATTTTAAAATATGCTTATTATTTTACTTATTAGAATTTCTTCCGCCGCGACGATCGATCGCTGTTTTGTCTGCGTTGCCGTAGAAGATGTACATGAATAGTAGTACATCTAAGACTTGCTCTGTTGGCATGGTTTCGACTTAGAGATCCGTCGCTTGGCTGTAGCTATGCTAAAAATCTATAAACGAAAAAGTTTTTGTGACCGAGAGAGAGACCGAGACTTAGCCGCATACCCAGTGTCATAATCCTGTGCACGCCACTGTAAATTATGTAGTTAAATGTGTATTTGTATTTTTGTAGTTTAAACTTGTTGTGGGATCGATCTATTAACTACCAAACTTTACTGTTGAAGCTACATATCCATTATTTTTAACTAATTCGTGTAAATAAAGTGTAAACTAAACCAACTGCAACAGCAAACCATTTGCTAGTAGGCAATCGGGTTACAGAAAGCATTGCCCTCTTTTTCTTGCCCATTGTTTCATTCCCATTTCTCACGACCCGTACATAATCTAACTCAAATATGCATAAAGAGTGAATTGCCAATAGCTTTTTTTAGTGTTAGTGAGGAAATTAATTGCAGCCTGAGTTTGTAATCGAAACATTACACCTTTCACCTTGCACAGTTCCCACAGACTTTTTTCTACATTATGGTTTACATACTGAATATGCAGATACACGTACAATGCAAGAGAGTTATGAGCGTATTCGTTTTCTAATTTGCATATCATTCTGGAAAAGTGAAGAAATATAGGGACTGGTTTTGGAGTACAAAACTAATAGAGTAACGGTAATAAAACTTTATGATATCAAACTGACAGGTCATTGACAATAATTGTATTGTGACTGCATGTCGTCATTATAATACAAGTAACTTGTGATAACACTCTACCTGCTTTTGAATTAGATTCCCTGATAGTACAAGTATATACTTTGTAATAGTAGTAGTTGTCCTTTAGCTATGTTTACTTTACTAATTTAGAGTCTTACTACTTATTAAATAAACGCTTTTGTCAAGTACTAATATTATAAACGCGAAAGTTTGTAAGAATGGATGAATGGTTATGTGGATGTTTGTTTTTCTTTCACGCAATAACTACTGAACGGATTTTAATTAAATTTGGTATGATACATGTTTAGACCCTAGATTAACAAATAGGCAACTTTATCGCAGTAAAAGTACGTTTCCTGCGGGATTTCATTTTGCGCGTACGAAGTCGCAGGCAGCATCTAGTTAGAAAATAATGCTGGCGATAATAAATTTGTAGGAGCTAACACGCCACAGACTAACAAAAGTAGACAGACACTTCGTACTAACAAGGTTCTACTTTTACTATCCTTACTAATATTGTAATGTGAAAGCGTGGATGTTTGTTACGCTTTCACGCAAAAACTACTGAACGGATTTCGATGAAATTCGGTATGGTAGTAGTTTAGACTCTGGATTAAAACATAGGCTACTTACTTTTTATCCCGAAAAAGTAGTGTTCCCGAGGGATACTATACTTACTTAGAGGGATTTTATACTTCTATAAGTTAATGCTTCTTAATTACGAGGTCTTGTATTGTGATCGACGAATCGACAAAGTGAAAGGTGAATGGTTGGCACTACAAAAACCAGCTGCAAGTTAGGAAGGAAAAAGGGAGTAACAGAGAATGCGAATAGTATACCTTAGTAGTCGCTGTAATAAATAACCAACCGAGCCCGCGGCTCGGTCGGCCATAAACAGTATGCCACGGGAACGCTTTTTCGGGATAAAAAGTAGCCTATGCGTTAATCCCGAGGCTAAACTACTGCCACGCCAAATTTCATCAAAATCTGTTCAGTAGTTTTGTGATGAAAGAGTCACACACATTAATTCGTCCATTCATCCATTCTCAGTTCTCACAAACCTTCACATAGTAGGAGGATAAACGTGCAATGGGGTTTTAGTATTTACCTTTTGCATTAATTTTTAACTGTTTCGTACCAGGACTAATAACAGTTTTCTTATTTTCTTACTTCTTATATACTTACTAGTGGTCGGGCAGTGGCTGCAATTCGACCATAATTCATTTAATTATATTAAGTTTGTATATTAATAGGGTTCTTTTGCAAAGGCCTCTTAAATACGAAATAAAAGTATGAGAGTTGCCTATTAAACGTCAAAGAAATATATTGGAATGATTGTGTCAAATGCATGGTAGTGTGAGATATTAGTATGTGGTAGGTAGTGTGTGGAATGGAATTTTTATTGTTATACGCATAACAAAAAAAACAAATTTAGTGCGCAACACTTCTCCCGTATAAACATTAACTGTGCCTAATGGCATACTACCTCGTTCGCATAATTTTCGTAAAAAGGTACTTACAAAGTTTTTGTTTCATATATTAACGTGTCTAAGATAACTTAGATAAAATTAACGTTGATACGAATAAAGCCATGAGCATTCGTCAAATATGTTAACCTTTGCCAAAACCTGTAGTAATCTACTAAAAGAATAGGTCTTTGGCGACAGTCGTTTACCAAGCCTTAAAATTAGTAATAGGAATTTGCAGGTCTGTCGTGAACACTGTCTAACCTTCACCACCCTTTGAAGGCGAGCTGCTTATGGAATGCGAATATTTTTATAATGAGCCTAACAATCTCTACGTAATAATCATAATCATTATTGTGATTGTGAGCCTAACTGTTTCCAATTGGCTAGATGACATATTTTTTATATTGCATGAATGAATAGTATTCTCAAACAGTACACTAATAAAAATAAATGTTTTCATAGGTACAGCGATTTGTTTAGAAATTTTCGCAAGTCTCGTGAAAACGCTCCATACAAAGGTCGTACCTAACCGTGACGTCATCTTAGAAAACCACGAGGGTTGAGTACTCAAAATCAATTCTAGGTTACTCGACGTAGTCTCTTAAAGTGACAGTGAAAACGACAAGTGAAAAGTTCATGGTTCCTTAGAGATTTTTAAAAAGCACAGTTGGACTTTTATGGAACTTAGACATTGTTTAAAACTCGTGTAGTTTGAAATTGAGACTAAGGAACGTTTGAAATTTTTGTCCAATTCTCTATGACATAACATTTTCAGCAGAACTCAAAAGGAAGTAGGTTTACAACATTCACGAGACTTATTATTACACGTGCGACAAAAGGTATTTTGTGGTTTTTACCACACATCTTCTCTTGTTTTATATTAAAGCATGGTGCTAAAAATACAAAGATATAATAAAATAAATAACGTAATGTAATATTATGTTACTGGTTGTTTTTATGTGGAAACACAACGGAGATCGGAGGTATCGTTCTTTATCTTCAAGGTAGTAATTGAAGCGTCCGTGGCATAGCTCATTATGCTGCATTACACCGTCATTAGCTTGGTGTTATTGGAACGAAGTTCCTTATCGCGCGTTGCGAAAGGGGACTAGGCGGAAAAATTAAGACTAAAAGTTGTAACTACACTTTTTGCTATAGTTGAAGCCGTGCGGCGTGCGCGTGTTTCTCTGTCTGTCTCTCTCTCTCTCTCTCAATTATTACTAAAATTGAGCCTACTGATTAAGTTTATATTACATTATATTTGTTAATAATAAAAAAATATATTATAACTTAAAAAAAAATTATTACAATTCCTTCACTAATTAATCGAAAGGAACTTCGTTCCATCTGGGTGTCCCTTGACACCTCTCAATTTTTTTTATAAGCCATATCTTCTAATAATTAGACATAATTATTATAAAAAAAAATATGTCATAATAATATTTAAAACTAGGGATGTATTTAATTGTAATAAATGTTATTGTATGAGTTTATTAATCTAGTGTCGCGTTAAAGTGAATAATATTGTTGTTATTTACCAATCCCATTCTTTTTAGGTTTGAGCTTAATTCGAAATTTCAAGCTGATAAATATGAATAATAAAAAGCC
The DNA here is from genome assembly GCA_037179445.1 of Phengaris alcon alcon. Classification (NCBI taxonomy): domain Eukaryota; kingdom Metazoa; phylum Arthropoda; class Insecta; order Lepidoptera; family Lycaenidae; genus Phengaris; species Phengaris alcon. The sequence goes on along the minus strand of JAYRCH010000207.1, from coordinate 3,794,251 downwards.
TTTTACGTTATTTAGTTTCAAAATCCAATTACAACAAAATACGTAAATAATTTTTCCTTCTTAATTTAAATTCAAACCTTTTCTTGTAAAAAGTAATTTATTGCTTACCTTAAATTATTTTATTATATAATGAGGATATTGATAAAAAAATGACACAAATAACTTGTATTTCAAGTTTTAAACCGTTTATTAAATATGTAGGTTTTATTTCATTGTGTAAACACTAGAAATAAGAACAAGTTAGATATGCCAGTGTTCAGACTAAGCAAAGTTAGTAAATCCTTTAAAGGCCAATGTATACGCTTATACAATATAATCCCAGAAAAGGTTCAAAACTTTCCCATTAATAAGTTTAAAAAAGTAGTTAAAGAGCGTTTGTGTGCCAAAGCGTATTATAAAATTAATGACTTTATTCAAGACGGCACACCTTGGGAATAAGGTGGCTCCTTATCTTATCTTATTATTTGTTACATAGACATAAGTAAACATTGTAATAATTTTGATTTTAAAAGAATAATTTTCCATCTTTTTGGTAAAAGATGGCCCCAGACGAGTTTCTTGCCGGCTCTTCTCGCTGGGTTAGTTCTCGAACCGGTGGTAGGCATCACGTAGTATCGACGTTCAAAAAGAGTATTTAAAAATACCAATTTTGAATAAAAAATTTTTGATTTGATTTGATTTGATTTAAACCTTTTAGGCTACACCGATTTTGTGTTTCAATTTAATCTTGGGAAACCCGAAACAGCTCCGTATTAAATTAAATCTGTTCTTATTTTAACACCGTAGTTGTTTAACGTCTAATTATTTTTTATATTTAATTGCTATTACTAATTTCTATTCCTACTAGGCATTATAATCTTCAAAAGTCGCTGACTACTTTAAAAACTCAACAAGTGATCAGCTACTTTTTGAGTAAACTATATCAATTACCAATACTCTAAATTATTCTAGTAGAAGTACCTAATATGTGACTACATAGAGTATCAGATTGTCACCTAATCAGAAGCTTACCTATTAAACTCAAGTACCTATTAATAATGCAGTTGCAGTACGTAACATTACATCATTGTAAACCCTTAGAGAATTATTTAATTGTTCGACGCAGAAACAATGCATGTTCCCGCAAAAAAGGATTACACAAACGTACCTATTCGCAATTGCTGGCGTTACCGGCAGCAATGTCGACACACGCGTGATATATTTTTCAATTGGGTTGCGTGTACGAAAGTTAGGCTACGCGCGGGCGACCGACTACTTGTAGCCGTTTGCTAGGTTAGGCAACGCATTAAGCGTCAGTACACAAGAAGATACACGTTTAATTACAAAAGTTCACGTCGCTCTTGCAATAAAACGTTTATCTTCTGATGTAATGAACAAAGATTTTTGAATCACTATTTTAAAAATGCAGCGCCGCGTAACATATCGTCTCCTTTCGGTGTGAGCTGACCGTAAGGGGCGACTAGTAGCTGTTTGTTTTCGTATCTAAAACGAATCGCCACAACATACGACACGTGTTACCTGACCCCCTGTAGCGGCTACTGAAAATGTTCTACCACCGGGTGACCGGTCGCTGTCGCCTCCTTTTCGCCGAGCCTTACGGTTGCAGCTACTGAACACATTGTTGAATAATATTATGCAGTTTTTATTTGCGTTATGTACGGTTTTTGTGGTACATCCGTAAAAAGTTTCCTCAAAAAACTTCCGAGGCGCTTAATGCGGAGATCATTTTTGACAATTTACCTTCGATTTCGATAATATTACGACAATGGATACCTACTTATACTTCGTTGCTAAATTAATATATCATGTAATTAGATATGCTATCCATTGTCGAAATATTCTAACAATTAAATAGTGAAAACTCTAATAAAAATTATATCGTAAATTATAATTTTCGATATAATTTAGATAGTTCATTATTTATTCTTAAAAGTCTAAGAAGTATAGAGCTAGCTTAATTAGGTAGATGACTCAATTTAAAAAAACGGCTAAATGTGAGTCGTACTCGCGTACGTAGGGTTCCGTACCATTATACGAATATTTTACATGTTTACCTATAATTTCGTTATTATTGTACGAAGTTTTCGAGTAAGCGCATTTTACAAGTTATGTTCATTACATGGACTAACATCATAAATTTTTTCAGATTTTTCGAGCCAGCCGTATAGATTTTGTAGCCCGTCACTTCACCAAAAAATGTGCTTTAGTGTTGAATATCTCACAGCCGGAAACCTAAATCAAAAATCGTCTTAGCAACCTCTCTATTTTCGTAAAATACCTATCTAATGTTAGGCATCATTAGATAGGTATTTTTCATACTCTGGGGTCAGATGCGAGAAAAAATATCACCCACATTGGCGTCGTGGCTGGTGACCTCATCGCCATCTTCAGTAGGGCAGGCCCTGACCTATAAGGCCTGGGGTCTGCCCTGCGGGGGATGCAATACGCGAACAGCTAATAATTCCCTGCCGCATTGACCCTAGAAGGTCCAGGCTACGGAGAGAAATAGTTGATTCGCGCACCATTCCGTCGGAGTGTTGTGGGAGTGGAGTGCCAGTTGCCTACCCGCCCAGCGGGCACGGCTGGTTGGTGGGGCCAGCGACTGGCGCTCTACTGACGGAATTATATAAAAGGGGATGACTCTCCCCGCAGGAGTCATCAGCCTCGCAAGGCTAGCTTGCTTCGGCTTGCTGGCCAAGCCTATGTGTTTTAGTTTGTTTGGGGCCATAGCAAAACACAAGGCGAAAGGGCGGGTTCGGGTTAGCACCCCGTTCCCGCCCAATTATATTCCTTGCTTTCGATCAGTCTAAAGAAAACAGTCTACCGGGTCTCCCACAGGAGCCCGGTTCAAGGACTATAACGTCTCCTGAAGCGGAGAGGGACGACTCCGATCTAAGACCCGAAGCATCGGGTTGGGCGTGTTTGGTCTGTGCACGCACCTTCACAACAAAGACTGGGTTGGGTGTCCACAAAAGAAGGGCCCACCCGGTCTTAGCTAACACGGAAGCTGCTCCCAACATGGTGAAGCGGCGTTGGAGAGACGAGGAACTGGCACTGCTGGCTAGTACCGAGGCGCAGCTAGTCACGGAGAAGGGAAAGTGTACGAACGTAGACTTGGTCGCAAGGCTTCCACATCTTAATAGAACGATGGAGGCAATCAAAGGGCAGAGGAGGAGCCAAAAGTACAGGAGTCTGGTACAAATGTATCTGACGAATGTGCCGGAGGTTGCCCCGATCCCTGAGATACTTGTGACCGGGGGTTCGACACAACCTGACGAAGTGGCAGCGCAGCCTGCGGACTTACCTGGCGACGTCGGTGAATCCATGGCTCGGCCCGCTAGTGAACCATCCGTGGTCGTAGTGGAGCCCCCGGGCGTGGCGGAGACTGTGTCGGAACTACTTGGTAGGGCCGACCAGAGGAAGTCGCGCTTCGGGTTATCTGCGAAAGCCGCGAGGCGGCTTCCCAAAACCGGAATTGACGGAAGGGCACGTAGTGCCAAAATATCCAAACGGATGCTCAGAAGAATAGAGTACGCAAGGGTGCAGGAACTCTACAAAAAGAACCGAGGGCGCGCGGCCGCAGAAGTGATAGATGGACAATGCAGGGTAGTCGAGCATAGCCTAGATGACTTGGAAGCCTACTGGCGACCAATATTCGAAGCTGTGTCCGGTGCCCAAGGACCCACACCGGAAGTCCTGGAAGCTGCAAGGCGGAAAGGACAGCACGGGGGTATAGCGGAGCGATCACATCTGTGGGATCCCATCACGATAGAGGAAGTGAGGGACACGCGGTTAGACCCCGGATCCGCTCCCGGGCCGGATGGTATTCGGGTCGGTGAGTGGGGCAAAGTTCCTGCGGACCGGAAAGCGGAAATATTCAACTGTTGGATGAACACAGGTGAGATACCGGAGCCACTGCGGCAATGTCGGACGATCTTCGTGCCGAAAATGGATTCGCCTGGGGGCCCAGGTGACTATCGACCGATCTCGATCGCGTCGATACCGCTGAGGCAACTGCACGCGATCCTGGCGCGGAGGCTTCTGGCTTGCTGCCCCCCGGATCCGCGTCAGCGCGGCTTTATTCGTGCCGATGGCACGCTCGAAAACACAGCAGTGCTCGACGCGGTGATGGGGGATTGCAGGAAAAAGTTAAAGGAGTGCCACGTGGCGACTCTCGATTTCTCGAAGGCGTTCGACACAGTGTCCCACAAGGCACTGCTAGAGCTACTTAGGGCGAGAGGGTTGCCCAAGACATTCATTGACTATGTCGCTCGACTATACAATTCGGCATCTACCATCTTAGCCGCACATGGAAACACGAGCGAACCCGTAAGAGTGGGCAAAGGGGTCCGCCAAGGCGACCCACTGTCGCCCATGCTGTTCAACATTGTGATGGACAGTATCCTCGATTCTCTGCCTTCGTACGTCGGCTACAGGCTGGAGGGGGTATTAATATCCGCTCTAGCCTACGCTGACGATGTAGTCCTAGTAACGGGCTCAAAGGTAGGGATGCAGGAGGCCCTGAGCAGAGTGGAGCGGTGTGCAGCACAGTTGGGATTGCGCATCAACCACAGTAAGAGCTCTGTACTCTCTATGGTGCCGGACGGACACAGAAAAAAGTTGCACTACGCAACGGAGAAATCCTTCGAGGTAGGGCGGATGAAACTTCACCAGGCAACTTGTGTGGAGAGATGGCGATACCTGGGAGTGGATTACCAGGCCACTGGATGCGTAACGTTAGAGCATGACATTACAAAAGCCCTGAACAACATCAAAAGGGCTCCCCTTAAACCACAGCAGAGGCTGGAAATGGTGAGGGGGCATCTCGTCCAAAGATTTATGCACGGGTTTGTCCTGGGCAAAATCGCGGACGACAGATTGAGAATGCTCGACGTTCAGATCCGGAGTGCAGTGAGGACATGGCTTAGGCTCCCTAAGGACATTCCCATTGCTTACTTCCATGCGGAGGTTAAGGACGGGGGTCTGGGTCTGCCATCACTGAGGGCGGTTGTTCCGGGTCTCATTATAAAGAGATACGGGGCACTCGACCGCTCGACGTGGGAAGCAGCCCGTGCCGCCGCCAGATCTGATAAGATCCGTAATAAACTTAGCTGGGCTAAAAAGCAAATGAGTAAGTTCACCATTGTTACCGAAGGGGGTAGTAGCTCTAGCGAGGCCTCCTCTACGGCAGATTACTGGCGTGAAAGTTTGTATCGCTCAGTCGATGGATTCGAATTACGCGAATCCTCCAATACCGTAGCGTCAACCAAATGGGTACGTGAGCGAAGTGGGCGATACACCGGCCGGGACTTCGTGCAGTTTGTGCACACTCATATAAACGCACTCCCGTCCAGGGTTCGGACGTCGAGAGGGCGAAGGGAGGGCAGAGAGTCGGAGTTGAACTGCCGGGCAGGTTGCACGGTTAGGGAGACAACGGCTCATGTCATCCAACAGTGTCACAGAACACACGGCGGTCGGATAGAACGCCATAATCTGGTCGTGCGGGTCGTCTCGGAAGAGATGGCCCGCCTAGGGTGGCAAGTGGAGGTTGAGCCAAAGATTGTAACCACACTGGGGGTCAGAAAACCCGATATCATCGCGGTTAAAGGAGGAGACGGAGTGATTTGGGATGCCCAGATAGTCTCGGGTCAGCGACCTCTTGACGATGCACACCGTGCGAAACGTAGTAAATACGGGACGCACAAGGAGCTAGTTGAGAAAGTGGCAGATAAACTAGGACTTCCGATAGGTTGCGTCCAGGCCACATCTTGTACGCTCTCCTGGCGTGGTATCTGGAGTCGGGCGTCGCTAAATGAGCAACGCCGGCTTCTGGGAATCGGACCTTCCCTATTAAATCAAATACCGGAGTTGGTGTTGAGAGGGTCTCACATGAACTGGACTCGTTTTCATCAGATGACGACGGTCAAGGAGAGGGGTTAATCCTTGACGTGGAGGGAGATCCTGTGGGGAAGGCCCCTGCGGAGCCTAATCGGCGGTACTAGCCCCAATCAGAGGTCTGATTCCCGCTATTCGAACAGCCCTAGTACCGTTTTCGAACATCTAATCCGCACAATGCCTCTGAGCACATGAGCTAGTAGGGAGGATAGGGACTTGTGGGGACCTCCAGCTCGTCCATAATGATTAGTCCTCCGCAGATGGAGGGTCGCTATGGACGAAGGCATGTGTCACAGGCTCACATACGTATAGGGGAGGTACCCAAAAAATATATTTTTCGTGATTTTATTTTAGCACTTTGTCGACATGCTTGTTTGGACAGTAGGCCGAAGACGGACGAACGAACATGACGAAATCATAAGGGTTCCGAGACGTGAACTACGGAACCCTAAAAACTATGATTGTTGAGGGACATTAAGAACTTGGTTTTACTGGGCACAAGTTTAAGAACTTTCCTAAGTAATTTCGCGTGAAACAAATGGGTATGGGGTACTAAAGTAGTTGATACCTATAAATTTTATACTAACCCCCGTAGTAGATATGAGCGTCGCGCCGGCGTTTCGCCGCCGCCGCAAAAAAGATATCGGCGCGCCGACTGAACGAGAGAGATAGTCATAGTGAGTAATAACCCAAGTCATATAGACCCATATAAGCCTTACTTCTTTCATGCTTTAAACGAGGAGGAGGTGGATAACCTCCACATAAAGGACACCTATCTCATCGAAAGGGTTCTGCATGAAAGACAACATGCCTACCAGAAAGGCAGATCTACTAAAACACCGTTGATGAAGCTAGTAGATTAATAGAGCATTAATAGAGCCATTGAACATAAGGAGTTTGCGTTATGTGCCTTCCTAGGAAGATAAATGTTGCTGTCTTTGTCTGTCAATTGACTTTTCCAATGTATTAGACAAAGAGAGCAACATTGAATAATTAATCGTCTGTGTAAATATATTATTATTACTAAGGGGTAGATATGAGCGCCGGTCGGTAGTAGGTCGCCGACGGCGCGCCGACTTTTTGGGGTCGGCGGCGTGACCTTCAATGGGTTTTTTTGAATTATGTCTGGTAGTAAAAAAATGTGTAGTTCATAGCTATACAAATATTTTTATTTATTGTAATACACACAATTACAAAGGAATACAATTTATGGCACTTTTTTGAGCTACAGAAAAAACAACGTAATTATACAATTCCAAAATAGTTCCAGCAGTAACTGTGCTTTGAATCCATAGAGCGTACTTACTGTAATTTTTTTCTATTTTCGTTTTATAAACGTCCACATTTTCAAGAACTGGCGTGGAGGCCAAGCCACACTACGCAGCCGTACAGGTTAACTGCATCCAAACATTAAATAGTGCACAGAGGCTGGCCTGTCTGATAATTTCCTACACATTTTTTTTACTACCAGACATACTTCTAAAAACCTATTGAAGGTCACGCCGTCGACCCCAAAAAGTCGGCGCGTCGCCGCCGACCTCCTACCGACCGCCACTCATATCTACCCCATAGTAATAAAAATATTTACACAGCCGATTAGATATTCAATGTTGCTATCTTTGTCTATTACATTGGAAAAGTCAATTGACTTGACAGACAAGGACAGCAACATTTATCCGATGTGTACATATTTTTATATTAGTAACGGGATAAGTGTATATTTACAGGCAGTCATTTGAAACCGTGGTTATGTAAAGTACCGGTTCGTAGTTCGCACAGGACATGAATCATGATACTTTCTTGTGGTAATTTCTTCTGGCTTCAACTTATTCACTTATTACTATAAAATCGTTAAAATAAATAAAGTTCTTCTTATATTTTATTTAAACGATTTAGTAGCTACTAGATATAGTAGGTACTCAGTAGTCATCACTCATCATCTCGTTAGATTTAACTCTCCATTTAATCACAAACAAAACTTATAGTTCGTATCTTTTCACTCATCTCACTTCTCAGTACAAGGTCGCTAAAATTACAAGAACATAATAATATATAGTATTAAATACTCAGACCAAATAAAAAAGTGAAAACAGAATTCTGCAAACCACACAGTGCGGCCAGTCTAAACCACGTCTCCCCGTGTAACACTGTGTTACACTCCGAGACGTGGCTTAGATTGGCCTGGACTGGTTTCACGCACACAAATGTAATGAAACTACGCCTTACCTTCTAAGGCGAGCTGTTGCGGTGTGTGGTTTTTTATGTAGGCATGTAGTAGGTACGTAGCTACACGCGCACTCTATAAAAATCGACATCAGTTTTGGTTTTACAAGCTCTGCTTAACCTTTTTCTATTTGCTCTTAGATTAAATAATGTTATAGAGTTTCAATGTGTAAAACAACGTGCCAAAAATAACATCGAATAATATTTTTTATCACCAGTACCAACCTTGAATTTTTTTTTTAATGTTAGAATGTCTTTTAATAATTTATCCAGGATCACAGGAATATAGTCATATTTTAAAAAAAATGCCATTTGTCCCAAAGTTCATGGCAATGTCCTCCGCCGTGTAAACTTCCTGCTTCAAAAATCAATAACAATTAAAATAATATTAACAAATATTTAAACAAATGCACAAAAAAAATCAAGGATTTTCTTGAAATCGTCAATTCTGCCCGAACCACGACTGGTTAATTGACACTGAATTCTTAATACTTACTTTTGTATTGAAGAATAATATTTTAATATTTATTCTATACAATTAATAATTGTATATAATAAATAGCTCATTGTCGAATGTATATAATGAATCAATAGACATATCATTAAGAGACTCTAGTGCATACATTTGTCTACAACCTAAATGTAAAATTCCTCGCGTCGCGTCGGCCTTTGTCCATTATTTTGGGCTGATTGGATTACGGCTCACGTTATTCGTTTCTTGACGCACGTTACGATTTACGAACAAAGGCTTTTAAGTTTGTCACAAGTTCGTATGTCAGTAGGTACTGACGCGTTCGGGGGCGTAGTTACTAAGATGGTGGCTAGGTCTACGGAATTAAACCATACAATATAATGATAATATCTTCTTTATTATTTTGCACTGATATAAGATAAACAAATTGGAACTACGGTCTAGGACATCCTACGCCCTACGCGCTCAGTATCCTTCTCTCTTATCTTTAATATATTTTTGACGTAGCGGATGACATATAATTTATATAATTCTAAATACGAATATTCAAATCTCGTGTGCCTGGACCCTCCAAAGAGTGCATCCACAGTTATCCTCTACAGTACCTAACTTCGCAAAAACGTCTAATATGTATGTATGGCTGACGTCGGTGCGCTATTCCGTTCCATTTTACGACGAGTTAACAAAATATATTTATCTCTTTTTTTCTTTGAACTATTTCATTCGGAACAACTTACCCCGGTAACTATTAGCCCCGCTCTCCCCTACTAAAAGTGACTGATCGGTCATATACCTCGAACGACGATTGTTCTTTAATTTTACTTGCAGGCACTAGGCACATAGTATAACGTGGAGACTTCTACGTCTAAATATGAAGAATTTTGAACAATGACGAAACGAGATTGATCTACACTTCTAAACACGAAAAAATCAAATTTAACACGAGTTTTTTTTTGTAGCAATCCTTTAAAACAATACATTATCTAGCAAAGTTTTTTATATTGACTGATCATAATGGTTCGGCGAATCAACATCGTTCCATGTGCCGTAGCACATGGAACGATGTTGATTCGCCGAAGTAGGCCACTGCGAGCTATCGGTGACAATACCAACTGATGCACTCTCTCCTGTCTACTGACTACAACTAAGTACTAAACATATAGACTTGATGTTTGTATTCAAACATATAATCTTAATGTACATTTCAGGTAGGTTAACTATCGAGGTAACACTCGATGTGTTAGTATTGAGTGGTTATAATAATTATAACCTCTCAAAATAAATTTAATTTAATAGAAAATAATAATTACTTTCTTTTAAATTGAATTTATTTTGTTTATTATCAATAAAATATTTGTGAGTCGTTAGTACGTGTTTGTGATTGTTTACACTAAAACATTTAAAGTTACTAAAAATACAAAAGTTTTTTTTAAATAAAATGAAGTACATATACCTACATATTAATATAAAGATTTAATTAATTCTTAGGATAAGTCATTATTGACAATAAGCCCGCGTTGATGTCTTTTGTATAACTGTCGTTTTTGTGCATCATGCTACGAAGTACGAACGTTCGAAATATGTATACCTTGCAGTTTGGTAAATAGTACTTTTATATAGTAATTTCGTAATAATAATCAAGAGGAAAGATTTGTTTGTTTGTATTTAAAAGGCTCCGAAACTACTGGACCGATTTTAATGAAATTTGGCACAGATTTTACGGTTTACGCAGAATTAATTTTTGCGCGCACGAAGTCCATACAATAAAATAATATTAAAATACCAGTAACATTAAACATTTAAATATACTAATGGGATTCACACATCGCATATTAATTATTACGTATAATATTGTACTACTAATCTTTATTTACTTACCTTAATACTCGTACCCCCTTACTAATAAAAAGATTTACACAACGGATAACTTAAACAACGTTGCTGTCTTTGTCTCTCAAGGGACTTTTCCAACGCATCAGACAAAGACAGCAACGTTGTTTAAGTTATCCGTTGTGTAAATCCTTCTATTAGTAAGGGTGTCAGAATCTTACTTACTAAATAGAATCTTTTTAAGTAATTATAAATTTATTATAAGATCAAGCTTATAAGAGGTTAGAAAGCCTTTTTAAATTATATGCTTGTATAAATGTATATATGTACCTATACAAAAACACCAATAAATTATAAAAAAAAATTTAACCTTACCACGCACATTATATAGCCCATGTTACCCGGGCTATTATTACGAATCTACGACACCTCATTTATTAATATCGGCCCAGTAGTTTAGGCGCTACGGTGGAACAAACATACATATCATTACCCTTCCTTTTGGCTTCCCGTAGTCGGGTAAAATTAAACCTTCTCACCGTTTGGCAATACTTTATTCCGGGTATAGAGTCTCGTAATGTAGAGTTTGTAGTTGTGTTGTGTGCGTGTGTGTTATGTGCGTGTGTTGCACTCATAACGCTCTGTTTGAGCCCACCAGGGCGTCGAATTGCACAACGTACGACAAAACACAATAGGTAGGGTTCCGTTACAAATTACAAAACGTGCAGTCGTCTCGTCTGACTAGAGAATACCTCGTTATCATTGCTACTCTTTCACGCGAAAACTACTGACCGGATTTTGATGATATTTGGTATAGTAGTATGGCTTTGGAGTTTGAATTAACGCATAGACTACTTATTTCTGACAAAAAGCAGTGTTCCCGTGAGATAATGTGTTAATGTGTGACGAACACTATTCCACGTGGGCGGAGCCGCGAGCAACAGCTATAGTAGGATATTATAAATGTGAAAGTTTTCAAGGATGTATGGATGGATGGATGGATTTGTGACTCTTTCACGCATAAATTACTGAACGTATTTCGATGAAACTTGGTATGGTAGTAGTTTAGGCTCTGGATTAAAACAAGCTACTTTTTATCCCAAAAAAGTACAGTACTCCCGTGGGATACCCGATACTTTATTTACGCGGGCGAAGCCGCGGAAAAAATCTAGTTACATCATAATCATGCGAACTGTGGTAAATAGTAATAATAAGGTAGGAAAGAATAAAATGAAATGAAAATTAGAATTAAATGAAAAATGAAAAAATTGAAAAATTAAACTGTACTAGTCGCTCAAAATATTTTCCTAAAATTCAACATGGAAAGTTACAAGTTTCTACCTCATAAGGTTTAGTAATGCTAAGGAGGACTAGCTTGTGAATCACTTTGGATTCCGATTACTCGAAAATGGGTTCACTTTCTATAAAAAAAAGTCAAGTATGAAACCAAGTTGTTTAAAAGGACCTATTCGACGACACCCCACACGATCGGGTGCAATAAAAACATTTATTAATCCCCATTTCACATGTATGAGTATTGAGTGGGGATGAATTATTTTGAAATCTATACCTAATCTAAAACTACCAAGTTTCACCAAATTAAATCCAGACAGACAGACGGACAAACAGAGCGACGGTATATTATAAGGGTTCCGTGTAGTACTACGGGACCCTAAGAGCTGAAGAAAAGCAAAAGCTTCAATATAAAATTATAACGTTCGCGTTTGTGAGAAAGTGAAATGCATTAAATATTCATACTTTGCTCACCAAAATCTGAAACTAAGGCTAACAATAATTTTATTTAATTCGTGTTTTTACTTTCAATTTAAATATAAGAAGCAATTTTTCATTTTTTTCACACTCACAGCAATATACTTCTGTATACAATTGTAATCTGTATAAATTGAAAATACAATATATTTTTCGCGCTTGAATATAAATTTTTGGTGTGAAATACTATAGTAGGTACATTATTTTGATCTATCTCGTAGGGTTCTTCCAGCGTTTGCAATGTAAGCGCAAAAAAAAAGTGTTTATTTACGACATTAGAAACCTCTACAATTATCAGCGTTTCTCTACTATATTATGCACGTTAAGGCGCGTCTCCTGCGCGTTTTTTTTCGAAACATTACACAAAAACATCGCACAAACATTACACAAACGCCCCAATGTTTCGATGTCTTTGTGTAATGTTTCGAAAAAACACGAGCTGGAGACGCGTCTTTATATACACACTTTATAATATACATAATCCCTTCCTATTGAATTCCTCTATTAAAAAACCCGCATCCAAATCAAAATCCGTTGCGTGATTTTAAAAATATACATACATAACATACATAGAGACAGACAAATAAAGCGACTTTGTTTTATACTATGTAGTGATTACAGTATCGATATCGAGCAATATAGTAATTTTATCCTCAGATGACAAAAGTTGCAAAATAATGTCATCTTTAGATACAAAACATATCGCAATATCTAGGGATATTGCGATATGTTTTGTAACAGAGTGACATCCGATTTTGTAGAGTGATTAAGTTTTGAAGCTCTATTTTTATTTTTATTTTATTCTGTGACGCCCTTTATTTATCCCTTTTGAGATTAATATGGATTTATAATATGAAACTAAAAAGAAAGAAAGTAAAGTGTTATTACTATTATTTATGCATATAATTACGACGTCAAGCAGTTTTATAACATTGCTGGGTTTACGTAACCATTACACACTGTTTGCTGTTTGGTTTCAATGCTAATAAGTTTTTTCCACATAAAAATATTGTCTACGAAAGTTTTTGTTTTGCAATTTTCACAGCTCTATAATTTTCCACTTTCGTTTCAGTTCACAGGCATTTGAATTATTTTATGTTGTTTTTTTCTGTTTCCATTATTATTTTGTAATAGATATTTTAAGTTTATTTTTCTTTTGATTTATACAAATTGCATGCTGTTACAAATTATAAATAAATAATAATAATAAATAAATAACAAATAAATAAATAGGTAACTTTTATTTCAGGCTGCATAGGCTAATATTATAACAGAAAAATAGACACCTTGGGGTAGAAAGGGCGTAAAAGCCAAAACCCTATTTGACAGGAGAAGCAAAAAACAAAATTGAAAAAAATAAATCGACTGAATAACCTATTTTTCTTGTATGTATATTAACTCATTTAAGTGATATATGTTATTTTTTTGTGTTCTTTGCTATGAAAAACCTTATTTTACTGTCAGTCTCTTAGTTTAGAAGTTTGATTTACGACCAAAGTATTTTGTAAAAATGGTTTATACACCTCATATTTCTTTCAGGTGTTTCATTGTGATGAGTCGTAACTAGTCGTTGTTATTGAGCTACGATCAAAAATCAAGAAAGTCGTAAAATCACAGACTGTACCTTTTTAATTTGTGGAGTCGTAACTACAATAAGATTATACTAATAATACATACCTCACTAGAAACTTGGGTAACAAAAACCGTCATACTTATTAGTTACATCATACATAGTGTAATCCGTGAAAACGTAGTGGAGTATACAACAACGGAACCATGAGATATGTAATTTATGTGTATAAGTACTTGTTTGTTTTCAAAATAAAAATAATTAAAAAAATTAAATACTTAAATACCCCGCAATACCTACATGTATATATGCGTGAAAAAATTTCAATTTTAATCAGTTATTAAATCAAATTTAGCCAAATTTATGAAATGATTAATTTTCTAAGAACATAATATCAAGTTGTTTTTACACTACTGCGCGACAAAAAGGAGTATTAATGTGTTTATCACCTATGTTTGTATGTTTGACCAAATTTAAGACCAAACGCAAGACCAAACGCGTTGGCCCATTTTGATAAAAAAAAACTTAAGTGTAAAATAAAATAATTACAAAAGAAACCCGGCTAGGTAAATGAAATAAACCTGAAAAAAAAGTCCAGTAATCGAGACATTCGTTATCAAATATAATTGAATACCTTCCATTGAAATAGTTTCGTGATCGATACACACAAAGGAAATCATTCTTATAAAGAAAATTACGATTTTAACAGTCCGGACCCATCAAAAATCCGGCTTCCTTATAAGTAATGGATCCCGAAACCCGATTATTAAAACCATTATGTTCCCTAATTTTTGCAAATAAAATACTCTTATTCTTATTCTAATATAATGTTTTCTTTTTGAATGTATCGATCACCAAACTATTTTAATGGTAGGTATAGTTATTCAATAATATTCGACAGCAAAAGTCTCGATTAACTAGACTTTCTTGTTTATTTTTCAGTTTTTACGCAGTTGGGATTTTTAATTAATTTATTTTATTATTTACGTTAAATACAGTAACGTTTAAAGCTTTATAATATAATATGTTAATGCGGCAACGAAATAGGAAATTACTTTTAGTTATGATAATAATATTAGAACAATCATTGAGATCAAAGTTATCACCAGTTATCTAGGATTCAATAATATAATATAGTAATTGGCTCTTGTAGCAACTTAAGTCGTATTTAATTCATATAAGGTGAATTAGCGGTAGTACTGAATTTGCAATAAGGAATTGCAATATGATTCAAAATATAAGATCGAAAAAGAAAAATGAGTCAAGGATCCACCTTATCAACTACTTTAAAGAATCACCTTGCCTCATTCCTAATAACATAGCGTTATAACTTTGGCAACGTTTAATAACAACATAAAACTACAAACTATAAACTATCAATAACATTTTTCTTTATTTGGTTTCATGCAGCAATATACCTACTATCTCATTTTATTTCGTAATTGCAAAATGAAATGAGCTAGTAGGTATGTTTCTGCATTAAACCAAATTAAATACCTAAGTAGTTCTTACATTTTTCGACGTCAGTAATCAATCTTCTCTTCTTCTTCAAAATCTTCACACATTGGGTGGATACTTAATATCTACTTTATTTAATTTCTTTTCAAAATGTTTCAATTTAATATTTAAAACAAATTATTCTCTTTAGAACTTTAGAAATTAGAAATTATATTAGAACTTTGGTTTTTACAACTAAGCGCATTTGTTATGTTGGTAATCAGAATTGTTCTGAATTTTGGTTTTTACGACCAAGTGCATTTGTTACGTTGCTAATACCCCATACTTGACTTAAATCTACTGTCTTTTACAACCTAATCTTATAACAAATATAACATTACACCAAATATTCATAGCAATTTATATTTTTTTGGGTCTTACATCATAAATTCCAACAATAACTCTGAAGTCATCTGGGTCGTAAAAACCATTTTTTATCGAATTTGAAAGTGTTACATAGACCAATCGATAGAGCGGAAAATTTTAAATAAAACTGCATTAATAACTCATTTTGGGTAAAATGGCTTATACGCCCTTTCTACCCCAAGGTATCGAAATATCAAGGTCGCATTTTAATTACATTTAACAGCCGCAATCGTTACGCTTTACGCTTACGTTTTTTAAAAGTAAAAGAGTTAAGAAATCATTCATTTTAATTAACGAATTTTGTTCCAACATAGAACTTGAGTTAGTCTAGTGATTAATTAACAATAAATTAAACATAATACCTGTTTTTCCGAGCCTTTGTAATAAATCTACAAAAAGCGTGGATGTAGATTGTTTACCTAGGTAGTGGCTAGATGAACTCTAATGTATTATCATGTTACACAACCCTAACATGCAGATGATGTCATTGGAGCATAACTTTTACCTTGCGGGCGAGATATGAATCGATGTACTTTTAAATGTTATATCACTCCAGCCATAAATACCAGAAAAAAAAAATCCATTATATAACGCTATCTCTTTAATATAAGTCGTGGTGACTGTAAAAAAGCTTAAATGCTCTAAAGTCGTTTTACTATTGTATAAATGTTCGTTTTACTATCCCTTGTAATCGTGTTAAGAATCGATCGTCTAAATTACGATTGAGAATATTAATTTACCCAACAATATTACATCAACGATTTATCATGTAGGCAAAAGCAATTTTATATAATATATTTATTTTGAAGCAGCTAAGTGTGATAATTAATAATATGCGATTAATTAATTATTATTACTTAATTAAATTTTTTGGCACATATTCAAATTGTGTAATAAACATTACATTTCTGGACAGCACAGACAGAACTTTGATCAATACATATATCAATACTTACACATACACTTTAAAATTTATAATATGGTATCATCCCATTTCGTTATTCATATTGCGTAATAGTTGTCCTTACTTTTACTTTATGTGTATGGTATAGAGGTATCGACCTTAAATCGGTTAATTTCCAAACTTTCGAATATGACTGAGTTCTCTGTTCGAGGTCACTTTGAGATGGACGCAGTGAAAGTTCCCGACTTATCGGTATGTACCAAGTGATTCATTCAATTAATTGTAAAACATCAAATAGTATAGCCAAAATAGCAAGTATCATTGAATGTGCTTACTATAGTATATTATTGTATTTACTCTACGCTATTGCCACGTTAATTTGCAACCTCTACATTAATATTTAAAAATATTAGATTAAGTCTTTATTTTTCTATTTCCCTATATATCTGAAATAATAAAGTAACTAAAAACGTGCTCAATGCCTGTATGTTCTAAAAACTAGCTATATTTTATTCAAGTCTAGAATCTAGATCTAGTTTAAGTAGGAAAAGCCCCGCTATTTGTACGATTTTCTTATTGATTCCAAGAGTATTGTACCAGGCCGGCGACGCGTGAAACCACGGCCTAGCTGTTAGGGTCAGTGGCTACGGTCGACATTTTTGCTAGAACATAACGATCGTCGACTCAAATGTCAAATTGATCGGAAAATAAGATTTTTTTATTTTTTTATTATTATTTATATATGGCATCGGCTTATAACCATTTGCCAGTGTCATGTTAAAAATGCGGGAAATAGAACTTTCGTTTCAATTTGCAACACCGTATTCCTATATGGTCAAGTCTAAGGCCGGTATAAATAGTCAGTACTTAAGATGCGACCCGGTCTCAAGACGCGGTTCGGCTCTGTGATTGGTCCAAATTTTGACAGCCAACCAATCACAGAGCCTGAACCGTGTCTTGAGACCGGGTCGCATCTTAAGTACTGACTATTTATACCGGCCTTAAGTCTACTCAAAGTCCAAATATATAGTCAGTACAGTCCATGAGTTATGTCAGTCGATTCAGGAAAGTGGTAGAAGCTTTACTGAAAATTCCTAGGGAGTTTTGGCGGGAAACACAAAATAGCACGTTTTTAGAAGTTGTACCACTTGCCCACACTTGTGCACGTTAACGAATATTTAATGGTTAATATTTTACCAATATTTACACATTAAGAAGCGAGATAACACAAATTTATGAAATATTACAAATTCCACAACGTCACCCGGCAAAACTCGGAAAATAAGATACTGGCCGCTGCATTTGCTCTAACTTCAAGATGCTTATTGCTTATCTTCAAATGTCAAATGAATCGGTAAATATGAGTGCTACTGCACAGTGCACTGGAATCTCTTCAATTCACCTGGCTCTCATTTTTTGATTTTTCTTTAATAATTTCATGTTTTTTTATTTATTTATAAACATACCCATTACCCGCAATTAGCTTAGCGTGGTGGCTTAGGAACAGTCTGATCTTCGTAAGTTGAAAAGACACAAGCCTCAGCAGTGGAAACCTTAGTGGTCTTTTAAAAATATCCAAGAGATGATGAAGATTATGTTTTTCAGTATTATTACCTATTTTACTTGTTTCAACATTACATTTACTTGACATGTTTTTTAACGGTTTTGTTATGTAAAATACATATATAAAATATATATATTTTTTATATAAAATACATATAAGTAATATAAATTTTAGATTACTATAAATATTTATATAAATAAATAAAATAAAAATATATAAACCGACTTGCAAAGTAAAAGCAATGACATTCTTAAAAATCACAAGTATTAAATAATTTTTATTGTCGAAATATGTAGTTACCCTTTTAAATTCTGCTAAAATTTAACTAAATCTCTACTCTATTTTCTTATTTTTGATGTCGGTTCCAGCCAATTTGAACAAAAACAAACAATATTTTAAAGAACTCCCTCTTTAAAATATTGTTTGTATGTATATGCACGTAGTTGTGTTAAAATTAATGATTATTTGATTAAAGGATATATACATTTGTTTGGGCTGGTACCGACTTCAAAAATAAGAAAATTGAGTAGAGAAAGGTAAAAAAATAATAACTACTCCAAAACTTAAAATGCTACAAAACAAAGAAATCTCCCAGGTCGTCCCCACCAGGCAGAGTAGTAGAAGGCTCGAAGAGTTTCCTCGCTGGATTGCGATACTTATTCTCTGGGCCAGGTAGGTGCCGGCTCTGGGGTCTCGGGTGGCCTCAATGAGTTTTTTGGAGATTTCTCTGAAAAGTTTGTGCGCACCCAGACCCCATGTACCTAGGAGGATTCAACTCCAAACGGTTCAAATATGAGATCCCCACTAATGTTCTTATATTTACGCCGCTTGAGGTTTTCCGCCTGATTGGCGGCCGCACCTGCAGAACTCGAGGTGCCCTGGACATGGGACGGAGCAAGTGTATCGACGCAAGTAGCGTCCCATACAAGAGCCCGTCCCACTCTCCAAGGGACCAGGGTCATACCGTCTGGTCTCTTGCCATCGTCGCGCGCCAAACCAGAGGGTTCCAGCACAGCTGGCACTCCGGCGGTGACAAGAGCCCGACGGATGAGATCGTTCAGACAGTGATGTCGGGAGATGCGGCCGGCGCTTCGTTGACAGGACAGCCCGTGGTGTCCGAGGCTGTCCACGTTTGCGCCACAAACACAGCGATGGGGGACGACGTGGGGGGTGCCAAGACGCAGGGAAGTGGCTAATTAAAGATAGATTTTTAGATAATTTCAAGTAGAGAAATAGTTACATTTTAGCAGAATTTAAAAGGGTAACTATTTCGACAATAAGATTTATTTCATACTTTTAAGTGATTTTTAAGAATGTCATTGCTTTTACTTGGCATGTCGACTTATATATATTTTTTAAATATTTTTTTTCTTTTTAGTGGAATATCGAGCTTTGCCCAGAGTTTATAATAAGTTTATAATAATAAGTAAGATTAAATTATTAAAGTAGGTATTGTTGTTCAACGAAAGAAAAACGTAAAAACTTTAAAATGTGTTATTTATCAGGGATAAGACCTAGATTTGAAAGAAGACGTCTCACATTACCGACCTTTCGCATACATCTTTACAACAGTTCTTTAAACAATTCAAAAATTTCCAAACGTGTATCATTAAAGACTGATACTAGTAATGATTATTATTTAAAAGTGACAAATGCTTGCAGTTTTATAAATAATCCTGAAATTTCCAAACATGTATCTTCAAATACTGAGGAGTACCGTTCAATGCTTTTGGATTCAGGGATACCTTGGCACAACATTTCATTTTTTGGTAGCATATGCTCAAGTTACTTCAAAAAAAGTCAAAATCACTATAGGTGTCCCTATAAATTTTGAGGACTTCTCTCGATTCCTCATGGATCCCATCACCAGGTCTACCATTTGGTGACAATGGGACCAATCTGGGAGTCAACCCTTTAAAATAAAAAAAATAATTTCGAAAATCGGTTCACAAACGGCGGAGTAATCGCGTAAAAACTTAGGCTGACTGTGTTGTGAGAATGCCCAAGCACATACGGCATTCTCACAACACAGTCAGCCTAGTCCTGAGGAATGAATGGTCAATACGTCTGAGGCCAACCATGTGCGGGTTTCCTCACAATGTTTTCCTTCACCGTTAGAGCGTCCGTATGATGAATGACTTGAGATCTAAAAAAGTCTCATTGGTACACGCCACAACCTGGGAATCGATCCTGCACTCTCTCGAGTGCGAATCAAATGGTCTACCTACTAGGCCACGGACCTCATTTATGGCATCATCACCCACTAATGGCATCTAAGCGTCAGTTTACATCGAGACGCTAAGGCCTAGAGAAGTTTCTAGAATTATACCCCAAGATAGATACAGTCAGCTGCGATTTTACACCGACTGTGCCGAACCTTATAAAGTAGGTGCGACCACGGATCTACCTTGACCACTTTTGTACCCATGTATTTCTGGATTTCTATCTGAGTTATTTTCTTGTTTCGGCCTTTTTAGACACCTTTTTTATAACGTAGTCGGGTTATAGTTTTGTAACTTTATTTTTTTATTTAGTATTTTTTCGTTTCCTAATCAAACATGTATTTGGAATAATATTAATAAGTACCTAATCATAACACATAATACCTAAATTAAAAACAATATCTTATTCACGAGCGCGGAGTGAGACAATTTTTTTTCTAGATTTTAAGAACGATAATAATATTATAATATTTTAAAAAAAATATTTATAAAATATGAAGGTAAAACAATATGTATAATATAAAAAAATATATGTTTATAGTCTATAGGAAGTATATTATATTACTTAGTTGTAAACAGGATAATTATGATATTCGTTATATGTATGTACATATATGCCTAATACCTAGATACAAGTAGGTAAGTACTAAAAAAATAATAACTACTCCAAAACTTAAAATGCTACAAAAAAAAGAAATCTCCCAGGTCATCCCCACCAGGCAGAGTACCTAGAAGGCTCAAAGAGTTTCCTCGCTGGATTGCGATACTTATTCTCTGGGCCAGGTAGGTGCCGGCTCTGGGGTCTCGGGTGGCCTCAATGAGTTTTTTGGAGATTTCTCCGAAAAGTTTGTGCGCACCCAGACCCCATGTACCTAAGGTTTCAACCCCAAACGGTTCAAATATGAGATCCCCACTAAGGTTCTCATATTTGCGCCGCTTGAGGTTTTCCGCCTGATTGGCGGCCGCACCTGCAGAACTCGAGGTGCCCTGGACATGGGACGGAGCAAGTGTATCGACGCAAGTAGCGTCCCATACAAGAGCCCGTCCCACTCTCCAAGGGACCAGGGTCATACCGTCTGGTCTCTTGCCATCGTCGCGCGCCAAACCAGAGGGTTCCAGCACAGCTGGCACTCCGGCGGTGACAAGAGCCCGACGGATGAGATCGTTCAGACAGTGATGTCGGGAGATGCGGCCGGCGCTTCGTTGACAGGACAGCCCGTGGTGTCCGAGGCTGTCCACATTTGCACCACAAACACAGCGATGGGGGACGACGTGGGGGGTGCCAAGACGCAGGGAAGTAGCTAACCGGAAAGCTGTTCGATCCAGCAATGTGCCCGTATTGGGTGACGGTAATGCTTGTAGCCAAAGGCCCGACTCCCACTTCTCCGCAGCTAAGAGGCGAGCCTGCTCCACAGGACTGGAGGACGTATTAAGAAGATTATTCCGTACCAGTCTGCAGAGTGGCTCGTCCCAGAGCCTTTGGGAAAAAGTATTGTCAGGCAATTCGCTACAAGCACTAGTTACGCTCCAGGCGTCCTTGGCCTCGTCCAGAAAGGTAACTGTATTGGAGTAGGATGGGTGATGTAGTATTTTGGAGATAAGACTATGGTTCGCGTGGACTGAGGACAAGAAGGCCGGAAGCGATATGTCAGAAGGCTTTCGAACACCCAGGCCACCGAACCTAACTGGAAGCGTTGCCTGAGTCCATGCGCGGTCATCGAAATTTGTATTCAAAATAGTGGAGAGCGTTTGTCTTATGGTATCATCCAACTGTTTGAGAAGTTGAGGGAACTTCCACAGTTGACAACACCGTAAGACATATGTCAATTTAGGTACGAAAATGCAAAAACGGATTAGGGTAAAGGCCATGTGACAGTTAATTTGGAGGAGGCGGTCTAAAGTTTCATTAAAATTTTGTAATTTGTTATCTAAGAAGTCCGGAAGAGATTCGTCTAAAATAGGTGAGCCCAAAAGGAAGAGCGAATCCTTGTCAATGACAGACAGTTGTGGAGCTATTTCTTTAAAGCTGGATATAATCGCGTTTCTATCCCCACAACGGTCTGGCACAAAAAGTTCGCACTTACCTAGGTTCAGCTGCAGACCTATTTTTTGGAACTCGCGGATCAGAGTGCGGAAGTCTGATAGTACAGTGGGTGCATCGCTTCCAAGGGTCCCATCATCCAAATACCAAACATTAAATTTTGAATCTAGAAGCTCGATGACCGGGTGTATAGCAAGGCTGAAGATTGCTGGACCTAGAGGGTCGCCCTGTTGGCAGCCCACTTCGGATGAGATGAGGTGGTTTTTGTAAATGAGTTTGGTGGGGTCGTTGTAACACTGGAGCACTAAACTGTAACACTGTAACTGTAAACTGTAACTAACTGTTGTAACACTCCACTTCATTATAGTCTTATGTTATGTCTTGTGTATAGTCGTAATGTTCGAAAATTAGACAACGGGGATAATACCTACGAATTGTACGATACGACTGCATTTTAAACGTGCATTTTGACATACTTATTTGTGCAAGCACGACTAATATGTTGTGTTTGCCAAGACCTTTCTTTTGATGATCAAACACGTGATGATTATCTCGGATTAATTTTTTTTAGATGTTAGAATTTGAGGTTTAATTTTCGAAATACAAAATTTTGAAAAAAATATATATAGCCTATGTTACCCGCTACATCCTTACGAATCTATTGACACCTCATTTATTAAAATCGGACCAGTAGTTTAGACGCTACGATGGAACAAACACACATACATAGACTGCCAAAATCATCACCCTTCTTTTGGCTTCGCCGAAGTCGGGTAAAAATACAAAACCGTAAAAATCATGATTAATTTAGCTCTATTTTGCTTGGATAGATTTAATATTACTGTACGTCATCTGAAATTATACAGGATCTTAGCCATCTGTGATAGTTCATACAAACTGTATAGCAAGTGATATTTTGTCTTAAAATAAACTCGTAGTATCTTCGCCGTCTGTAATGCCCCTATACTTTCCTTCCGTTGTTTTGTAACTTTCAATTTTTACCAACTAGGATATTACATAAAGAACATTAACTGACTGGCCGTGAGAAAGCCATGCTTTGGGACAAATGGGCCGGCTCAACCGGATAAATACCACAGCCTCACAAAAAACTGGCGGTTTCACCGATTGAGTGAGATTACCGGAGGTCCAAGGGGGTCGGGGATTTAAGGGTCCAGGAGCGCAAGTGCTCAGAACCAAAGGTGTTACAAGTGTAAATCCTCTGGTGTGTCCACGGGCGGCAGTAATCGATTACCATCAGGTGATCTGTCTGCACGTGTCGTTCATTTCATAAAAAAACAATTATTTATACTTATAGATTTTATACGGTACTCTAAGATAAAAGTACCCTAAGATACATCATATAACATCAACTATCTGCAAGTAAAAGTTCGGTCAAAATCATTCCTGCCGTTTCAGAGATTAGCCGAAACATATAGACAGACAGACAGACAAAAAAATTTACAATTGATTATTTGGTGTAGGTGCCGTATCCATATATAACACTATAATATGCATTTAGGTGTTTATTTGAAATTACAAACAGATATTATTATTTATTTGTATGTAGTATGTATGTATAAATAAAACATATATTCCGATACTTTTGTGCTGCATGCATATTTGTGTTAGTTCTTGTAACTATTATATAAAGCACAACTACTGTAGCAAACTGCAAACTGTAGAGTGTCTATACTAATATTATAAAGAGGAAATATTTGCTTGTTTGTATGTTTGCTTTGAATAGGCTGCAAAACTACAAGACTGATTTTGATTAAATTTGGCACAGATATAGAGTAGATTACGGGGAAGAACTAATGGCCCGTTTCAATAACCTATCTACCAATAATTATTTGTTAGAAACGTCAAACTTGTAAAAAAAACCGTTAAGCGATTGAATGACGACGTTTTTAACAAATAGTTATAGATAGATAGGTTATTGAAACGGGCCGTTAGGTTTTTTTAATCGCGGCAAAATGTACGGTTACTGCGAGCTTATCTATTGCGCGCACGAAGTTGCGGGCAACATCTAGTAGACTATAACAGCAAAGGCTATAGCGGAACAGCTACGGATGACTAACCTGGCTGTTCCTGTATTTAACGCGTAACAGAAAGAGTTTGGGTTGTTACGACATCGCATAATTTACCTTAAGCGCTTCCGGCTTCCGCGGTATGAGTGGAGCGGTTCGTCCCAGTTTAATATCCGGCGATGCCAACAATTTCAAGCGCTTAGTATTATATGACACCAATTGTCAGTGATTGGGGTTGTATAGTGAAATATCAACAACAGGGCCTTTGGCCAAGATGCATTCGATAATTACGACGGCAAAATTTTAAAACAAAATGTATGGGATTTGACATAAGGCATCGCAAGCGACATGTCTCTTGACGATGACTTATGTCAAATCTCATACAGTTTTTATTTCGAACTTCGCCGTCGAAATTATCGAATGCATCTTGACTAAAGGCCCGTGTCGTAGATCGCACCTGCTGATTTTAATTTTTGCACGCAGGTAGTTATTATGACGTAGACATCCGTTGTTTAAAAGGATTTTTCTAAATTTATCCTCCACCCGGGTGCAAGGGGGGTTCACGCGGACGACGTCGCGCGCAAAATCCAGTAATAGAAAATATTATGGTGTAATTTAGCAAAAAAAAAAGATCGATGTCTTACAAGAATTTACTCAGAGCCTCGTTAAGAATCTAAGCCTGCCTACATCACAATAAGGATGATGACTGTATCAAAAATATTTAGTTTCATCAATATACTCAGAAATATTGAGGCATTATTAGTACTTGGTAAATGTAAAAAAATATATTTAGTTTAGTAATTAGAGACATCTAAAAAGTACAAAGAAGTTTAATTTTGTTTTTGCTAAATTAGTAAACAAAGTAACTAAGTAACTAATAACATTATTAGTTGGACAACAATATGGAACCGCATAATACCAGGCACTGCGGTGTTACGCCGCAGTGATTCGCCTGACCGATCTCCTTTTTGACAGTTAGGCATTACACTACCTACCTTCCTATCCATAATAGTATCTCTTGTGTACCTACTCCTACTCATGGTACGTAATTTTTATGTTTTGATTTGCTTTTCTGTCCTGTTTTTATGACTTTTGTATGTAAGTCTTTGTTTTATTTGTGGTGTAATGTCTCATTGTGTCGAATAAATGTTTATTATTATTATTATTATTATTATTAGTTTACTTACATCATATACAAAAACATTCATTATGGTAAGTATGAACTTAAACGGACAAATATCGGAGGTATTTATAAGTATTTTGTTCCTGCGGCCGTATACTTCATACACTTTAACCTAGTCGCGACGTCACAGCTAGGTACAAGTATGGAGCGTTTTTACGAGACTAGCGAAATTTTGTATACAAATCGCTGTATCTTTGAAAATATTGACTTTTGATATACAGTTTCTTCTGAAAAGTTACTCATATTTAAGAGTACGTACATTTATGTACTTAAAAAAATTTGTCATCTAACCTATTCATTTATCAACTCTACGGCGAAAACGTTGTCACACACGTTAAGTGCTTCACCGACCGCATTCTAGGAGTGGCTACGTGGAAGTCGAACCCTTGAAAGTGGATATAGCGGTACCGCCCGCTCCAATTGTTGCCATTGCACCCGGCCTCCGTATTAAACTGATTAAAGATCCAAGTGAAGGCATTTAATTATATTATTTTACAATCGATCGGTAATATAACTTATGGCAAGTACCCACTAGTATACTACTTACGTGACCACTTTTTTACCAGTTTTAACACCCCTCCTTTTCTTTTCTTTATTTTTTTTCACGTAGCACTTCATAACTGTTCGGTATAAATATATTGTCGCAAGCAGAAAAGAAAGCAGAAATAGTAAAGTAGAAGTTTATAAATATATTAAGCTCATAGTACGCGGTAATTTCTCCTAGAAGTTATTGACCACGTGACAACCCCCTTTCCCCTACTACACAGGTCACATAGTAAGGTCAAGTGGTTTAATTTAATTGTTGATCAATGATATTTACTGAAAATGAATGTGTAATAATAATTATAAGATACTAAGTACTCGCCCTTAAATGGTGCAGTAGATAGTAAATAATTATGTCGCCACTAAAATGTTAATCAAAGAATTTGTCTGAATATTATGAAACCTTTAATAGTTGAGAAAGTCATTATAAACTTATATTTTCTTTAGTCGATCACAAATCACAACTAGAAGAATATATAGATGATAATATATCATGGTCATTTGTCAGTCGAGATAGGCCTAGCAAGGGCGACCTGGGTCATAACTCATAAGGATGTTCCATTTTCCGCTAGACTAACCTTAGACCCGTAGGATATTGACTTTATTATAATACTTTATATTACTATAAGGCCTAATATATTATTTTTGAAGCCAAAACACAAGCTACAACTTAACTTTATTTTTCGCATCCTACATTAAAAAATGTCTGTGATATTTATTTTTAAAATGAATAGAGGATTATCTTGATGATCACGATCATGGTTTATATTTATTCGTTGAATATTCTAATTATCAATTAGACCTAAAAGTTGTAAGCATACTAATTACTAATTAATAAGTGGTAAAAAACGACTCTCTAATGTAGAGCGTATATTTTTGTCGTAAGTTGTCTAACCTGATTACAATTTAAGTAGATCTAACTGGACTAGAGTATAAGCTATAAATATAAATATAACTATAAGCTAGAATTTGCTGTATAGGAGCTGGAGAAATAAGAGCATATGGCTAAGTTGAGGACAAATATACACCATGACCTGTAGAGACTAGAGTATACTATACACTATACAGTGGCCTTAGATCTTATTATAAATCCTATATCTACGGAGTGCTTGTATTTATAATTTTAACTATAATTAATGCACCTACTTAGACTACAGCTAGGATCTAATCATGTTAGCCATGTAAACTACTTAAAGGTGAGATGACTCCATATTTCCAAAACTTTGTAGTATCGAGTAGCGTTAAGGGCGCCATTAAAATAAGCTTCCAGGGGCTCTTGCAATCTTAGTCCTTTCGAAAAAAGAATTGATATTTCAATTGCCCCTTTACTTTGTTGTAGTAATTTATGTTTATTGTTGTGCTTGGTTGCAGGTTGTGGATGCTGGGGCGCATGGATGGCGCCGCACATGTGGCGGTCTCTCGCCTGTCTGCTGGCACTCGCCGCTGTCGTTGTTGCTAAATGTAAGTACTACTTGAAACCTACGACGCGTCATTATATTTGAAGAAGGTTGCTGCATGCCTACCAACATTGATTATGTCATTTTAAAGTTTTACTCTAAATCATTTAATAGATATCACATATTATGCGGTTTTTACGCGCCCCCCAATCAATCCCTTATCACTTATCAAGCTTTATTTGATGCGCTTGAGCAAGAATTATGTTGTTCTACTGTAGCTGACATATATATATTTGGAGATTTTAATCTACCACATGTTGATTGGGTAGGACACAATAATATGCCTGCACTTATGCCCAATTTATATAATAATACCAGCTCACTTAACATGACTTTAACAATTTTTTTATCAACAATAATTAACTGTAAACAGTATAATAATTTTAAAAATAACCTAAACCGTACCTTAGGTTTATTGTTTTCAAATAAATTATGTGAATGTCTGCCTGCGCCACTGCCTTTAATATCGATTGACATATTACATCCTCCTTTTGTAATTATTAACTCCTTCGAATTATCTTATCTGCCCATGGCTACGTCGCCGGTACCAAAATATCGTTTTATAGAAGCTGACTATTCTGCTGTCAATAGGGACATTGGTAAGATTGATTGGATAAGCTCACTCGATTCTGCAGGGGATTATTTCTATGAAACTCTCTATAATATAATTAAAACTCATGTTCCAATTAGACCTGTTAAATGTAACGAATATCCTATCTGGTTTTCTCGCCCACTGATACACATCTTTAAAAATGGGTTAAGTGGAAAAAATATAAAAATTGTTCTGATTATGAACAATTTTCCTTATATCGAAAAAGATTTAAGTCAATGTCTGCAGAATATTTCAACAAATATATACAATCAATCGAAAACAGTCTAAAAAAGGATGTTAATTATTTCTGGTCATTCATAAAAAGCCGTTCTGCTACTCCCGGTATACCTAATACTATGCATTGCAATGAAGAGGAGTGTAGTGGCCCAGTAAACATATGTAGGCTGTTCTCCAAAATTTTCAGCTCAGTTTATGAACCAAATGACAATAATACCGACGTACACATCGATACACCAATAATTATTAATAGTCACTTATTATTGAATGATATAACATTCTCTGGCGATAAAGTGGCTTCAACGCTGAAAAGCCTGGATATAACTAAGGGATGTGGTCCGGACGGGATTTCTCCTCTTTTTCTTAAACATACCGCCGGTTCATTGAGTATTCCATTATCAGTGCTATTTAACGGCAGCCTCAAAGAAGGTATTGTGCCTCGGGTATGGAAGACTGCTAATGTCACTCCTGTATTTAAAGCTGGCAATAAAAATCAAATTAGTAATTATCGGCCAATTTCATTACTGACAGCCTTGTCTAAGGTCTTGGAGAGGTTGGTACATGATGCGATTTATCCTTCATTACATAGTATACTGATTCCTGAGCAACATGGTTTTGTTCGTAATCGGTCAACAGTAAGTAATCTAGTCTTGTACTCAAATTTTTTGTTTGAATGTATGGACAATAAAATACAGGTTGACTCAATCTATACAGACTTCTGCAAGGCCTTTGACAAGGTTTATTATAAGATGCTTTTGAAAAAGATAGAATATAACGGTATACGTGGTAATTTACTTCGCTGGTTTGCATCCTATGTTACAAATAGGACCCAAAAAGTAGTGATTCAGGGGTTTTCTTCTGATGCGATCACCGTCACATCCGGCGTGCCTCAGGGCTCTATTTTGGGGCCTCTGCTTTTCGTTCTCTTCATTAACGACATTAGCAAATGTTTTCTAAACAGTTATTTCCTCCTGTATGCTGACGACTTAAAAATATTTAGATTAATAAGATCGCTTGAAGATAGTGTAAAATTGCAAGAGGATCTGGATAGACTATCGGATTATTGTGCTGCTCATAAGCTATATTTAAGTCT
The DNA here is from genome assembly GCA_037179445.1 of Phengaris alcon alcon. Lineage (NCBI taxonomy): Eukaryota > Metazoa > Arthropoda > Insecta > Lepidoptera > Lycaenidae > Phengaris > Phengaris alcon. The sequence goes on along the minus strand of JAYRCH010000207.1, from coordinate 3,764,765 downwards.
GACTAAGTGTAAATCAATCACATTTACAAAAAAATCAATGTCATAAATTTTTCATACTCTCTTTGTGGTACTGCATTAGAAAAAGTCTCGTTGATTAGAGATCTTGGTATTCATTTTGACTCTAAACTAAAGTTTGATGCTCATGTAGCCAATATCACTGCCAAGGCCTTCAAACTCTCTGGTTTCGTGAGACGCACATGTACTTTGTTCAAAAAACCTGCAACTATGTTAACGTTATACAAGACGCTCATCCGATCGCAACTGGAGTACGCCACAAGCATTTGGAGTCCTTTATATGATAAATATAATGATCAAATCGAATCAGTGTAACGTAAATATCTAAAATATTTAATTCATAAAGTTGAACGGAAACGATTACCATACAACACACTTCTGGAAAAAATTTCTCAGCAAACTCTTAAGTTATTATTATATATTATGTTTCATTATTTAATCAAACTGTCGACGTATGATGTAGATATATATATATATATATATATATATATATATATATATATATATATATATATATATATATATTATATTGTTATTATTATTATTGTATATATTGTTCATAAAATAAGTTATATTGTGGATAATGGTGTTGGTTGCGTAATTACCTTAATTTGAAATTAAATTAATAAAATAAATAAATAAAATTATAAAAAAATAATAATTTCATTGTTTACTTATGTGTTAGTATTAAGCATTTACGCAATTGTTTGTTGACCCAAATAAAATAAAAGAGGAGTGAACATAAAAGAGAAACATTTAAAATCTCATTTGTGTAGGTACTCGTGATGGTCCAATCACTGCCTCGTCCTTCTGACATTTTACACAATACAGTTTTCAGACACGCAAATATTCAGATAAAACTATGGTTCAAGACATTTTTATGACAAAAAATCTAGGGACACGAATGTTAACGCAATGTTTATATATTTTGATTTATTTACTATCTAAATAACATGTCAAGTCAAACAACACATATTGTCTTAGAACAATATAATGTCACACAATAAACAATAGCGATATTTGTTCTAGCGAATAGTAATAAATAAGTACCTGGAAATATTAAGCCATATTTAGGCTGTTATTCCACTTACCGGCCCTGCATCAGCGCGGCCGGTTACATGATTCGGGTGGGACTTGGGAGTCACACCAGAATCATGTAATTTACACACACTTATCGGCCGATAAGTGAAAAAAAATGCCACATTATATTCATACATTTTTATTTTTTCCTCCCTGAACCCGGCAGCCGGGTGGTCGGGAAAACAGAATAAGGCTGGGACTATATGATCCGGAAATATCGAGATATCATATATGATATTGACATTGAAATCGACACTTGTGTGTTCGATTTTAACCTCCATTGTATTAGCGCAGAGCTCTATTTCCAGTGCTCTGAATGTTACTGTGCCCGCCGGATTTCGCATCATCTAGTCCCAGCCTAAGGACGGAAAACAACGAAAAAGCTTGAAATTTTCACCAAAACAAGTCGTTAACTTGCTACTATTGACATAGTTATTGTCATAAATGAAAGCTAATTACTTAATTACCCGATTAAATACGATAGTTTCACCTGCATAGTTATGCTATTATAGAGAATTAACATTCCATTATATTAGTGATGTTTAATACTGGATAGGTTTAATCTTAAATAATATCTTTTTTGTTGGTTAAGATGAACAATAAACAGCTACACTATGCTTTAAATAACACAATCTTAAATATAAGTTACAATAATAATTGTGTAGCCCAGCACTGTCCACATATTACCAAAAATATGTTTATATTATTACAAGCGTAGGTGATTCATGCCCTAGATAATTTAAGTAATTAATATTTAGTTACTTATAAAAGTGAAGTAAGAAATAAAGTAGAGAAGAGTAATCTATATCTATACAAAATCATAAATGTATGTGTTACAATTATTATAACATGGGTTTAATTATTAAAAAATTATGTCTATATATAGTCTACGTAGGCGAAGGCTAGCTACTAGGTACCTACTATAATTGTCCTCCAAGTTTCAAGAACTTGTTTATTTATTGCTATAGATTTATCAACTTGGTCAATTTTATTCTTTATCATATTGCCTAATTTGATAAATATTAATTAATTGATATTTTCACAACTGTGTAAAAAGGATTTTTTTTCAGGGTCAAATACGCTTTATTGAGTTATTTGAATGTCTGTGGTTTCGTTTTAAATTTTAATTCATCATAGAATGAAAACTAATGCTTAGATATGCAAAATTCATAAAAAAATTGCGAACACGATTGTGGCGTAAATGTGAGGTCAACCGGTGTCAAGGTTTTATCATATGATTATCATATGACTGAAATCTTTTTAACATTTTATACCTACATTAAAATAATAATTGATAAGTACTTTAAAAAGTTAGAATTATAAAAATTGTAATGAGAACTGTTTAAATACTTACAATGGCTTTCGAATTGCTGTGGATTCCATCTTCAGATTTCTAAACTCCAATTAAAAGTCAAGATCAGCGACAATTTAATCTTAATCAAATCACAAATATTCTATCTATCATCTTATCCATCTTCAATGCTAAGAAAAAAGAAACTCGTGATCATTATTTTCGCTAATGGTTCCAATTTATAATTAAAGATTTTACTTGTTTGTTTATATAACATTTATGTAGTAACTTAGGGTGTGTAGGTACTTTGATTAAGTGCGATTTATTTAAATGCAATAAATTATATTGATTTAGTTTGTGAAGCACTGTCACACTTAAAACTGACACGATCATGCTAAAATTTTGATAAGGAAATAACCCTGGTGGCTTAGACTAAGTAAAACTAAGAAATGTGTCAATCCCATACATTTTGTTCTTTTCTAAATTCGTTTTTGTTTTTATATTATCACTTCGGCTTATCCTCCTGATCCAAAACAAAGGCAATGTTACACAAAAACCCTAAGGTTTATACCCAAGCTTTCCATACAAAATGAAAATATTTTTATTTCCATATAGATTTTAAACAAATGCTTTCTGCTACTGATCATGTCATTGTGCCTGCCCTGCATACGCACACGGCACAATCAAGGCCGCCGCACAAAAACTTGCGACAGTCGTACAATACTATTCATGTCACCCACTGTCCTCCTGGACTTATTCTACCAGCTCTGGCTTTCCACGCATAGAATTCAGATGAAGCTATAACTTCAAGCCTACTTACACTGTTTCTTTGTCTTCTACAGTAGTAAATATCATAGGCTTTTTTACCCGACTGGGTTATATTTTTCGCGCGCATCTTGTATGTATGTATGTTTGTAAATTCCTTTATTCCCACGTATCTTCCAAACGGCTCGATGGATTTCGACAATTAAGGTATAGGTAGATTTGTCTCAAAAACCCAAGTGTCCTTAGACAGCTAGTTCAAAGAAAAATACAAAATGGCGGATTTGGGCGCCAAATTGTAAGTAGTTCAAACATTTTATTTTAATCCAAACATATCAAGTAGGGTATCAAAATAAAGGAAATTAAAATGATATTTCAAAAACATACATATGTATTTAAATTTAATCAGGAATAATTACAACCATTTTAATTAAATCATTCGAATAAAATTGTAATCAATGCATTCAAATAGTCGTATTTTTGATTTTTATCCACTAAGTGTGTGTTGGATAAACTAAAAAATCTAAATTAAATAAATAATTAAAGAAAATAAAAAAGAACCCGAGTGCAAAAAAGGCAGAACTGAAATAATTGAAGTTATTTTTAGTAACAGGCGGGACCCGTTTGCAATTTATAAATCGTACAAAAATGAACAGGTCCCGCCTGCTACCAAATATAACGGCAATTTCACTTAGGCTTTTTGCTCATAGTGTAATCTGTTTTCTCAAACTTATTTCGGTTTTTTTAGTGCGTTGCTTAAGTAACTATGTCTTTTTTGAAGTCGGGTTATTTTGTTTTCTTTATTATTTATTTCATTCTACTAGCTCTCGTCGCTGGCTTTTGTCGCATAGAATTTAGATAAAGCCTACACAAACTTTTCTTTGCCAGCTAAGGTCAGTAAATTATTGTGATAGGCAAAGTAAAGTAAGACCAGGCCCTAGGGCCCGGATGCCTATTGACAAGTCAATAAGCAATTTCCATCCAATAGTGTTAATCTTTCATTTATGGATTCTGAATTGAAATTAAGATATCCAGAAAGTATATGGACGCATATGAGGCTGGGATATATGGTCCGGAATCCGGTAGGCCGGGGAAAATTCGAAGCATTAAAAATAGAACTCTGCGCTAATACAATAGGTCATATGTGACAGCTCGACACTCAACACTTCGACTCTATGTATTAGCGCAGGATTCTATTGTCAGCGCTCTGAACTTTCCCGGGCCCGCCGGATCCCGGATCATATTATCCGGGATCCGGCGGGAAGTCCTAGCCTTAGCTCATTGCAGTCGGAGATTGAGCGAAATAGAGCCCCGTTATTTTATGCCATTTAGCGATGTTTTAAGCGGATATTTTATAGTTTCCACGTGCATTTTATACTTCAGAGTCGTGGCAGTGTCTAATCAGAATAAGCCTTAAGAGCCCTATTACAAATCTGCACTCTGCGAGATTAGGTATTTGAAGCGTTCCCGACATTTCGGATTTTGTAGTAATTTTGCAGTTGTATTTATCGTTTTTATTGAAATAGGTTAGTAAATTCATGCTTTAAAATTATAAAATCTTTATTCCTCATGAAGTAACAAATGTTCGGGTACAAATTTTGCTTAATAATATTATCGCAGATAGGAGTAATTCACAGTTGACTTAAAGCTATTTTCGAAGTTTTTTTGGCTTAGAATAATATTTTTTTTCTATATTAAATCAAAGATATTTCAAAATTCTAAGGCCGCTACGAACTATACGACTATATAGGAGATAACATTCTCATTTTATTATTTCATTTGCTTTTCATTTCAACAGTAGTTCAATCCAGGAGCTCATAAAAGTGCCTTCGCGAATTTTATGAAAATTCATTTCTCTGCGATTTTGGGTTTAATTATAAAAGTTAAGCAAAATTTACAAAAAGCGAGGCCGCTACGAACTAGGCCAATAACTATTCTGCACTATTCAATATGTCAAAATTGTTAATGTATCTTTGTTTCTGAGATCAAGAACGCCATAATTGGCCATTTTACGCAAAAATCAAAGTCGAGATGTATTATGCCTCTTAAGGCCTCCAGAGACGAGAGGCCGAACGTTTCAGTTAATACTGACGTCAGTTCGGCCTGAACGGATTCGAGCACACACACGGCAAAATCGCATCAGTTCATTCTGGTTTATGCTAGCTACTGTCGTGTTTAATAATTGAGTAATAATTAAACACCGCGAAAACTCACTACGCTTGTACACGATACACGCTGACGAGAACTGAAGCGATTTGTCCACACATGGTCCGTTCAGTCCATCCGTACAGTCCATAATTAATGTTTCAAACTTAGCTATTTTACAAAGTTTTACTACTAAATTAAGTATTTTGATTCCCTCCTTAGTAGGAATTTAGTTGTTAGTAGTGTTTTAGTAGGAAAGAGCCAGACAGTCAACAATCATATGCTAAATGGTCTAGGTTAGGCACAAAAAAAATACACCTCATCATATTATTACATTCGTCGGTAATTTGCTTATAACTACCCGTTTAATTACTATATACGTAATATTTCCTAGTATATTTTAATTTAACGGTAAAATTTATAATATAAATCAATATAATATTTTTAATATAACAAAACCTAAAATGCCGTGGTTTTTTGGGGACTGTACGGATTCCTAAATTTAGTAACTTTTTTATAGTTTTCAGTACTATTTCAGGAGTTTTTAGTAGAAATCGACGCGAGTTTAGTAGTTTTGCTAAAATAGAGCTGGCAACACTGGAACGAATCGCTTCAGTCCATCCGGCCGACTGATGCGATCTCGAAATTGCACACAGACGATACGATTTTCCATCCGTTTAGGCCGAACTGAAGGAAAACCGTACCGTATATCCCCTTAAATACCTTGTCAGTCGTCACTGCTACAATATCATCTCATTCAAATATGATAACAAAAGGTGTCTAGGGAAATTAAAGTGTATAACAAGATTTTATAATAAGTTACGTACTTTAAGTTTTAAATGGGTAATCAAATATAATGACTTTTGTTCGATCATTGTAGATAACTAATAGTTATCATTATAACTAACATTACTTAAGATGTTCGTATTCGTATATCACAGGAGTGACAAGAGTGGACAGTGGGGCGCACCTCCCTAGGGGGGGGGGGGGGGGGGGCATAGAGAGATGTCAGATGTGACATTCGACCGAGATGCGTCGTGTCTAGGAGTGAGCTGACCCTAAGTCCTAGAGAAGTTTCTAGCAAATGCTGGTGTTTTCCTCGTACACATGCATACCCCAAGATAGATACAGACGGCTGCATTTTGACATCGACTCTTCCGAACCTTATAAAGTAGGTGCGACCACGGCTCTACCTTATTGGAAAGCCCCAATGGCTAGAACCAAGCGAGATGGTCAGGCCGAAGCCCTCTTGTAGTACTTATCATCTATGCCCTCTTGTATGCATTTGAGACAAACATTTCAAAACTCAAGATTGACGTACAAAAACAGACAGATGTCGTACCCTTGACATCTCTGAAATATAATACATACAAATGAAATATAGGTATTTTTTATCACAAATATTAATGGACGCCTGTTCAGTTACTATTAGACAAGTTTACTTATTACTAGTGTTTACTTATTACCATACAAAACGAAATCTATATGGAAATAATTAAATATCAACAAAAAAGCGACATACGATGATAATGCGATTCAATAATATCACAGGGTATCATGACAGTATTATTTATAATCTGATGGGGGCTCCGTGAAAAAAAGGTTGGGAAACCATGGTATTATATACTGAACAATTAATAGCGTTCATCAACTGAATAGCCAGAATTGAGTAGTAATAGCTATCATATTTGTTAGAACTGTTAAAAGTCAAAACTGCAATTCGCAAAAAGTAAAATATGTGTTAATTAAAATATAAAAAAATATACTCTAAGTTTGTATGTCACACTCCTCCTGACCTCCTTATTTTTGAGGGTAATTGTTAATATTTAAGATAATATTGTGCTATGCAAAATAAAATATCGTATTATTTAGTGAAATATAAAATAACGAGCTTTTTGTCTCGAATCTCGATCTCTCTTATTTCTTGACAACAATTACTTACTTTTTTTTAAATTCATTACCAGATGCTGAGCTGGAATCGTGGCATGGGAAGGGCAGGCCGGTGAACGACCTCCAGGAGGCAGAAGACGAGCTCCATGATGCAGAGCTCCTGGCTGCCGTCAGGAACTCCATGAAACAATGGGAAATCAAGAGGGGAAGAACAAGGTTAGCTGCAGTTGTTTTGTTTTGTTTTCAGGGTATAGACACGATATATACGCTTTAAAAAATGTTTCCAATCATGGTAGAGTGGCAGAAAGGAAGATCTATATGGAACTCGTGTCGAGATTTTTTATAACTTCAATGCTTCAAACTTCAAAACTTTATTAGAATAACTAAGCAGGTACAACATCAAAACATTGACAGGATAAACTTAGTAGCCTTGTTCAGACGCTTGCTAAAAATTAAATATTTACATAATATATAACGTTTACATTAATTATTATTATCTTTAGTATAATATATTTTATGAACACATTGCACCATGACATATATATGCAATAGGAAAAGAGAGAAAGAAAGTATAGCACCTATGTATCTAGCTTTAACACAGATGTTAGCATATAATATAATTAAGTAGAGCCAAGTAGAGTCGCGTTCGTTTTAACAAAACCGGGCACAATTACCAAAATCAGTTAAGAGGCCGTTGCATTTTATCAGCCTAGAAAATCAGCGGGATAGACTGTGCGGGTATGTATGTTCGTCGCGGAAAGTGCATCTTCTTTCAAGGCTACCTATATTCATTAAAGTAGTAGATTAACTTAACATTTTTATGTAATATAAGAAACTGACTGCTTTTTAGGAACCCTAATAGTTTCGCTCTGTCCGTCGTCGTCGGACGGACGTCCGTCTGTCTGTCTGTCCGTTCGTCCGTCCGTCTGTCTGTCTGCCCTTCTAGTTTCTGTAATTATGAATACAAATGGATGAAATGTTATAGATTGTGTATAGATTTCGGTTTTGGCGGCATAGAATAATAATTATAGGAGTGTCTCCATACATGTGAATTTGGGGTGAAAAATATTTTTTCATTTTACCCCATCGTGTGGGGTATCGTCGAATAGGTATTTTGGAAGAAAGGAAAGGTTTCCTATATAACTTTTTCACAAAGTCAACTATTTTTGAGTAATCGGAAAATATGTTTGAGTGAAACTGGATATTAAACTTTTGAAGTTATTTAAAGAAAACCTATTGCGCGTTGATAGCTAGACATTCCGTCCATAAGCGTCCTTAGACATGTCCTTTGTCCTGATGCCTTTGATTAGGTTATTTAAAGGATTTACTCACTTTCAAAGCCTATTAGTCGGTAAACCTATTATTTAAGTTAATCAATAATCATTTCAAAGGCATATCTATAACCAATGATTCGCATTAAAAGGAAAGTGTAGCGAAGGAAACAACGCGACGGCACCGGCCCCGCAGCTGTACAATAAACACTTTCCCTGCCGATTCACTTATTGTAAACACTTTCTATTGCATTTGTCTAAATTGTGTTTATTATGTCCATCCGATTCGCCGATAACCGATACAAATGACTTGGCAATTTCGTAGGTAGGAACAATTTTTTCAATTATAATTAATTGTATTTATCTATACCTACGCAGGTTTTTGTATTTATCTATAGATAGTAGATACCTAAGTAGTTCAAAATGTTCAACTTGGTATCTACCTAGTCTAAGTACAAAAACTGGGTGAGTAATTAATTGAAAATTGTATTTGTACAAAACAAATAAGTAATGATTCAATATTTTAACAATAGATTTGACCTAGCTAGAGGAGGTAATAATGGCCTATTATACATTGACATTATACTTAATGATCGCTATTATATACTCCCGTCCGTGATATTATACTTTATATTGAATTTTTCAGTGAATTTGATCCGGATGTTTAAAACGTTTTTAATTGATTTTACCTTGTGATAGCCTCAGTTATGTGTGGAATAATATTTGAAGTTTTGAAGGCGTATCTATATTTTATATTTAATTGATACTTAAGATTATAATGGCGATAGTTAATAAAACTTAATAGTGTGAATTGTATCTGATTACTGGCCATTCCAATTTCCACCTAGAGCTATAGAGGTAAGATCGGCGATAGACTATACAGGCTATGCCAGTACAGGCATTCTAATTAGCCAACGACACGATTTACGTAATATTAAGCGCAGTATCAATAACCTACTTATAGCATTAACCATTGTCAATCTGGGACACTAAGTGAACAGAACCACCACGCTAAACCAATATATAATTGAAACAGAAAGTTAAAAAACAAGCAATTTATGTAAGTACGTACATAATAATTATAAGAAAGAAAAACTTTGTATTGTTCAGTAAAAACGTTCAACGTAATCTCCTCAATGTCGTAGTCGTCTGGATTTTGAATGTGTTCGTTCAACTCCTGCCGGTGTTTTGCCGCTTGCCTCGCAAATCTTTCTTTTTGCCTTATCGAACATAGGAAGTTGACAGACTCAATACCAGCGTTTCAAAACACGTTACTGTATATGGCTATCTTGATAATGTGTTGTACCTGGTTCTACATAGAACGTACTAGAAAAAATCTCGCTTTAAGAGCTTACAAGTTATAGTTATAGTACATATTATGACCAATGTAGTTTTAACGTAGTAATCCTATGGTTCTTGAATATATTTTGACCCAAATTATTACAAATAACGTGTAATTACCTTTTGGCTATTAAATATCATAGCTTATCATAGGTATATCAAAATTAATTATGTAGAGTTTTATCATTAGGTAGAGTCGCATATGTAATCTGTGGGTCGATTTTGCTAATTAAATCTTACAATAATATCTACAGTTTAGATGCAGTCTCGATATGTTAAAACTGCAAAATGGTATTCTCATAAACGTCAAACCAACGTCAAACGCGTTTAGATTAGAATTAGGGTCCAAACTACAAAATCAGTTTATGATATTAAGACGATTCATTGAAAATAAATTGACAGTCAAATTAAATACGCGAATTGGTGCTCTGTGGTAGAGCACATAAAAGTAGAAATTATGATATTTTGTGTGTCTGTATTATAAAAATTATATGAAAATTCCTTACCTACTCTTTTTAGGACCAAGAGGTCGCAGGGCAGCGTGTGTTACGGTGAATTTGGCTGCTTCGAAGATGCCGGGCCGTTCGCCTACCTGGAAACGCTGCCGAGCCCGCCGCAAGATGTCGGCACTCACTTTCTACTGTACTCCACCGTGAATAGGTAATAAATATACCTACTAACAGTTCTAATATTAGCTATAGGTTTGAATCGCGGTGCTAGAGTCACGAACTCTACCGCTTTAATTTATACACAGACCATAGCTTTCTGCATAGAAGATTTTAATTTTAGTGTATTTTTTGATAAACGAATATCACAACTTTTTCCAGGAAATGCGGGTTTATTAAATTAAAAAATAACAATTGCCGTAAAAAGGATGTTTCAATATTTCTTAGTCGGGAAAATTACTTAAGCCTTTAGCAAACGTTACATTGTTGTGGCTCGTTGATTTACTTACATTTAATTATAGCTTGTGATACAATAGCACGTAGCTCATTACAATAACCTTATTGTTTATTGTAATGTGTAACTGCCCACTGGTAAATCGTGGACAATAGACTAAACTCTAAACTCTAAGTGGTTACAAAGTAATTTTATTCCTTAACAGCGGATGACTCTTGTTATGACGTCATACTTGTTTGTTAGTCGAGATTTGAGTCAATCGTAGGTCAAATACATTGAAATCCCCGACAATAAATAGTAAAAATAAATAAGAAAATGTACCTACTTGTTACATTAAGGATAATGGTACTCCTTGTCAATGGAGTAGGCAGGTCAATAACGACATACTTAATATTAAATTTTAGCGTTTAAATTTTCTCTAGAAATAAAATATTTATTAGAATCTCAATGAATAACTATTTTTTTTTTATAAAACTACATATAACCCGACTACGTAAATTATATAACCTATGTTACCTCTGTGCTATTACGAATCTATTGACACCACATTTATTAAAATCGGAACAGTCGTTTAGGGGCTACGGTGGAACAAACATACATACACATACGTATATAGACTGCCAAAATCATTACCCTTCCTTTTGCCATCGCCTTAGTCGAGAAAAAAGATTATAATGCTTAAAAAGCTACGTAGATAGTACCGCCTGCGTGCCGTCAAGAAAATATAACGAAAAGTATATTTGAGGTTGTTTGCAAACTCTTAAACTACCCTCAATCCTCATCTGGGGTTTTAGGTACGACGTATAAAACCTATTCACTTGCTATGAGACTTGCTATTGAAAATGTTTCTAATGTTGGGCTTGAACCAGTACAGTGCACTGGTATGTAATAACTTCACAGGATTAATTTCTTACAAACTTACACAACGTACAACATTCCAGAAGCGACCAGCCTCTGATCGCGGTGCCGGCATCGAACATGTCAGCGGCGTGGGGCTGGGCCGCGCGCGCGTTCGACGTCGCCCGCCCGACGCGCATCATCGTGCACGGCTTCGGCTCCAACTGCGACAACGTCTGGGTGTACGAGATGCGCTCCGCTCTCATGGCCGTGGTAAGCGATGTTTATAAAAAGTAAACGAGTAGAGGGATCGCCTGATAACATGACTACAACAAAAATTTACAGACTACATTCTACCTTTTCAAAGGTTACTCACTCGGCTTAACACAGGCTCAGTTTTAAATCACAATTTATATGAGGGCATGGGAGCAATCCGATCAAGCCAACTTAACTCCAGTTCAGACCGAAACGGGCCGATACGCGACTCCAGCGCTGCATTTTTAAGATAGCGATTCAAAATTGAATTTAATTCACTACAGAAGTAGATGCACGTTTAAAGCACTGCAAACACACAACTTGGTAAATAAGTACGTACGTCTTTACAAGTGGACAGTAGTCGGTGGCAGTTAATACTTCTCACATATTGCATTACCTTACTTATATGACGGCATTGGTGTATTAAATAAATAATCTCTGACCATCAGCTGACATGACGCTCATTTACGTGATTACTTAAGAAAATGTTAGTTGCTGATGTGACAGCTCACGCGAGCATGTTTAATGGACGATCTGCATTGAAAGTAAAGACACGATTAATTATTATAGTTAGTTTTAAAATCTATTTAAAAGAAACTCGAAGAAGTGTTCATAATTTTTTGATGATGATAATGAATCATGGTGTTATAGGTACAAGTTTATTTTATTCATTCCATTCTTCATTCGACATGAAAAATGGAATGAGTAGGTACCTAAAAGATGCAACCTATACTGTAAAAAAATGTAGGCAGGTATGCGCCACGGCAGTGCTCCTGCCAAGTCTTTAATAAGTAATATTTTATGTAATTTCAGGAGGAATGTAATGTGATCTGTGTGGATTGGGAGGGCGGCGCGTCCATGCCTAACTATCTGCGAGCTGCAGCCAACACGAGGCTGGTCGGCAAACAACTAGCTCTGTTGCTGCAAGGTAACGTGAACTATTATAAATAAAACAAATTATTATTATCGACTAAAATCTCTTGTCAGATTTTTGATTACCTAAGGGCACTTTTATGACCACAAGAATAACAACGCGGCCGGGGCAAATTGACCTTTATCGACTAAGCCACAATGAACAGATTCTTAACAATCGCCTTTTGTTTTGGATGGGTGATTGCCATAATGAAATGATTAGAATGTACGTTGGTGACCTATAGTCGATAAAGTCACCTGTGTAAAACCCACAAAAGCTGGGGCTTGCGGCTTTTGTAACTTACAGCCTCGTCGAAATCGCATTTAGACGGTCGATTTTTGGTCGGAAATCGTACGGCTTTAGACACCCGTGTATATCCCACATAAAGCTCAATTTGCTATGAATGATAATAGGTGCTTGACCTTTGAGCGCCGCGTCTTAACAATTATTGTTCATTAATAAAAGGTTACTTAAATATAACATCGTTCCTCTCCATTTTTCAGTGGGGCATTATTCATCTCTCTCTATGCTCATTCAATAGCAACCATGTCAATACTCGCTACTGATTATTATTATTAAGAATTACATTTCTAGAAAATTCTACTTATTTTTTATTTATTTTAATTTTAGGTTTAGCGCAATATATTGATCTACGGTTCGAAGACGTCCATCTTATTGGGTTTAGCTTAGGCGCCCATGTGGCCGGCTTCGCCGGCTCAGAGTTGAGAAACATTAGTAGGATTACAGGTATTTATTCACTTTTTACAGAAACCTATATGACTCTCGACCTGTGTTCTCGTTTCACCCATAACATAATCCTAAAACCTACTAGAGAAGGGCATTATTTTGTATAAGCTAAAATTATTATTGCAAGTAAATAAAAATATTATTATAAATGCTAAAGTAGCTGGTTATGAATTATGATAAGAATAAGAAGTAATATAGAACGTAGAGTTATGTTATAGGTCTAGACCCGGCAGGCCCTCTCTTTGAGTTCCAAGACCAGCGTGCACGGCTCGACAAAACCGATGCCAAGTTTGTCGACGTGATACACTCTAACGGAGAGACGCTTATACTGGGCGGGCTTGGCGCTGCGCAGCCGCTGGGCCATGTCGACTTCTACCCTAATGGCGGCCGAGTGCAACATGGCTGCTCCAATTTGTAAGTAACTTAGCTTCCGATGCCAAGTTTGTCGACGTGATACACTCTCAACGGACCACTTGTGACTTGTCTATCCATGACTCATAACCCAGGAACAGGTTTATTTTCCTTCGTAAAATTCGAACCTGCAATGCACTCTATTTGCCAAAGAGGTTATCAAAGTTCGTCGTTCTTTTCAGATTCGTCGGTGCCGTATCCGACTTGGTGTTGCCATGGGCGGCGGCGTCGACGGAAGGCCGCTCGCTGTGCAACCACCGCCGCGCATACAAGTTCTTCACTGACTCCGTCTCGCCTAAATGTCACTTTCCCGCTTTCCCGTGCAATGATTATGACAAATTCTTGGAGGTAAGTAAGTCAGTCATTCGAGGTATATTAGTATCAAGAAGAAAGTCCTAAATTTAGTTGATGGCGGATGGCTATTATTAAAAAATCTTCTGTGCCACGATCAAATTGAAAAGCTAGGCATGCAATTGTTCAACGACAAGCAAAGTAATTTAAAATCAAACATTCCTCGTAGTCAAATCAATAATTTGACTTTTATACAATGAATCCTAAAATTGCGAATAGAGTAACACCTTTTTTCTGATTTCCTTACGGGTCCTAAGGCAGCTTTGTCTTGTTCCGTGGACACCTCTTACATTTAAGAACATATCAAACCGATGCGATGTCGTATCTTCAGTTATCACTGTTACATAGTAGTTGCAGGGGCAGAATGTATGGACAATACCCGTTTAACAAACGCCTATTTCCAGGGGCGCTGTTTCCCGTGCGACGCGGGTCGGCGGTGCGGCAACATGGGCTACTACGCCGACCGCTCGCTCGGCCGAGGCCAACTGTACCTGCTTACCAGGGAAGAGGAACCTTTCTGCGGTCAGTCAAAGAGCCATATTAATGGGCCGGATTGACAGATGGCCTCACCGCAAAAAAGCAAAAGCAGCGTAAAATACTTGCGAAATGTAATTGCCAGATGCTCAAAGAGCAGGATAGGGGCTGATTTTCGTAGCTGGCGTTATTGGAATTAATATAACCCGTATTTCATTCACAGCTCATCAATACCATGTTGCGGTATGGGGAGGAATCGACGTCGGTGACAAACCAAACTACGGTCGTGTAACGCTTACACTTCATGGGGACTCCGGACTCAACGAATCTTTCCCTTTGACTAAGTAAGAAAAGAAGGGGTTGGGGATTTTGAGGGCCAGGAATGAAAGTGCGCAACACCAGAGGAGTTACAAGTGTAACTTCTCTGGTGTTGGCGATCCATCTGCTCGTTTCCTGTTGGCCTAGCAGGAACATTTCGCAGCGGCGTAAACGTAACATTATCTATTTCATTAAAAAAATAACAGCTTTGAAATTATTTTAGTCGTTACACAGTAGATTCACTAAGGTTAGTCTATTCGTCTTTATATGGGTTTTTATCTACCTTAGGTATAATAAAGCATGTCAGTGATCGATCCAACAAGTTTATCCCCTACCAAATATGCGCTTAAGACAGAAGAAGAAGACATTACTCCAAAAAATAAGATTGATCAATGCTCATATAAATCTTTTTCAGACACGAAGAGAGACGCGACCGGCGGCGGCGTGTCGGCGCGGTTCACGCGCGTGTGGTACCGCACCCCGCGCTCGGCGTGCCGCTGCGGGCCAGCGTGCAGTACGCCGCGTACACCGGCTGGCTGAGCGCGGGCGCGAAGGCTCTCGTGCTGCACAAGGTGCTCATCACGGACAGCTTCGGCAAGACGTGAGTATATAATACCACCGGCGGGCTGACAACCAGTACTTAGTGGTATATGTCTAATGCATATTTTTTGTTTCAGTTCGTCGTACTGTAAAATACTTCGACTCGCATCGGACGAATACGTACAACTACCGTTGTATCCCGGAGACTGTCGGATGCCACTGGTTAGTCTATCTATTTATTTAGCCATGATCATGTACATAAAGACGAAAAGTATTTTTAATATACATATAAATTGTTAACAATTTCAGATCGATCCAAACACCACCATAACAAACGTCGGCGACCTGTACACGAGAGACAACGTTACTCGGTCCGACGCCGACGATCTACAGAACGAACTGCCGGAGGACTCACCTCAGAGGCCGTTCATGTTGGTCGACACGTACGAGTTTGACGGCGCAGAATCCGTCGACTCGGGCCGCGCCTTCGGTATGACCAACACCAAAACCGCGCCAAGTGGCGTATAGAAATCGCCGAACCTGTGCTAAGGCCACGATTGCGCAAAACTCCCCGACATAGAGTCGATGCTCCTGACAGCATACCGGAGATAACCGAGCCGCTGCTGCGAGCGACGCAGCGGCCCACCCCGCCCCCTCCCAACCGCAAAGCCAAGAACTACGACATCTCAACGACGCCATCCAACGAAGTCGACGAACCGGAGAAGGAGGGCGGCTTCGTTCATTCCTCCCCGCGAGATTGGCTTCGTTCATTTCTCGAGCCGAACGCTACGCTAGGGATACTATACTACCTCTAGTTTCCGCCTATGCACCTCGACTACCAATATTCGGATCGCGCGAGATCCCGACCCCGACCGCGCGGTTCATAACCACGGAGAACATTAATGTCACTAGTTCGGTGCCCGTGCCGACACCCACTTTGGAGATGAAGATCGAAAGTTTACGGACGATGGGTCCGCCGGTCGAAAACGGGAGTTCGAGACTCCCGAGGATCCGGACATACCGGTCGTTATATCTACAACGACGACGAGCTCGACGACGACGCCGACGACAACCGTAGAAGCAATTAGGGCTGCGCCGTCGGAGATGCTGCAGGTCGTCGCGGGCCCCGCCGCCTCCACCAGCACAGCTCTACCACCGGTAGCTCTACGTAGCCAGGGAGAAAAGATCCTGATAGTGTATCCGAATAACGCTAGGGACGAGAGGAAAATAAAATCCCACTCGATCCCCGAGGAGCTGCAGTTCGAGGCCCTATACAGGCACACGGCCGAGCCCTCCATCAGGGTGGACTTGCCCACGTTCTCCCCGCCCACAACCACCCATTCTTCGCAATCGAGCGCAGCACCGGCGGACCCCCGCTACATACCCGTTTACTCGAACGTCCCTCAACAAATTCAAGATCAAACCTGATCGCCTGCCATCTTGTAATTTTACCTTGTAAATACAATTTTTCTACTTTTTAATCGATTAGACTGAATTAAAGATATTTTATCAGTTACGTAGAATAATTAGATAAGGGTTTGTAAATACATATTTTAAGTAAGAACAATTTGATTTTTTTATAAAAAACGTATTTATTAACATTTTGTTTTCATTGTGAGCATGCAGCTCGAACATATTGGTACGTCACTTGCATAATATAGACCAAATAAAGTTTTGCTTGTCTCCCAAAAATTAATGCCTACTAATTTCTGAAGAAACGAAAAACACAAATTATAAAATAAACAACAGTATTTACAGAATCATTAAATTGTGATATTTTGCATAACATTACCAGAAATTGCACAATTTAAGCCAGGAATTATGTTAACATTGTATAGACTTGAAAAAAATTAATCGTATTTACTGCACGCGTCGAGGTAAATTTTCTTTTTAATTTATATAACTTCTTAACATTGTGTAGCTGATTTTAATATAGACGACATTGACAAGCAGTTCACTTACTCGATTTTCTACGTAGCACTTCTAAACAAACTTGCCCATAGTCTATGTAAACTTAAAATGGCGGCAAATTTTGTGTTATAGTTAGCTGCAAAATGGCGGTTCTTGTGTAGGCAGCGGCGGCGTGTATGCGCTCACTTCATGAATTTGTCGGAGTGCTGCGTGAGTATGCGCGCGGAGGATTTGGCATCTAGGAACAGCGTGTGCACGGCGCGCACGTGCGCGGGCGATATGCGCGACGCGCCATCCGCGCGAGCTGCTAGCGCCGCGGGCGTGAGCAGCTGAGCGGCATATCTGAAAATTTATTCACGATATATATTATATCAGTTATTCCTTAAACGAGCATACAGATTAACTTGTGTTAAGTGATTAGCGATAGCGATTAGATTAGAGCATTAGCGCCCATGGATGCAACATTAGATTAAAGTTACAAGTGTGTCTTAGCTTTTTATAAATGTCTTAGGTCCAAGACATGGTTGCCATTAGCAAAGCAAGCAAGTTATATAAAGATTTTTATCACAGAAGAAGAAGAAGAAGCAAGAGTAAAGCATGTATGTAATAGCGTTTTGTTACATTTGTAATTATTAAGAGGTAATCAAATAAAATGTATTGTGTACCTGAGTGTACTAGCAGCGCCGACTTCAGAAAGCGCTGATAGAGCTTCATCTTCTATAGAAATACCTTCCGTTGTGGCACGTATTTTGAGAATCTACAAATATATGTGACATAAAATAAAATTTATTTCACTGATACAAAATTTTGACACTGAATAAAATAAAAATAAATATTCACCTGTAGCAACTCTGCCTTGTTGTAAGGTAGGGTGCGGATAATGAGAAGCCTGTCCAACAGATCCAGAGGGATTCCATGAGGAGAGATTATGTCCTCTGTGCCTCTGTAGAGAAACAATAAAATTTATGAAAACTATTCCTGAATACATCGAATATAGTGCTTGCTGTGAAATGAATTTACGACAGCAAGGACTTTATTGTTAAGAGTACTGAATATACAATGGCCTAAAAACTGTACCTTATTTGACAGCGCCCTCTGTTGGTGGCGAAAATTACTATCGGCGCTATAGCCGACTCCAAAGCCCGATGTAAATATGTAAATGTCTCTATATCCAACATGTGCACCTAAAACATTCAGATTATAATTAATTAATTGAGATAGCCCTAAGATAAATTGCTTCATCTTTACTTCAGCTGCAGAACTTTATCTACAAGACATAGCTACCAAAATTTTATTATGCCATAAAAAAACAAAAAGAGAATTTGTATTGCTGTCTTGGATAATAAAGCAGCTTAAACTGCTTAGTTTTTGGTACAAACTACTTTTAACTAACCTCATCAATGAACAAGACTCCAGGAACTAGCTCTGCTATTCCTTGATCAATATATTTATTCACTACTTTATTGATCTCTTTCCTTAGTTTATCTGAAAAAGTATAAAATAAATTCTTATATGTAGACCAAAATTATACAGAATATTATAGTTTGACAGAAACATTTCTTTATCATTCTAAAACCATGAGTTGCTGCCTGCTGGTGCCAATTCGACAGCGACAAGCCGTTACGGCTCTAGAGTGTGGCAAAGAAATATACATACATACCTATGTATGGATGTATATAGACACACACTCGAAAACATAACCCTCCTTCTGGCGCAGTTGGTTAAAAAAATACCTGTAATTTCAGTCTTCTTTGGTTTCATTAGTTGCCCCATCATAGACATAATATCGTGGCCCCCTTGTGGTCTCGCGTTGGCACAGTCAAGGTCATGCAGGGTCACATCTTGTACAACTTCTTTTTTCTTGTGTACATCACCTTTAGGTAGTGGCACATACTCTTCAGCCTATAAAAAAAACAAACTTAATGGTTGTTAAAAATCAATGCTACTAAAAGTAGATTCCTAAAAATATCACTTGTTCAAGTACATTTCTTGTGCATTCAGTATGATTAAATGTATTAAATAATGAGATTATTTATGTATCCATTTCAATATTTAAAATTTTACAAGAAATCTATACACATTATATCTATAGCAATACCTCATCTACAATTTATTTGAATAGTTGTCAATAGGTTAGAATAAATATTTCAAAAATACTTCATACTTCTAAGTCAAATTCAGTGGCAAATGTGTCACTTCTCCCCTGCCGTTTCACTGCACCTGAGTTGGCCTCAATGTAAATAATATCACCAACTTCCACCTTCTCCTTCTGCATTGACTCATAAATAGTTGGGTCCAGTTTCAGTTGCTTAGTTCCTTTGGCTGTCTTCAAGCCAATAATAACATGTGAAACTGTCTTACCATACCCTAGAATAAGATAATTTTCAATCAGTATGTAAGTACAATATTTTAATATGTTTTTATTATATAGCCTATGGATAGTTATTTTGTTATCTTAGAATCAAGAACAATTTGAAGTTACAGAACTTCACAGTTACATTTAAGCATAAATAACTTCGTAAAAAACTAATTATTTGGTTTTATAAAAAAACTCTTACCTCCTGCTGGATTCTCAGTCTCAACTGGAGTCAGCTCTGTGACTTCTCCCTCATATACCTCTTTGGTCTCACGAATTCTAAGACCAATGGCACGACGGAAGTTTTCCATGAGCACTTCTGTCTTTTTTATTTCTGTACTGTACACTTCACTGCCAACCATGGGACAGAATGGTATCTAAAATAAAAAACAAATTACAAGTCAATTAAATACATTACTTTGCTTTTAAATTTATCATAATATGCTATACTACCAATTTTATAATATTATTATAGTAACTTACTTTATTTCCCAACTCCTGAGCTATTGCTAAAGCAATAGCAGTTTTTCCGGTGCCTGGTGGACCAGCCAGCAAGAGAGCTCGACCAGCCATTTTTTTACTTCTGATCATATCAACAACTATACCAGCAGCCTAAAACATTAAATTTCTTAATTTTTAACTAATTTAGAAAATCTCTTTCACCTTAAAGATTCCTTTGAGTTATGTATTCAGACCCAGATTCTGAAAGTTTAATCAAATAGTTGATGAACTAACACGTTGTTGAGTTAACAGGCTTGTTAAATCAATTTGCGTTTCTGAAACGCTAATTAGTGAAACATTTTATAATCATTGATCATCTTGACACAACACATTTACCCATACAAAATAGCTTTCCAGAAACCGAAAACAGCTTTTGACATGAAGTTTTACCATGGGTTTGACATTAGTTTTGTTGACCGCTGATTAGTTAATTTTAGCGTTGATTAGCCTTTCAGAAACTGGGGGTAAGTATTGCAGGTATAAATTTACTTGTCACACAAACAATGTTTTATCATACTTTACAATTCACAGTAATAGATAGCCATAGATTTAGGCTTTCTTTTTGAGAACATACTTTCATTTCGGGCCCATGATCATATTATTTGCAAAGCAAATCCACTTCAAGGATTTGTTTTAAGAGCAATGAAAGATTAAAAAAAGCAGCACTTTATTGTCTGCTCTGGTAAGGACTATTTTACAATAATATAGAAGTCCTGTTTGGTTGCTAAATTACAAATAGATTGATATTGAGCATGTCCAGAGAAAATTTCTCAAAATTATTTGCTATCGTCACTTGTTGATTACCTATATTACAATTTAAATTACCATGACAGACTCATTCATTTCAAAGTACAGACTAGAGAGTAATGTGTTCAGTTTGGATTGTAATGTGTTTTTGTGCATTTATTTTAAAAAAATTAAAAAAATGTATATTTTTTCACATTTAAATTTTCCTTTCTTTTTGCAGAAGTAACAATGTAGGTAGAAATAATTTAAAGTTACTATGGCAACCAAACTAACCTCATTGTATGATCAATAAACCAATGTGATGAGATTTATTTAAAAGTATCGATTTGATGCACTGGCAATCTTTAATGACTATAATACGTTTAATTTACAATACCTATATTTTTATATAAATGTTTAAATCACCTCACGAGCAGATTCTTGGCCCACGAGACCGGCTGCCATCTGAATTGGTACCCCATTTTCGTCTAAGCCTAATCCTTTAATATGGCTATGAGCCGATATTCTCTGTGTTTTTGCGGTGCTTTTTACTTCCTCTATCTTCATTGTGACAAATTAATGTATTTTATTAAGGTAGAGTAAATATCCACCTAACAGCTTCACAAAGCACTAGACAAACGCAAAAGGTAAATCGCAAAACAAACTTATTTGTAATGTCAATCTCGTAACCAAAGAGTATGTAATTATTATAAACTACCCATAGATGAAATCTATATATAATGTACTCTGTGGATGATTTGTACTACTACCTACTGAAAGTAGGTAGTAGTATGAGATAAGTACTCCGATTAAAAAGGTGATAAGTACCTATTCAATAAAAGTAGGTAAGTACTAAAAAAAAAAAAAACTACTCCAAAACTTAAAATGCTACAAAAAAAAGAAATCTCCCAGGTCATCCCCACCAGGCAGAGTACCTAGAAGGCTCAAAGAGTTTCCTCGCTGGATTGCGATACTTATTCTCTGGGCCAGGTAGGTGCCGGCTCTGGGGTCTCGGGTGGCCTCAATGAGTTTTTTGGAGATTTCTCCGAAAAGTTTGTGCGCACCCAGACCCCATGTACCTAAGGTTTCAACCCCAAACGGTTCAAATATGAGATCCCCACTAAGGTTCTCATATTTGCGCCGCTTGAGGTTTTCCGCCTGATTGGCGGCCGCACCTGCAGAACTCGAGGTGCCCTGGACATGGGACGGAGCAAGTGTATCGACGCAAGTAGCGTCCCATACAAGAGCCCGTCCCACTCTCCAAGGGACCAGGGTCATACCGTCTGGTCTCTTGCCATCGTCGCGCGCCAAACCAGAGGGTTCCAGCACAGCTGGCACTCCGGCGGTGACAAGAGCCCGACGGATGAGATCGTTCAGACAGTGATGTCGGGAGATGCGGCCGGCGCTTCGAATTGAATTTCGAATTTTCAAGGCTTACCTTAGCTTTTTTATTATTATCGTATAAAAGAACAAAAGATACAAGCCTAAAATGTTTTTTTTTAAACTGAGTAATTTATTATCGACTTTTTTTTATTTTAAGACCCAATTATTAGCATAAAAAGGTAAATAAAACAACTATAATTCGATCGTTTTTATTGCATTAAAAAAAAATACAAAAGTAAGGCAATGTCCCACGAGCGTTTTTATGTAGTCGCGACAGAAAAAAACTGCACGATAAAGCTGCACTAGATAAATAGATAGATTTTATTGTAACTCTACGCTAATACAACACATCTGAAAATCGTGCGCAGCTGTCAAATCTGAAATTTTACACTTGACACTTCGATTTTTAGTTCAGTAGTAGTTTTTTTTTTTAATATATGGTGTCGGCTTAAATCAATTTGCCAGTGTCAAGTTAAAAAGGCGGGAAATAGAATTTTTGTTTAAATTATTTTCAACACCGTATTCCAAATCGTCAAGACTAAAGTCTAGTCAAAATCCAAATAAATAGTCAGTGAAGTCAATGAGTCTAGTCAGTCTATTCAGTAAAGTAGTAGAAGCTTTACTAAAAGTTCCTAGGGAGTTTTGGAGGACACACAAAATAGCACGTTTTTTGAAGTTGTACCACTTGCCCACACTTGTGCACATTAATGAATATTTAATGGTTATTATTCTACCAATATTACACATTAAGAACCGAAATAACCCAAATTTATATTCCAAGTTATCAAATACGGCATAGCCTGATTATCTTCAGCGGTTATCCGTTGATGCAAAATAGGTACACTTCTGTGGGCCTACCAGGAACATTTGACTGCGGCGTACTTACGTAACGCAACGTTATCGAATGAGAATTCTTGAAATATGTTCATGTTGTCAATATTATTTCGGGGCTTGAAATTGGAGGCCAATACGAAATTATGAAATTATACTACATTTTACATAATCGCAATACTAACAAAGGTTCAACTAAATGTAAAATTAGATCAATAAGTATGTGGTAAAACTGTACAATAGTATTAAAAATAAAGTTTAAACATTATTATGTACCTATTTTCAACAATAAAGTTTTTACTGACGGGTAGAAGAAAACGTGTCTGTATTTTTATAAATAAAATATCAAGTATAACCAATATTATGTAATCAATAATATGAGTTTGTTCTTATATTATTAATGACGGTGTTTTACCTGTAAATAAAACACATATTAAATACTTATCTTACTTGAAGCTTACTGATATGAGATGGCGCTAGCGTGCTCGACCTCGTCTTGTCTCTTTCCTTCTCCTACCCTCTCGCTCGCACAGCTACCTTGAGAACCCCACCATGGCGACGCCACAAGCAGTGGCCTAATTTAATTTCAAATCATTGAGTCGAATATCACCAGGCAGTATTAAAAATGTAAGCTTCAAGTAAGGTAAGTTTTTAATATGTATTTTATTTACAGGTAAAACACCGTCATTAAATACTGTACGCATACTTGAAGCTTATTGAAATGAGACCTGTTTGTTATCGCCTGGTGGGAAAAAGACGCCAATGTGAAGGCATATTATTCATTAGAAGAGCTTAGAAAATAGGAATGTAAAAAATACCTTACTAAGATCAGTAGATTTATTGATTCGTACTAATTAATAAAGTATAAATTAATTACAGAATAAAGTATAAGTAAATATAAAATCAGTTTGTAGGGCTAAATAATTGAGCCAAACTTGTTGATTTACCTGTGCGAGACGACTTTACTTCTCTGCGATAAAAACGCGAGAAAGTATTACTTGATCGCCAGTTTCCTTTGGCCAATATTTGATCAAGAGGTAAATTATCAACCCAGTTTTTAGACGCTACGGCAGAGCGAATACTTCCTGGAGGGGCAGTAATACCTGCTTCACGAAATACAGTTTTTACCCAACCAGCAATAACCGTTCTGGAGGCCGGCTTAGGGTTTCCGTTACCGCTTTTGCACTTCTGCATAGCGAACTATCTTTATCAAAATGTTGAATTTGTTGCAGCAAATTAAGAAACTTTTCAGGTGCCTTTGGTACCGAAGGCTCCTTTAATTTAACTTCAATATCAAAATTAAAATCTAACTTGGCATTATTAGTATGTTCTTCATCATAAAGACTACCACTAACTTGATCGTCAATAATGTTATCGCTATAATAGTCTCTGTCGAGGTCTACGTTATCAATAACTAAAGGCGAATAGCTTTTATCTACGTGATCGTGGTTGTATCTAAGATGTCTTTTAAGTTCGCCTACTTCCTGTCAATTTTTTCAAAACTTTATCCTTGAGTTTACGGTGGCGCTGTCGCCGTTTCTTCGTACAAGAAGATGAGGAAGAGAAAGATGAAGAATCCAAGCTAGTGTCGTAGTTGGCGGTACTCGGGCCCGGTTTATCTACGATATACGGTCAACTTCATCATTAGTTTTTTTCATGCTAAAAACGAAACCTAATATTAGGATTCCATGCAAAAAGCTTGAAAATGTAAGAAATGAACGACAAACAAAAGTATTCCTTGACGGTAGTTAAAAATATTTGAAAACCATAGAAAGATTTGTGTTTTACTAAAAATACGTACTTAAAACTAAAAAGCACGAACGTTAAAAGCATTACCACTATGCATTATATTATAAATAGTTCTAATTGTAAAGAAATCTAAAAAATAAGTACAAAAAAGTCTATCTAAAGGTAGATAAAAATTTCTAGAAAAGTGGTAAAATTTTCTAAATTTTCTAATAAAATTACTGAATTCCTTTAGAGAGTAGCGTATATAACTTAATTATTATAGATTCTATAAAAATAATGATCTATTCATAGAAATATTTTCAATACGAACGGTAAAAACCGTTAGTTAGTTGTATTCACTTTGTAAGGAAAATAAAAATTAGCACTTACATGAATAGCTGCTATATCAGGCTCACACTTATAAAATAGAATAAAAACTTAAGCACTTATCACAAAATGAACTGTTGGTAAGTGCAGACGGGTCGAAAATTCAGACGCCAATGATTTGAAATTATATTAGGCCACTGCTTGTGGCGTCGCCATGGTGGGGTTCTCAAGGTAGCTGTGCGAGCGAGAGGGTACGAGAAGGAAAGAGACAAGACGAGGTCGAGCACGCTAGCGCCATCTCATATCAGTAAGGTTCAAGTATTTAATAGTAGTATTTAAGTATTTAATAGAGTACACTACAATCTTAAATCAATCTATTACAATCTTAAATCTTAGAATGCACAATAAAATCGCTATACAATATATTTAATTTTTTGATTTGACTCTTTTCAATAAATCGAGAATTTAAGGAAAAATTTTATACAAACACTGATATACTTTTGAGTTCTAGCATTTTTAATATTTATATAGTGGTTATATACCTACATGAATTTATTTTATCAAAATCATTGTTTCATCATAATAAATATTGATTTAGAGTTCACTACACTAAAATTACAGTTTTTTGCAAATAACAGAAGTATGTAATAGTTGAAATGAAGTTTTCAAATCTAGAGAATTTTGAAATTTAAAAATATACTTCATCTATTTCTGCATCACCAATCACAGGCGATGTGTGAAAGAGTACACACGTTATAAGAGCGAGCCAGATAAATAGTTTGCACAAACGATAGTTAGGTATAATTTTGAATTTCGAACGAAACTATACTCTAAATTTAACCTGTTAAAAGTAAAAAATAATAAAAAAAAACTTAAAACTTAAAAAATTAAGCTTAAAACTTTTAACTTTTAAACTTACGATCGCCAGTTGCGACACCATATCAAAACCTTAGATGACATGTATTGTACTGAGACTCAAAACATAGATGTTTTTAATATTTTTTAAGAAAAGAGGAAATTTGGAGTTTTGCCGGGGTGTTCAATGGGTGATGTTGTGGAATTTGTAAAATTTCATAAATTTGTGTTATTTCGGTTCTTAATGGTAGAATATTAACTATTAAATATTCGTTATCGTGCACAAATGTCGGCAAGTGGTACAACTTCTAAAAACGTGCTATTTTGTGTTTCCCTTCAAAACTCCCTAGGAACTTTCAGTAAAGCTTCTACCACTTTACTGAATCGACTGACATGACTCATAGACTGTACTGACTATATATTTGTACTTTGACTAGACTTCAGACTTGACGATATAGGAATACGGTGTTGAAAATTGAAACGAAAGTTCTATTTCCCGCCTTTCTAACTTGACACTGGCAAATAGTTTCAAGCCGATGCCATATATAAATATAAAAAAAAAAAATTTGACAAACGTCAATTTTACAAAACGTCAGTCATCTGAGGTGTAAATATATTTATTACAAAAATTTGCGAAATCCAAATAAATTATCTATTCAAATGAAAAACCTATAGAAATTGGAAATTTCAATTTTGCGTGGTAAAAAATGAGGAGATAATTGTGTTATGCGCTTATAAAAGTGTCTACAATATTGAACTGAGCGATTATTTGTTGTTTTTGCAACATTATAAAATGGAATACACTGCTCAAAATCTAGAAT
Source organism: Phengaris alcon alcon (assembly GCA_037179445.1). Taxonomy (NCBI): domain Eukaryota; kingdom Metazoa; phylum Arthropoda; class Insecta; order Lepidoptera; family Lycaenidae; genus Phengaris; species Phengaris alcon. The sequence goes on along the minus strand of JAYRCH010000207.1, from coordinate 3,737,785 downwards.
ATGCTGTATCCGTGTTTTATAATGGAGAACAAGCAGAACGTACGAAAGCGCATTCTTGGTTGACAACAGCACAAAAAGCGCCAGAAGCTTGGAATTTTGTTTGGGAACTAATGCAACCTTCTAAGGTAATTGATAACTATTCGAAAATGTATTTGATATATTAAGGTAAAGGTTTACAAATCGTTTCCCTTGAGAGGAAGAAGAGGAGGGTGGTGTAGTCATCTCGCCAAAAATTATGGTAATGTACATCTGAACTAGAATTTATAGCTATAAACTATCTGATAGTATGAGTATGATATAGCAAATATCTGATAGTTGAAAGTTTAATATTTTAATATTAATTTAACACAGGGAACAGAAATAAATTTTTATGCTGCAACAACATTACATACAAAAATATTACGATGCTGGAAAGAAGTGCCAGAAGACAGCTATGATGAACTCAAACAAAAGCTTTTGCAAGCTGTAATAGGATATGCTAAGGGCCCCATAATAGTCACCAACAGATTATGTATTAGTGTAAGTAACCATCCTTAATATTAATCTATGCTTTCATGACATTCTTATTTTGCCAAGTAAAAGATTATATTGTCTTTAAATATTTAATTTATTATCTTTAAAGATCAAAATATTTTTAAAGGGTACATACCTAATGCCTATATAATAGAATCCCAGAAAACATTAAAATTCTTTCCATTAATAAATTTTAAAAATATCAAAAATAGTTTTGGGAGCCCTGCCGCCCAAGTGGCGAGTAAAAATTTGCCAGGGGTCCCATATAATTGATACAACTGATACAGTGGTAGCTGCTACCCTGGATTGCATTAACCATTGTACACCTTGGGAATAAGATGGCTCCCTGCAAGGCTGCTTCTATGTACTTATGTATCTTGACTTTTGTCTTTTAACAAGATACATTACAGAATCTTTAATATATTCAAGACAAAACATTTGTCTTTGTTTTGTCTTGAAAAGATTAAAGATAGAATCTAAAAATTAATTGCATTCATATTTTGTAAAATGCAATTCATTTCTATATCAGTATAACTTAATATTTCTTTTTAGTTAGCTGCATTTATACTGCAGCAAGGTTCAAAGGATTTAGCTGAAATATTACGACCACTATCAACACCAGAAAATGCCTCTCTCTTGTTAGAGGTGCTTACTGTGATACCTGAAGAGGTAAGATAATAACTACATATTATTCAGTCCATTAATAAAATGTCCTTATGTTTGTACAAATAATATTAAAGTAATTAATGCATGGTATGCTGATTGCAATAGGAATACTATGAAAATAAAGTTGTAATGTAATGTGAAATGCTTTGAGTTGTTACTATGTCAAACTTTATTAATGAAGAAATGGGAATAGAATTTATAACCTTTTCATTCAAGAGCTTATAATTTTCGTCTTCACAGTACACCAGCATGACAATGAGAACAGCACTAAGGTCAAAAAATCGCGCAGCACTAAATCAAGCCAGTCATATGGTTTTAGATGATATGCTGAGGTGCCTGCAAACTGCTTTTGAGTAAGTTTTAACCATATTTTTGTTGCAACTAAATCTTTTTTGTGTTATATTGTAATGGATAAAAAAAATGGATGCAAGCATTCAGTGAAATTTGTGGTTTTTAAAATACTATTACAGACTCTCATATACTTAAGAATTATAATAAAATCAAAAGCTATTTAGATAAGCATGACTAATAACATTTTTTTTTAAATAAAAAACTATAACCCCACTACCTATATATTATAATATTTCCTATGTTGCCTGGGCCATTATTATGAATCTATTGTCGCCTCATTCATTAAAATCGGTATCGGTATAAAATCAGTAATTTGGGCACTATGGTGGAACAAACATAGACAGAGACTTCCAAAATCATTACCCTCCTATTAGTCCTTTTGGCTTCGCCAAGTCAGGTAAAAATAGCTACATCACAATATAGTTTTTAATGTCACAACTTTATTTATGTCTTATAACAACTGTTCTTTGTTTTCAATAGTGACTACAGTAAAGAACCACCAAATGAGGCTACTATCCTATCGTGGACGAATGCAGCGAACTGTGCAGCCAGTTGGCTAACATTGGGCGGAGAAGATTCCCTTGAAAGTGGTGCTACAACGTTGCCCGAGCGATTAACCTTGTGCAGGGCATTACAGACTGCTGTGCATGTTCTATACACGTGAGTATTTGGAAATAATTTTACAAATTTATGTGTTAATAAGTGTTGCCCAAAATTCCTTATCAGTATATTGTGGGGAAACCACCCCATTTTGCCGTGATAAAAATAAACCTATATCCTTCCCCATGGTCTAGAGCTGTACTGAATCTTATAGATAGGTGGTGTAGTGTATGACAGGCAGAAAGTAAAAGTTACTTTCACATTTATTGAAGTAAGGTGTGTTGTAAAAATGCTAGGTATTTTACAGGGGCGTGCGCTCCATATAGGCAGAAATGCAGTGCTTTACTTGTCATTCACAGATATTTTAATAAAACGTTCGTACGTTTTAGATGACTTTAATAATTAATTAATAGTATATAAATTAATTAAAAAAATATAATAACTTAAAAACGCCTAATATTTTATAAATAGCAACTCATGCGGTTGCTTTGTGCAGGACAAATCATCGCATGTATGTGTAATTTTCATACTTTGCAAACGCACACACCCATGAATATCGACATGATTTTAAAGCGGTAACTCCAGCGGCAGGCGATGGCTCTCGGCTTCCGTTCGGCTATCCCATCGCTTCCGAAAACCACCGAACTGGCTTGTCGGAAATTATTCGTTGCCTATAATCCGAGTGAAAAGAATAGACGGAAATCTAATAAATCACGTATGCACATTAAGCATTTTTGTTTAGTAAGGTTTTATTTGTTTAAATAGAAAAAACGTTTTGTGTTTCGCGGGGGCCATATTGCATATTTCATGTGATAAGCATTGTTTACAATTTAATCGCTCCAGTTTATTTATAGTTTTCTTAAAAGATTTTTCATTTTAACATTTGAAAGTGTGTACATTTAACAGTTTATTACTGAGTTTCTATAATAATTGTAGTGATTTGCTTTTACTAGTAAGTTAGTCGATTTTTTTTAATGTTATTTGACTGTGAGGTTTTGAAAATGTGTGTTTATTAAACATTAAAATAACAAGTTCTCACAATTGTCATTCAGTGAAAAGATTCAAATTCTGTCTAAAGGTAGGTGTGTACCCGAGTTACAACAATTAAACCAGCAAAAAAATAATGTAACTCGAAAATTTCATGTTAAAAGTTATGAAACGTATAACTGGCTGTGTGGTTGTGTACACAAGATTAAATTATATTGTTTTCCTTGCATATTATTTAGTAATTTACATCGGGATATAGTAATCTCAAGTAACTGGAACCTTTAATATGTGAAAATTGAAGCTGACTGGTGAGTAGTTATAATATTTTAAAATATGCTTATTATTTTACTTATTAGAATTTCTTCCGCCGCGACGATCGATCGCTGTTTTGTCTGCGTTGCCGTAGAAGATGTACATGAATAGTAGTACATCTAAGACTTGCTCTGTTGGCATGGTTTCGACTTAGAGATCCGTCGCTTGGCTGTAGCTATGCTAAAAATCTATAAACGAAAAAGTTTTTGTGACCGAGTACTTCGCCGCATACCCAGTGTCATAATCCTGTGTACGCCACTGGTATTTTATTACATTTATTTAAAAAAAATTGTAAACATTAAACAATTTCTTTTATATGTAAGTACCCTTTTAAAATGAGATGAATTCCTTTGATTATGTCTATATTATATACTTAACTAAAAATATATACTTCTAATAATAAAAATAATAAGCAAAATAGAATATAGTAGGTAGGATAATTTGATAGTAGTAGTTAATATAGGAACGATATATTACTATCAGCTGGAGCTCGCGATGCAGCGACGGCGCAGTAGAAGCGTGCGAGGCTTGCCTACGCTGCGTGCGCGAGGCCGCCACCGCTGGCGCCGCGGACCGCCATCCCGTCGCCGCGCTGCAGCTCATGGCCGACATGGCCGCACTGGCCGAGCGCGTGCTCCAGACGCCCCTGGAGTTGGATGCTCCTGATTGGATTAACGAGGTGAAATAATGACTTTTCTATACATATAAGTCGTTAGCAATATAATTATTATTTATTTTACTTTCGCTGGTGTAAGTAAAATAATTATATTCCTGTACTGCTCACACAGTAACTTTGACCGCCGTCATCATAATAATAAGTATTGTGTTGTGGACTGCGACGTCTTGGTTCTGCGCTTCCTAGCACAGAACCCTAGGGATTGGCAAATGGAAAAAAAATATCGATATTTATCGTATCGATATTTTTCAAATATATCGATATATATCACCCAAGAAATATCGATATTTCGATATATCGATATTTTTTGCCCAATTTGCAATTATTTATAAAAATTGCACAAATTATCAAAATTTTAAAGCAAATATACATCTGGCTGTTTCAACATAAGTTTTATTATTTAAAAAAATTTTTTTGAATTGCTCGACATAAAAAAAAGAAACAAAATAAAAAAAAACATTATTCAAACCAGTATTTGTCTGATATTGACATCAGGAGCACTCTTTGTTTGATGTGTTCCCCTGTTAATCTGCTCCTATCATTTGGCACAGCCAAATTTACCACTGAAGCTACTCTTTCAGATGACACTGAAGATGCTTGACAAATCAAATATTTTAGAGCGATATCCGAGAGAACCGGCGTGAAATGTTGACAATTTACCCAGAACTTTATTGGATCAGATTTTCTTTCTAAAAGTGGTTGGTCCAAATACTGCTTCAGTTCATTGGGGACACAGCTACTGCTTTGAACCTCTGACGAAGCTATGCTCAGATTTAATAATTTCTCATGTCTGGACCAGATAGAGGACCCACTAGCTTGTTCTGATGCTGCTTGATCAGGATTTTTATCCGGAGAACGTTGTCCTCTACGCCGATGTTCTGCATGTAACTCAGCACTAATTTTGGATATAGCATTTGACACGACAATTGGCGAGGTAAAGTGGATACGCTTGAACCGAGGGTCCAAAACAGTAGCTACTGAGAGAAAAGGATTTCTTTCTAAAGGAGCTAGTTTGTCTTCAACTTTTTTGAGTAAAGCCAACCCTACCTTACAATCAACCCTAAAGAGGTTGATGGAGTTGCTTGATCTGTAACTTGGGTAACTAAATTTGTAATAGGAATGGCTAAGCTTGACGTTAAGTTCGCTCCACTTATTTCCTCAGTAGCTTCTTTGAAAGGGCCAAGAAGAGCAATAAAATCTCGTATCACATTAAGTTGCGACGATGGAACCATATCTGGTGTATTTTTGTTAGTTTGGCTTTTTGTGGCTAAAATTTTAGCTACTAGTGCAGACAGTTTAACGAATCTCTCTAGCATGTCAAAGCAAGAATTCCATCTAGTGCTGACAGCTTGTATCAATGTCAACACCTCACCTTCTTTTTTTTCCACATGATTCTTGTTCGGCTCGTAATTGGTCCATAGCATTGACTGACTGCTTAAAGAACGTCACAATGGTTTTGACGTGATCGGTAAGTGCTGAAAATTCTTTAATTTCTTTCAGTACTCCATCAACTACAAGGTTTAAGACATGAGCCATACAGGGAATCCGATGATTATCACCTAAAAACAATCGTACCGCTGATACTATATTTACGCCGCCATCAGTGGTAATTGATACAATTTTAGTTTTGTCAATTTCAAACTCTTCACATATTTCTTTCCAACATTCTTGAATGTACTGTCCGGTATGACCCTAAAAGTATATTTGTACACTGTAAAATGTAATAATTGCAAATCAAAATAATTTAGAGGTGGGGTTAAAATTATAAAGTACATCAAATATACCTGAGAAAGTTCCTGGGCGCATAAGTTCAGGCTCTGAATGACAGGCGATGGCGATCCGTCTACGATGTCAATAACGTGAACCGTCAATACTAAAAAACTTCTTGTAGAATTAGTAATTGTAAGTATGTCACTTGTGAAACATAAAAAAGTTCTCTTTCAATCTTTTTATTATGACCTCCTTTGTAGTATTGTATCTGTTTTCTATTAAGTGAGTATGAATGTAAAAAGTATCAATTATTTGACTGCAATTAAATATTAAAAATATAAATAAGAACAAAAGTTATTTAGAGACAACCTTTTTTCTTGAAGGCAGTTTATAGAGAGGGCAAACTGTGCGAATAAATTTTTGTAGTCCCTCTTTTTCTACGCATGACAGTGGTAAATTGTCCTTGCATATCATATAAGTTAATGCTTGTGTAATTTCACAATGTTTTTGTCCACCTTCTGAAATATAAAAATTGTCTTAAGTAATATCATTTAATATAATTGACATTTACTCAGAAAAAAAAATAGTTTGAAAACACAAATATAAAAAAGTCACATTCACATCTAAACTATCGATATATTTACAAATTGATTGAGGAACATCACTAAAATTTGTTGTGAATCACTCTGTTTATCGGAATGTATGAATGAATGTTATTTTATCAAAACTAAGATAAAAATATATATTTTTAAAAACCGTGACACTAAGATACTACCTTCAAAGCTTGAACTTCTCTCAAAACAGCTTGGTAATGTAGGTTGTATTTCTTGCATTGGTTTTCTTTTTTTCGCGGCTTGTTTGAAGAATTGAGTTTTTTGAGAATGTGCAGAATTTTCGCTTATCTCTTGTATTTCTGAATCGTCATTAGATGTACTCGTACTTGGTATTGATAAAGTAACCTGACAATAGTCAACAGAACAAAAATAATTACAAATCATAACCTATTTACAAAGTTGTCTAACTATTGCAATTTTAGTTTGGATATTGAGACTTACATCAACACTGGTGTCATCAAAGTTTGCCGACGCAACATCTTTAGTCGCATTGCTAGACTTTTCGGTTTCTTTCGATGAATTTTGTATGTCTACCATTTGTAAATAAGCAAATTGGTGCTTCGTTTTTTAAATGTGTTGCCAAATTTGTAGTGTTTCCACAAGTTTTATACGTTTTACCGCACAAGTTGCAAGAAACAGGTTCTTTGTTCCCACTTTTTTTAAAGAACTTCCATACGGCAGACATGACGTTTAACATAAATAGAATTCACACAAAAAAAAAAAACAATGAGCTACGCTTAGTTTACTCGTGACAACACAACAAAACAACGTTCGTACCAACACTCTAAAATGCAGTCAGTCCAGTGCAGTAATACCAACCAAACCAACAAGCAATGTCATTGTCACAGACAAGCAAGTCATAGAGTGTAATTTTTGTTTGTGTTTGAAGCAAAGAAACTAAACCCATACAGCCTACTGCATATATTCTAAATTTAAGAAATCGGATTGGTCAAAAACATGATGTGACGCATAAGCAGACAGCAGAGCTTTAAAAATATATCGATTTTGATATCTGAAAATAAATATCGAAAATTGATATATCGCGGGAAAAAATATCGCTAATTTATTTATATATTATTTATTGCCCAATATATTTTATGCCCGATATTTTTTGCCCAAGCCTACAGAACCCTAGAGGATCCCTAGGCTTAAATATCCTTCTTATGTTTGAGTGGTGATAATAATAATACAGCAACAATGCAACAATTGTGATATTCTTCTTTATTGGTACATATGAGACAAGAGATGTTTAACACAGAAACGTATTACATATGAGAGATGCTTAACACAGATATGTCTACACTATATATATAGCCTTTTTTAATCTAACTAAATAGGCTGCATGTGACATCTGTCAATGTAAGACATTGACTTATCTACTTTTTATACCTAACGACTTTAGCAACAATAAACTGGTGTTGTTGCACGTATTTAAACCTCTTACACTACCCCCTGCGAACTAACCGGCCTTTATTGTCTGTTAGGAGCTAGTGACGGCGCTGGTGACGTGCTGCGTGGCGACGTGTGAGTACCACACGCGCGCTCTGGTGCTGGCGGTGGAGCGGGCTGAAGCGGCGGGGGGCGGGGCGGCGGACGTGGCGGGTGGCGGGGCGGCGCGCCTTCTGCAGCTGTTGCTGGCGGCGCAGGCGGCGCCCGGACACTACCCGCTGCACGAGACACGCTCGAACCTATTGTTCAGTCTGTGGTACACTCTACAGGTAAGTTTACTTTTTTCACTGAGCTGTTTTGCTGCTGCTGTATTTGTTTTTTGTATATGTAGGCTTTTGTTTGTATGCCGCAGATGTTCTTTTATGATGATAATCTAAAGTTTTGGAGTACTAAATGTTTAATTTCCAAGGACTATTTGAGATTATGTAATAAATACTCATTACTTTTAGTTACTTAGGTACGATATGGATACAAACAAGACTTTATCATTTATTTTATTTACTAGGACGAAATACTTAATATGGCCGACGGTAAAAGCAAAATAAATCCAGTATGGCAAGACGTTTTCACGCAGTTGCTTCTGGCTCTAATTAAGAAATCCGAGATGCCGGCGGAATCGGCTCTCTCTCGCGACGACCAAGAATTGCTGCGCTGCTACAGACAAGACGTTTCCGATGCAGTTGTAAGTATTATAATTTCATAAATTAAACCTGTTTTTTATTGTTAATACATAAATGATAAATGATTAGTGCTGCAAATACAAGTATATTCAGCATTTTTATCATTGCCCTATTTGCAGCCAATTAATATACTGGCTATATGTTATTTCAGATGCACTGCTTCAGTATCCTTGGCGATAGGTGCTGGGAGGTGACCGCGAGCGCGTACGCAGCAGCGGGCGTGGAGGCGGCGCGAGAGGCGGCGCTGCACGTGTTCGCGTCGCTGGCGGACGCGGCGCCGCACGGCCGCTATTCGCTGCCGCTCGCCGCGCTGCTGCAGCACGCGCTACGCGTGGCCGCTGCTCCGCAAGCGAACTCGCGAGCGTTACCTACCGCGCTCGAGTGCCTCGGTTAGGATTTTTAGTATTGATTTTATTGTGTTGTTTACGTACGACATTTATGTGGCGCAGCCATAAACCAATTTCAGTATTTTTATGGCCCAAACAGGTCACTTTTGAAACTAGTCGTATGACTGATATGGGGGGTTGAAATATTTTGTCTTTTCCCCCTCCCCTCGGATCTTCATTTACCAGATTGACTACGTCCTACCTAATGGATGGTACAAATTATTACCAGGTTCGTACGCATCGTGGCTGGGTTCGCTAGAGGGCGAGGAGTTTGGCGCGGCGGCGGCGCTGGCGGGTGCGTGCGTGAGCGCGGCGGGCGCGGCGCTCCCGCACAGTCCCGCGGCCGCCGCGCTGGCGCTCCGCAAGCTGTGTGCCGACTGCAGCGCGCCTGCCGCCGCTCTCGCCGCAGATATAGTGCATGTCACGCAGGTAGGAATATTGTTATACCGATATAAAATAACATTAAAAAAATTATCAAATATTTTGCAAGATAATAATCATCAAGTTTAGTTTAAAACCTTACATCTATAAAGTAAATACGTAATTTTATTTACCTGTGGTGAACGGTAAAACGGTCAACCGTAGAACAATATAATACATTAACACAACATTTATCGAAAATCCATTGTACTCAGAGCGCGGAAGTGGGACGTGACCTGTGGACGCGGCGGCAGCTCCTAAGCGCGGCGGGCGCGGCTTTAGCGGCAAGCGAATTGTCGCACGCGGCGCCGCTGCTGCGGACGCTCGCGGACCAGCTCACCGCTGAACTTACGCAGCAGGTAAGCTAAGTACCAATAAAACTAACTCTTACCGATTTTACATCTTAAGTAACCCCGAAAAAATCCGTAGAGGCATTTTTTTTGCAATATTATTCGCGAAAACATTAGAAATAGTAATAGGCAAACTATAGACTATGATATGTATTTACCATTCCAACTTTCACATTACGTGATATTTCTCTCAACTATTCTTATCCTATTGTCTGGCTGTTGAAAAAGAAAAGTTTTTCGAGAAGGCTAGAGCGTTTCAACTGAGATTTATAATTATTATATTGTCCAGGCGGGTGCGCGAGGACGCGGCGCGGGGTGCGGCGCGGCGGAGGGCTGCGTGGCGCTGATGAGCGCGCTGGCGCCGGCGCCCGCGCTCGCCTCCAACCTGCTGCGCGCGCTGCTGCCCGCGCTCGTGCTGCTGCCGCAACACCAGCATCTTGTCGAGGCAAAAAAAACTATTTTTGTGTAAATTAAAAACAATAAAATAACATGTTATTTTTATTGTTACGGAAATTTTGCGAAACTGAATTGAAATATAATTGATATTATTCGAGATTTAATTATAAATGATATCCCAGCTTTTTAAAGTAAGAGTATTTTATTATGTAGTGGTGGTAAATTTGACCCTTGGCAATGTTGAATTATGTCAAAGGTATTATTATACCACAATAATAAGATTGACTTGCACTAAAAATGATGTATATTACAGCCTATGTTCAACATACTGAAGCACACGCTGTCGTCGCTCATGGGTGACTGCATCCCCATGATCAACGAGATCGGCGAGCTCACGGTCGCCGGCTTCACGATGCACCCGTGTCCCGCCGGCCTGGACGTTGTTAAGCTGGTGAGTTTCATCATCATTAAGTGCCATCTTCAATTATGTCAAAGGTGAGATGTCATATTTGATATCATATGCGACTGTACTGTATTGTTAGGGTCGGTTTTTATTAATTTGACATGTGTGGAACAGATTGTACTATTCGCGGCGGACGAGTGGGGCGGGGCGTGCGGCGTGACGCGCGAGTGCGTGTGCACCGCCGCGCGCACCCTCGCTGCCGACGCTGCCGCAGCACCCGACCTAGCCGACGCGCTCTACACGCTGCTACTAGCGCTCACACGCAAGAAGCCGCACACGCTAGACTGGATCGACCCTATGCTACACGATCTTGTCAACTTAGGTAATTGATTTACTTAGAATAATATAAGTGGTCATTATTTACAGACATTTTGAAACATCTAATAGACGATTAACCACGGTTTTGTTTTATCAATTGGAGATATTAAGCTATAGCTTTTATCGCTGGCTTTGAGCGCGGCGACCGAATCAAGAAATTCCGTAACGAAAATAAACCTAACACCGGGGGGTGTTAGGTTTATTTTCGTTACGGAATTACGGAACTTCGACCGACACAGCAGTGCGGCGTTGAAAGACGTGCATCGTCTAACGTCGTTTCAGTTTGGCAGACTTCGGCACGGTGCTTGTGTGCGTCCGACTAGACGTATGCGTGTAGACTTACTATGCAATAGCTTTACCGCGGCAGTCCCCGAGTGCCACATGTATTTTTTTATGTTTAATAATGGTATGCAGCGTGCGAATGCTTGCGCGTGTGGGAGAGCGGCGACGCGCGCGCGGCGTGTGGGTGGCTGGCAGCGCTGGCGGCGCGGCGGGCGAGCGCGCTGCGGCCCGCTGCGCCGGCGCTTGCACACCAGGCGCTCTGTACTATAGGTGCGTTACAATGGTGACTACTAAGTATTAAGGGCTAACATTAACGTTAATAACACGTTCATCGAACACTTTTTTTATTTTTAATTCCAGTTTTAAATTACAAATTTTAACTTTTCGATAATTTTTTCTATCTTTGATGAGTAAGTTATAACATCTTTCCTTTCGCTTTCTGACGATTAAAACTGGAGCGAAAATGTGTAACACTTCGGACGCATAATGTAAATTTATTACTATTGTCTTACAGATCATAATATTATGCAACTACTGGAAGGCTATTAATATGTAATATGCTTTATTTAGGCGGTGCGGCCCCTCGTGCTCAGTTAGAGGCGTTAACGGAGCTGCTGCTGGCGTTGAACCGCGCACAGTGGGTGGAGACGGGTGCGGGGGAGGGGCTGGGAGCGTGGCTCGCAGCCGCGTTGGCGCCGGCCGGCTTCCCCACCGCGCACGCCACGCCCGCGCACAAGAACAAATTCCTCACCAACGTGATCAAGTGAGTGAAGCTATGTTAAACAAAATAGGACAACAGTATACTCTGATTATTATTTATAACCTCAATCTGAAAAATTACAACCTTAACTTCAATCTATCTCTACTAAGTGACCAAGAAAAAAGAGAAGGCGCAAAATATTGTTATATCACTGAAATTAAAAATCGGACTCTACTAGTACAGTAGTAATTCGCATTTTACACATGTATTTGGCGACAGGACTTCACTGCTACAACACACACACAACACTGACACAACTACACACAACCAAAGTAAACTAAAAATCTAACAAATTATTTTAAATTATGTCTATTCCTTCAGGGAAAGAAGTAGCAAGCGACGGCTGTTGGAGACAGTGCAGGAGTTTTCGCTGGCGTGCCGCGGTCTCATAGACACCGAGTACGCACGGCAGACGCTCGCCGCTAAATCCATTTTGGCTTAAAGTGGCAGAAGTCTCGACCGACAACAGCCAACTAGAATGGAGTATTTAAAACGAAAAAATATGTGTACGTGTGGACTGAAGGAACTACCTGAATTTCCCCAAAATAAGTATAGCAACTTTTAATAGAAGTCTAAAAAAAATTATAGAACAAATCTGGGAATTCGTAAAAAGATAGTTTAAGAACTACAGCCCTCAGAGTATGGTCCCTCAGTTCACACACCGCTATTTTCTAGATCTCGATAAGTATGTGGAAAATTATGTTTTTTTCACTACAGAATTTTAGTAGAACTTTTGTAAAAGTTTTTACAAATTTATCACATACATTTCTGATGAAATAAAAATCTATAACCACCGAAGTGTGGTTGGTCCCTCAGTTCACACAAAAGTGACATATTCATTTCGCGTTATATTACTGACTGTTTTAATTATTTTTCTACGTAGAATTTTTGTACAAAATTTGTAGAACAAAAAGGCATTCGGCGCATTTTGAAGATATCAACCATCATGTTGGGTCCCTCATTTCACACACTGGTGTATAAGAAAAACTCAACTATCTATTAAACGAGAAATTTATCAGAAAAAGAGTTTGTCAAAGCTTTTTGCTCTTGGAATAGCACATAAAATATTTAACTTCTTGCTTCCTAGCTGAGATAATGTTAATTTTTTAATTCTATGAAAATAAAATGAGGACAGTAGCTAATATATTGTGTATCTTATACCTTATTAAATTTACATTTTGCTTGCAGTTTCACAGCTTTTCACTATTTACGGGTTCATAGTACTACAAGCAACCCTTATACCAATTATTAACTATTAGGTCATTACATATGAAATTGGCGTTGTGTAAAGGAGGAACATAAAGTAGTTTTTTTTAAACATCATATACTTCTTTAAATAAAGTATATACCATTGCTATCTATGCACTTTTGCCATCTCATAGGTAGTTCATCGATTCCTTTACTAAAAAAACCATTCGGACAGGAATCAAAAAAATCTTTGAAGGCGCTATGGACTGCCCCATCGGAGTTGAATTTTTTCCCTTGCAAGAAGTTATCCAAATTTCGAAAAAAATGGTAATCTGTTGGAGCGAGGGGTACGGTGGATGTCTTAGACATTACAATTGAATCTCCTCTAATTTAGTAGCCGTCTGTTGTGCAGTGTGTAGTCTAGCGTTGTCCTGAAGCAGCAGTGGCCTAGAGCGAATGACCAACCTCGGTTGTTTAGCAGCTAGCTTTTCCATCATGATTTGCAGTTTCTGGTAATAGACATCTGCCGTAATCGTCTAGCCAGATTTGAGGAAGGTGTAGTGAACGACACCGGCACTAGTCGACTAAACGCTCACAAGTAACTTTTTCTGAGTAAATTTTCGCTTGGAGCAGGCTTTGGCTGGTTCGCCAGGGTTCAGCCATTGCGATGAGCGTTTCCGATTATCGGACAGGATCCACTTTTCATCACAAGTAATGATTCGATTTAAAATTCCTTCATTATTGTGCCGGTTGAGTAATGTGACGCAGCAGTCGATGAGCGTTTGTCGGTTTACTGCACTCAGTTCATGAGGTACCTTTCAAGCTTTTTCACCTTCCCAATTTGCTTCAAGTGGATTAAAACAATTTTTTTTACTAACACCGCAGCCTGCAGCTAACTCGGACGTGGTTTGCAATGGGTCCGCTTCCACAATAGCCTTCAATTCTTAATTATCAACTTTGGTCTCCGTCCGTCCACGGAGCTTCTTCTGCAGGTCGAAATTTCGTGAACGAGAACGTTGGAAAAACGCGCTTTGTTTTCTTTTGCGACACCGCCGCCATACTTATCATTTATCCTTCAAGCCGTTTCTGCAACACTGGTTCCATGGTGGAACTCGTACTCGAAAGTAATACGATATTTCAAGTTTTCCAATCAATTGATTTGTTTTTTCCTCTTTTCGAAATCCGTAATTACGGATTTCGAAACACAAATGCATGAGTAAATAGCGGTATAAATTTGAAATTGAAATTCCTAACCAAAGAAGATATATTTGAGATCAGTGGCCAGTACGACAAAACGCCAATTTCACATTCAATTCATTTATTTGCCAAGAATATGGTACAGTAGGTGTTTAGGTACATATTTTATTGAGTTCGACATATTCTACTACATAAATAGTGTGCAAATATTTTCAGTTTTCAGAGTTATTTAAAAGTTATTTCAGATTATAATATTTAATAGATTAGAAATGGTTGTTATAATTACATTAATGAATAATATAGTCAAAATTATAAAAACGTCAAAATAAAAGGTCAGATTTAACAATAAGATACAAATTAAATTAATAAAATATAATGTAGTGTCATTTTTAACGTTTGAATGTTTGATTTTGTTCACGAATAAACACATATGTAAGGACCCAATATTTGTGGTTTCGTTCTGCCCGCCCTTATCTCGGTCCGTTCTTGCTAACTCCTTATATGTAATTATGTATATAAATAGATGAAATTTGATATTTATATTTACTATTTACGGATTTGTTACGAGAACTGGGCCTCTGATTTAGTACACTATACAACTATCTCCATGTCCTCCTTGTCAACAAAAGTAACCAAATTTTGTACCACCTCCATGCAAACGTAAACATTGATAATATAATATGCATTTTACGATTAATGTAATCTATTTTTCTCTATTGATTTATTTCATTTAAGCCGGTTGGTAGGCGATTTTCAACAAATATGACAAGGCGATTTGTGAAGCGACTAGCCTCACGGTTAAATCTTCTTTAACTTCTAATGACATAATCACCATCTACAAAATATGTTGTCAAAAAGTAGACCCTATGGTGCTTACGTAAAACTTAAACGGTCCCATATATATTTACTGAAAAGTTATTAATTTGAAATTACAAAAAGTGATTTATTAATTAGAACAAAGATTTTTATTTTGTATTAAAAGTACCTACTGTGGAGAAAACCCCAAAGGGCAATATTAGGATAGCTTTCAACAAAGTGTAACTGGTATTTTTGCCCATTCAGACAGTGTCTCAATGGTCGAATCAATTATAAATTAGCTATTTAATTTACAAAATTGTTTTAATTAAGACCGGGACACCCAATCCATGGATGCTTTCACACCACGTCAATCTGGTCCCGTGGTAAGTTCTCGAAGAACTTGTGTTACACTTGTGTAAATATATTTGCGCTTATATATAATACTTTAAACACAATATATATATATATATAATACTTTTTCTTAAATATCCCAATTATAACCCAGGAACACAGATTTTTTTTTTGTTCCCTGAGCCTAACCACTGAGCCACGGAGGTCGTCAAAATCTGTATATATTATGTCTATAGTAATATACTATTAATATAATTAAATATTATTAATATAAATATGTGTAATTCGTAATTAGTAATACACTTAATAAATATTTATAACTAAAAATATAATAAATATTAGGTGCAGTCATAATATTATATTATAATCTTTGGTGCTGTCCTTATTTTGTTGTGTGGTAAACATACTTTTCATATTTTCATAGTACCAAAAAATTTCAATTATCTCTATTCAATTATCAATTATAAAAAAATATTTTATGAGCTAACCCAAGAGAAAAAAACTTTGACAAAAATTTAAGTATAGTAGACTTTCTAATATTTTGCTCGTTTAATAGATAATTGAGTTTTTCTTATACACCAGTGTGTGAACTGAGGGACCCAACATACATATCTTCAAAATGCGCCGATAGATTTTTCTGATATTTTGTCTACAAATTCTACAAATTTTGTACAAAAATTCTACGTAGGCAAATAATTAAAAAAGTCAGTAATATAACGCGAAATGAATATGTCACTTTTGTGTGAACTGAGGGACCACACTTCGGTGGTTATAGATGTTTTATTTCTGATGCTATGTATTTGATAAATTTGTAATAACTTTTACAAAAGTTCTACTAAAATTCTATAGTGAAAAAAAACATAATTTTCCACATACTTTTGAGATCTGGAAAATAGAGGTGTGTGAATTCAGGTAGGTTCCTCAGTCCACACGTACACAAAAATATTACTATTTATTTCGGTAAATATCAATTCTCTTCCTACAAAATTTCTGAATTGCGTCTTTAAACGTAAAATACGTTAAAAGTCCATAAGCTTTAAATCGGTAATATTAATTTAATATTTGTTGCTGGCCACAAAATATCCGGTGATTTAGCCAAATACATTCTGCAACCATGTTTAGTTAGATTAAGCATGTGGTTGTGATCCTATACAAAAAAAAAACCACAAATTACGTACAAATTTCGTACTAAACTCTCAGTTCAAAATATTGGTAATTAATAAAATTGTGCATTGTCAATTTTGTCTGTACGGACACCTCTCAGCTTACGATAATTTTATTACAGTACGAAGTTTTATTTATTATATTTTTTTAAGGGACAGGATAAAATAGATTTATTTTTGTAATAGATCATCTAGATTTGTACAGCCAATGTATTAGATTTTTTTAAACGTCCGGTTCCAATTCAGTCAGTTTTAAATCCCCACTTAAAAATATTGACTTATAAATATATTTTATTGAAACCGACCGTTTGCTTTTCTCCTTACAGTTAATTTTATAAGTTTGTAAATATAGTGTACAGTGTACGTTGACTAGAACTAAAAATAAATATCATAGCATCGTAGTTTTATTTACAAGTAAAACAACAAAACGAATAACTTTTTTTGTAACATAAAAAATAACCACTTTAGTATAATATATGTGGACTCCAAACGCAAAGACCATAAACAATTAAAAAATATCAGTCATCAAAACCTATAAAGTGAACCTTACAATAAAAGGAAGCCAAATTATTGCAAAACAGATTATATCTTATCCTATTTATATAGACACACAATACATACCGATTAAACAGATACAAATTCTATTTTATATATTAAATGAGACTGTGGATTATATAAACCGAATATTCAACATTAAACAGCTCATAGAAAGTAGTTTCAATCACTCTTTTTATTTTTTTTAAACGGGCAAATGGCCCACCACACATTCCCACCACTGCAACTCCTGTGTAGCCAGGATCGACAGCGGTAACCTTCGACAATATATTCGATAGTTTCAATCACTTACGATTTATTCGGTTTACACACTGGGCTTAATTTTTTTAAGTCGAATAATTGTCTAATATAAGCTATTGCAGTAATCTAACTAACTCCAAAAATATGCTTTCTTATAAACTACGGTCTTTTGAGAAATATTAAATATTATTTTAAATACATGATTAGTCCACAAAGTTACTTACAAGTAAAATGTTGGTATATTATTCAATTAATAATGATTTTCTACACAAAATGGTCTCAATCCTATTAAAACCAGAGCACTGATACACAATGCAGATAATAGAATACCTGTTAAATATTATTAATGTGACCTTATAAATATTATGAATCTTAACCGCCAAAGATGGTAGGGCGGAAGATTCAAATGATTTCATTTTTTTTCTTTTAAAGGAATTCATTATTATGTAATATGCGAAAACGTATGGCCATGGAGACTAAAGTAAAGGAGCACCATCTCCCTAAGACAGAAAAGTGTCCCACAAAAGTAGTTAAATAATAGTTCCAAAACTGGCCTTAATGGCGATAGAGTCAAAAGGGTGTGTGTTGTGCAATAACGGCCGATTTACATTTCAATAAGTACAGTAGCGAGTTAACTTGCGTCATCGGCGAGTTAAATTGTTATTATCGTTTGAACGGCAAAAGCGAGTTAAGTTGTAAGTTGTTAATTAAGTTGACTTAAATAGATCGCCATCCTATTTTTCGGCGAGTCCAGTGCGAAGTGACCCCCCCTGTCGCGTCTCCCCCACCCTGCCAACTTAACTCGCCGGCGTGTAGACGGCCGGGTTTAGTACAGTCCATAAGTTTGCGACAGCGGCCGCGGTAATGGTCATGTGTTATTGTTTTAAGTAGTGTAAAAATGAAGTGGTCTGATAATACTACCATAGCATTTGTAGAAGAATACCTAAAACATGAGTGCTTATTTAATTCAAAATGTAATAATTACCGCAATAAAGTAGCTAGAGATGCGGCAGTTATTAAAATTTGTGAGGTTATGAACATAAGTGGTTTTGGCCCAAAAGAGGTTCTCTCTAAAATAAAAAGTATCAGGTCGGCATATAGCCAAGAACTTAGAAAAATAAGCGATTCCAATAAAAGTGGAGCAGGAACAGATGTGTACATACCAACATTGAAATGGTTCACATTATACGATGATGTCATGAAAGATAAAAATTTAACACCAAAAGAAAGCCAAAGTAATTTGGTAAGTAGACTGTTTTATTATTTCGGGTACATATTTATTATTTCGGTAAACATATATTTAATGTATCATTCTTAATTGCCAATTCACGGAGCCATCTCCAACAAAATAGCTAGCGTAATTATCGCGCACCATACGGGCGTCCTCTGAGGACCGATTGCTATTGCTTCTAGGTAATTGTATGAAACCATTGCTTGGCACATCTCTCCAATTACCAAGTTTTATTTGACCAGTGTTGATATCTTCTTCGTCGATTGTTACAGAGTCATCCACATTTTTTAAATACCTGAGCCAGTTATGTAAAGCACAGCAAGCCTTTACAATTTTTATAACTTTGTCTGGATGAAATGGTAGAGGTTTTTCAAATATTCTAAAACGACTAACAAGAATACCGAATGCATTTTCAACTATACGACGGGCTCGAGAAAGTCTGTAGTTGAATACATTCTGAGCAGTGGTCATATTACCGCTTTCGCCATACGGCTTCATTAAATAAGTTTTCAACGGAAAAGCATTGTCCCCCACAATACAGTGATTCGCTGGTAGCATACTTTCCAATCGATTGCTGATGCTACATCTTTGAAACACGCCTCCATCGGAACCTCTGCCGTTGCAACCAACGTCGATATATAAAAATTTGTAGTCATCGTCAACCACAGCCATGAGCACTATGCTATTTTGATGTTTGTAATTATAGTAATAGCTTCCTGCTTCAATGGGCGCCTTTATTACAATATGATTTCCATCGATAGCGCCAAAACATCTGGGAAGTTCCATTTATTTTCAAAACCATCTGCAATTTTTTTTCCACTGGTTTTCATCACTAGGAACCTGAAACCAAAAATTTTATTTATGTATTATTTTCAGAACTCTGCGGAGACTGCAGTGAAAGGGATAACTACACCCGTCGACGAGTCTATCAGCCAGGAAGTTCCAGAGTCTAGCAAAGATTCTCAAGATACACCCATTACACAAGAAGCTGCTAAGAAACCTGTGTATAGTCGCAAAAGAAACATCAAATATTTAGAAAACTTGGTGGAGAAAGTCAAAGCTGTTGGAGATATGGTGCAAACTCCAACGGCAAATAACGAGTTCGATATTTTTGGGAGAAGTGTCGCTGCACAATTAAATGCTATGCCTCTTTTGCTGGCATTACAAGCGCAATCACATATTCAAAATTATCTAACATCTTTTCGTATGCATATTATAGCGAATCCGTTAAACCTTCAAGCTTTTTCCCCTTCTCCACCGTCTTTCACGACATATATTTCTTCGTCTTCACCAACAGTAAATAGCTCCGTTTCAGGAGTTTCTTTAGACAATAACACAAGCGAATCTCCAAGCACATCCTCCCCCAGCAGCGTCACCAGCAACATATAATATACCTTCACCAGTGGGTCCAGTGGTTATAAATAGTTCAGTTTTAGAGAGTAACTATGACGAATCTATAGGTGATCAACCTCAAGATCTACAAGGCGATTTAATAGAATTGGCTATTATCAACACAAAAATTGACTGACTCATGTTCTAGATGCCTTAAGTTCTATTCATACAACTGTAGTTTGTATGTTTATACCCACACAAGATATTTATTATTGAATCAATCCAAACTTTCTATAGCCCGGGTTTTTAAAATAAATATTTTATTTCGAATAATAGTTTTTTATTTCTTACCTGTATATAATCCTCGAGTGCTTTGTAAATTGCATCACACACTTCAGAAATCATGTTTGATATACTAGATTTCGATGTTCTGAACATGTGAGCTAAAGTACGCAAACTAGTTCCATTAGCAAGCATGTACAGTATAATTTCTAATATCAATTTAGCCGGTAAAGCACATCTCATGAACGTATTCGATCTCTGAATCGTAGGCATAATTTTTTATTCTAATAAAAAAAGAAATGAAGGCTCAGTCATTCGTAGAGCATATCTGTATTCGACTGTGTCTTCTTCAGACAATTCTTTTTCTCGAAAGGAACACCACGTTCCTTTCGAGCAATCCACTTTCTTTCCCACATTCGTGTGTATTCATTTCTATTACTATTTCATTCTCAATGTGTTGTAAAAGTATTGTTACTATATCTCTTAATATAGCACGTAAATTTGTGTTGAATAATTCAACGTCCATTTTTTACGTGCAATCACTTACGTCGTTTATTCGTCATTATTCAAACTTACTTGAAATTTTTACGTCGTCTTGCGTGTCATGTTTTGTTTATTTCACGATGGCAGCCATCGGATGACTGAGAAGTAAAACAGCCTTTTTACCCGACTACGGCGAAGCCAAAAGGAAGGGTAATGATTTTGGCAGTCTATGTATGAACTGTTAAATCGATTATGTTAATCGTGCGCGGGCAACACTAGACGCGTCGGCTCACGCGCATCCCTAGGGGTACGGGGAACAAGGATTGTGACAAAATGGCAGTACGACGCTTTTAGTTTTGTATATTGTTTATTTTAGTGTTGTTTGTAGTATTAATAAATCGTGCTAACTGACATTCTGTTTTAATTGATTATCAGAATCAGAAGTGGGATGAATTGACGCTCACGAGTGGATTCGCGTAATTTTGTGACAAACTGTAAAGACAGAAAATTTGCTTTGAACTTTGGACCCTGAATGTGTTTGTGTTAAACGCTACAATAATTTTATGTTTTGGTGCTGGAAACTTATTTTAATACTTAACAAGTAATGACTTTCTTTACTAAATGCTGTGAACTGTACTTTCTTGTGTTATGAAATAACTTTATTGGTGATACTGAACACTGTGAAATGGTGGTAACTTTCTTCCTGCATTTGGCTGGCATAATATTGTGTGTGGGTTGTGGTGCTTGACTGACAAAAACCTTGCTGTTGCCTGTCAGCTAATACTTATAAGCTGCCTATTGAACAAGTTTCCGGCTACTGGGTGAGATTGTTCCTTTATTGCTATAGTACAGACTGTTTTTCTTTCTTTTAAAAGACATTTTCTTTATCTTAAATAAATATAAGTGGACACTGGACAGTATTGGACAAATTAAGTGTTGTTTTTAATAATTAAAGGCAATGAAAAGTCTATGTTTCTAATGTTACACATTGAAAAGTGATAGAACTTTGGTGAAACTTAATTTTAATTACTGTGGTGAACGTCAGTACAAATAAACATTTTTGAACTTTACTTAGTGTTAAGCTTAGTGACTCGGATTATTTCTTAAAGGATGATGCAAATCTTTGTATGGAATCTGGTACCCGGTCCAATAGTGATGTATGATATGTTGTTGGAAAGGTATTATCTTCTAGAACAATGGTTGATATGGCCCTTGTCTTTATTTGTAGTCCGTTCTTAACACCACACTTATATATTATCAAGGTAATGTGGATTTTCCATTAGAAAAATAAAAGGAAATCTTAAAAATAACGAAATACTATAATGTTTTCCTTTGTTTATTTTAATACCTCTATTACAGGTAACAAATAATACATTACAGGTTACACAGGTTCACAGTTTTACAAAAAAAATGGTACAAATAATAAAGAAAATAACATATGGGGTTTAGAAGATCAGATGATGAAATGATGATGATGATGAATGAATGAGCCATGAGTCTTCGTTTAAACCAAAATCAGGCAAGTCTTCCAAAGCATTTTGCCTGTATATTTCGATAGTGTACACTCCATTTTGAAGGTGTTCACTGCAGTACGATCTTGCAATCTTCATTTGGTAGGCACCTAATGCCAACAAAATAACTTGTTCTTCGGTGTATTGTGGGAACTGTACATCATTTGCTTCTAGTCGCACAAAGTCTGCTCTTCTGTTGTTCAATCTTTTCGTTTCGACGTAATTATGTAGAATATTGGGTGTATCAATCTTCCTCCTTATTTCTTCTACAAACATATCAGCGTATTGGTTGTTATCGATGGGTGCATGGAAGTGGTTCATAATGGCGGCAGCGATTTTAAAATCGTTGAAGAAATGCGGCAACGCATTGTTAAAATATTTTTGGCGAAACAGTTTAAAATCTCGCTTGAATCTACTAAAATTGAACTTTTGTTTTCCTAACTTTTATTATATTATTTTTACTTATAACTTTTACTATTATTAAGGACTGACTGTGTGATAATTGCATTTACCACATTGTAGTTATAATTATTTGATAATAAGCATGGGTCGTCATAAGAGAAGACAAAGATCTTCTAGTTCCTCCTCCTCGAGCTCAGAAAGCAGTGGTGATAAACACTCATCAAGCAAGCGGCACAAGAAGGAACTAAAGAGGAAGAATAGCAGGATTGAAGCATTGGAGGGATTAATATGTGAACTCAGAAAGTAAACGGACCATAATAATGATGCTTCTACCTCAAACACACAATCTGTGGTACGCTATGTGGGCAGAAACGAATTTATCCCTGAGTTCGACCCGCAGACATCCGCAGTGTCGGTCGAACACTGGATCAGGAATTTAGGTGTGGCAGGCATGCATGGCTGGGACGAACGCACTCTAATTTGCAATTGCACTTCCAAGTTAGGTGGTTATGCCAAGAATTGGTACGAGCACCAAGCTAGCTATGACATTAGCTGGCCGGAGTGGAAGGAAAAATTGATTGCAGCTTTTCCGTTCACTAAAAATAAACTCTGCCAGATAAGAGAACTGGTCAATAGAGTCAAGGCCAAGGAGGAAGACCCAATTAAATTTTATTATGAGAAACTAGGAATAGGCATGTCATGCAATATGAGTGATGATGTGATAGCTCAAGCTATTGTGGGCACGCTGGGGAACAAACTTCTGGAAGTAGGGGCCTTGGCAGCTGGGTGTCACGATACAAAGTCCCTGCTAAAATATTTGGCAAGTATGAAGACTTCCTCGAACAGTAGCGAAATAAGGCCTTTATCAATGTCAATTACACAAGGCAACAAACCCAATAGCGTTATTCAATGTTTCACTTGTGGCCAGATTGGTCATAAGGCAAAATTTTGTGGCAAGACAAGGCCAAAGAAGTTTGATGGGCGGAAATGTAATTATTGCAATAGGTCTGGTCACATCGAAGAAAACTGCTATAAAAAGCAAAATCAGAAAAAACATTGCTCCTTCTGTAGTATTAAAGGTCATACAATCGAAGAATGCAGGAAAAAGAAACATAGTCAAGAGCAGCATATTAAGAAGATTCAAACAGATGCTAGCTCTAATACTACAGATTTGAAATACATAAAGACAGTATTAATAAATACCTCTCCAGCCAAAGCTTTCATAGATTTTGGAAGCACATGTAACACAGTGAGAAAAAGCCTGTTTGAAAAACTTCATATTGATTTTGAACCTTGCACTAATGTAATTAAAGGCTACGGGGATGGGTTGGTTCAGCCACTTGGGCTACTACAGCTTCTCTCACTGTTGATGGAGTGGAGATGGATGCAGATTTTTATATAGTACCAGATGAGATGCAGGACTTTGACATCTTGGTGGGTCAGTCATTTACCGAGGCACCTCGTATACTAGTTTTTAAAACATCAACAAGTCTTAATGTATATGATAAGGACAATCTACTGAACATTGCACAGCTGTACGAACATTTAGAGAATATTCGGCTTTACCCCAATGAAGACACAATATTAAGACCTGGACTCAACAAAGTTGTTGTCAGAACCGAACCTATTACTAGCGGTGTCATAAAAGTGAAACACAGTGAACAAAGAGACCCAAGATTTGAAAGAGATGTGATGAGTGAAGAAGTAGAGAGTTGCGAAGGTACCACAGTGATAAGACTTATTAGTAAGAGCAATGAGTCTGTTAAACTAAACAGTGTTAACTGTATTGCTAGAGCTGAACTTCTAGAATCGGAAACTACGGAAGCCAAAATAGGAAGTCAATTGACCAACGACCAAAGAGACGCACTTACCTCTCTCCTGAACGAGTTTGATGGTTGTTTCTCCGGAAAAAGGCATGGAGTTGGGAAGTTGTGCTATTGAAATGACGATCAAATTGACAGAAAATAAAGTCATCAATTACAAACCATATCGTTTGTCCTACCATGATAGAGAGTTGCTCCGAAAAATCATTGCTGAACTACTAGAAGCCAAAATAATAGAAGAGTCGACCTCACCCTATGCTAGCCCTATCATCTTGGTCAAAAAGAAGGACGGTGGATTCCGCCTTTGTGTCGACTACCGAGCTCTAAATAAAATAACAGAAAAATAAAGGTATCCTCTTCCACTGATACAGGATCTTCTAGATAGACTGGTCAACAAAACAGTGTTCTGCAGTTTAGATCTGGCAAATGGATACCACCAAATTAGGATAACACCAGACTCAAGACCACTCACCGCCTTTGTCACTCCGGACGGTCACTACCAGTACCGAATGATGAGTTTCGGGCTCTGTAATGCACCTGCTGTTTTTCAGAGGGCAATGAACCAAATCCTTGCTCCCGTGATACATAAATGCGCCGAGGTGTACATCGACGATGTGATTGTCTGGGGCGATAATGTAGAGGATTGTCTATATAACCTGCGAAGAGTCCTCGAATTAATTACCAACGCAGGCGTAAAATTAAAAAGAAACAAATGTTCCTTTCTCACCGAATGTGTCGAGTATTTGGGACACGAGATATCCGGAGGCGAGATTCGACCATCAGCTCATAAAATAACGGCGGTTGCTAACTTTAAAACACCAACCAATGTACATGAGCTACGTCAATTTCTTGGTCTTGCCAGCTACTTCCGCAAATTCATTCAGGGGTTTGCGACTATAGCTCGACCCCTCACATTGCTTACGAAGAAGACTGTAGAATGGAAATGGGGACCGGACCAGGAACATGCTGCACAAAAGCTTAAGGATATACTTACCGCTGATCCAGTACTTGCGATTTATCATCCTGAAAAGGAAACACAGGTCCATACAGATCCGTCGAAGATAGGCCTTGGTGCTGTATTGCTTCAACAGCAGTCTAACGGACAGTTGAAGGCTGTCGCATATGCGAGCAGACAGACCACAGCAACCGAAGAGAAGTACCACAGCTTCGAATTAGAGGCACTAGCGGTAGTGTTTGCTATTCAACGCTTCAAGGTGTATCTGTCCGGTGTCAAGTTCCGTGTTGTCACGGATTGTTCTGCTTTGCGAATGGCTTGGTTGAAAAGGGACTTATCTCCTCGCATAGCTCGATGGTGGCTCGACCTTCAAGAGTATGACTTCGAAGTCGACCACAGACCCGGTTGTAGCATGGCGCACGTTGACGCCCTTAGCCGGAACCCCGAATTTATAAAACATATAGAAGAGAAGGATTTGATAGATACGCTGCAAGAAGAAGATGAAGAAATTCAGAGGCTTATCACAAACTTAAAATTGGAGCTAGATGCTAATAAGAAAAAGAAAAACGGACTAGCGAAAGAATACAAAATTATCAATAGATAATTGTGTCGTCTGGTAGATGATGACTATAAGCTAGTTTTACCTAAGGGTGCAAGATTTCATATCTTGAAAATATATCATGACGAGTATGGTCACATGGGGTCTGAGAAATGCTTAGAGGCCATACGGTCCAAGTATTGGTTCCCAAAAATGAGGAAATACGTGGAGAAGTATGTAGCCAGCTGCATAGGGTGCCAGTTCACAAAGAAGCCTACCGGCAAACAGCCAGGCCTCCTACACCCAATCCCAAGGGAGCCAATACCCTTTCACACGTTGCACGTTGATCATTTGGGTCCATTCTGCAAAAGCAACGGTAAGTGCTACGTTTTCGCAATAATAGATGGGTTCACGAAGTTCGTGTGGCTAGATGCAGTAGCCAGTGCGAATGCCAAAGGAGCCACTAGTGCACTTGAAAAGTTGTGTATGGTCTTTGGTTACCCTGCACGTATAATAAGCGATCGCGGCACGGCGTTCACTAGCAAAGAATTTGAAGAATTTTGCAGTAAGAGAGGGATCAAACACATAATGAATGCCGTGGCCTCACCGAGAGCAAATGGCCAAGTCGAGAGGCTTAATAGGACCATCTTAAATTCCTTGACCGCCTACATGGGTGATGAGCAGAAAGGCTGGGAAAAGTATTTGCCTAGGGTACAGTTGGGTATCAACTCCACAGTAAGCCAAGGGACTAATAAATCCCCGCTTGAGCTTTTGTGTGCTCTAAGACCCCGACTAGCTAATGATTTAGGCGGGGGAGTAGTCGTAGGAGATGTTGGCACGCTGCGGGAAGAAGCAGCCAGTGCAATTGTAAAGAAGGCTCATATTATGAAAACCCGATATGATCGGAGCCGACGAGTCGGTGTTACTATTCCAGTCGGTCCGTTGGTGATGGTCGAGCGGAAAATCTTAAGGCCAGGACTTTCTAGTGGGAAGCTAGTACGCAAATATGCTGGGCCCTATAAAGTTACAACTGCCCTACCGAATGACCGTTTTGAGGTGACTTCTTTGGTAAAAGGGAAACGGGCGTATAAAAATATAGTTGCCCGAGATAAAATTAAGATATGGCATTCCAGGCGTGAAAGCTCTTCGTCTGGCGAAGAGTAAAGCATGGACTGATGGTGGAACGCTTGCTTGCCTTAGGGGCCTCAACTGCGTTCTTATTTGCATACCTGTCTGTCACCTCATTAATTTAATAACGCTTGCCTGTGGGGCTTACGCTGCATTGAGCTGGCCTTGTTTTCTCTACGGGGATTTGATCCGCCTACGGGGCCTTATTTCGCCCACGTGGCTTGCGTGCCTTCGGGGCTATATTTTGCCTACGGGGCTATATTTTGCCTACGGGGCTGTTTTGCCTACGGGGCTATATTTTGCCTACGGGGCTATGTTTTGCCTACGGGGCTATATTTTGCCTATGGGGCTATGTTTTGCCTACGGGGCTATAATTATGTTGCCTTTGGGGCTTTGTTTTGCCTACGGGGCCCACTTCGCCTACGGGGCTATTGTCTGCCGTGTACCTGCTACGCCCGCCTACGAGGTCTGCTATTGTTGGAGGCTGCTCCGAGCCTTCGCAGCTGCTGGACGGCAGCGTACCATCTCGAAGAATCCTTCGAGGACGAAGGAACACACAGGATGGCCGAACTGTTAAATCGATTATGTTAATCGTGCGCGGGCAACACTAGACGCGTCGGCTCGCGCGCATCCCTAGGGGTACGGGGAACAAGGATTGTGACAAAATGGCAGTACGACGCTTTTAGTTTTGTATATTGTTTATTTTAGTGTTGTTTATAGTATTAATAAATCGTGCTAACTGACATTCTGTTTTAATTGATTATCAGTATGTATGTTTGTTCCCTCGTAGCGTCTAAACTACCGGTCCGATTTTAATAAATGAGGTGTCAATAGATTCGTTATGATGCCGCGGGTAACATAGACTTATAATTAATATAATTTTTTTCAAAATTATGTATTTCGAAAATTAAAACTCAGATTCTAACATCTAAAAAAATTAAATCGAGATAATTATCACATGTTTGGTATCAAAAGAAAAGTCTTGGCAAGCACACTACAAATATTTACATAATTTGTATATATATTATATTATATCATATTGTTTAAGTCAAAATATACGTTTAAAATACAATTCGTACAATATTTGTCCAATTTTCTAACATTACGTATAATAAGACTATAAATATATAATTTATATATTATGTTCCTTCATAACATTATATTTTATTTGACAAATATAATTGTTTACAGGCAATACATAACAAATAAAAAAAAAAAAAATAACACCTATATTGTCAAGCAGTGAACGACCTGATGATGATGAAATAAATAGCTAAGACCACTCTTAATTATGTCAGCTTTCAAACAAAAAAAACTAGATCAAAATCGGTTAATTGGTTCATCCGATTTTAATAAGAAAATGAAGATGAAATCAATTACTAGCCTTTGAGCCTTCTAGGTACTCTGCCTGGTGGGGACGACCTGGGTGATTTCTTTGTTTTGTAGCATTTTAAGTTTTGGAGTAGTTATTATTTTTTTAGTACTTACCTACTTTTATGGTACAATTGATTTTATTATGTATTTATATTAAATCATTACTAGCACTTTTATTACTCACTCGTTCGATAGATGTCACTTGATACGAGTCTTAAATTTTTCTGAATCGCGATATCGTTGTGTTTAGAAGTTTATGATATATTCCACTACAATTATTGTATAAGATCAAAATACGATTAAAAGTGAAAAAGTGATATAGGTAATTGCATAAGTGAAATGAATGAATGTTGAATTATCTCTATTGCGTTTATTGAATATAAGTTATAAATAGTTATATTTTATAAATCGTTCTTCGAGTTCTAATCAAGTCGTTGTTTACTGTGTATTCTATGGTTAGTTCATTTTAATTTCAGTTACTTTAATTACATTTAAGGTCCTTTAATAAATAATATTAATTATTGTTTCCTCGTGATACGGTAATTACTTGATTTAAATAATTGTAAATAATATACGTATAGTTTTGTATTAGATTAAAGTTATTATTCCAGCTATTAATTCAATAAAATGCAATGCACCAGTTTAAAACGAATAAGCAGCCGTAACCGTGCTGCAAATGGCACCTGTAGGTTGCCGTTCAGCTCGCAAGCTGACTGCACCTCGCTTTATTTTGTAGCATGGCAAACCTCTGTGCTCCATGTCGCCGTACTGGCCGCCCATAAAAACCTTTTTAAAAGGAATCGTCCGCTCGCGTTCGATTTTCCTCGCGCGGCTTTTATTTTTTGTTTCAATTGTTTTTTGATATCATAGAGCCGTGCAAGAGTCCGTGGTTTAGTCCTGTTCTAGGAGTTTTGCCGGGGAGTTCAATGGGTGACGTTGTGGAATTCGTATTTCTTCATAAATTTGTGTTATTTCGGTTCTTAATGTGTAATATTGGTAGAATATTAAACATTAAATATTCGTTAACGTGCACAAGCGTGGGCAAGTGGTACAACTTCTAAAAACGTGCTATTTTGTGTTTCCCGCCAAAACTCCCTAACTCCCTCCCTAACCTAACTCCCTCCTCCCTTTCAATAAAGCTTCTACCACTTTACTGAATCGAATGACATGACTCATGGACTGTACGGACTATATATTTGGACTTTGACTATACTTTAGACTTGACGATATAGGAATACGGTGTTGAAAATTGAAACGAAAGTTCTATTTCCCGCCTTTTTAACTTGACACTGGCAAATGGTTATAATAAAAAAAAGCCGCGCGAGGAAAATCGAACGCGGGCGGACGATTCTTTTTTAAAAGGTTTTTATTGGCGGCCAGTACTGCAACATGGAGCACAGAGGTTTTCCATGCTACAGTTTTTTACTTCATATTATTACCTACGAAGACTTAACTATACATAGGTATAAGTAGTATATATATAGTGTATAAACAGGGCAGGGAGTGGCAAAGTGAGCCTCTTAAGGAAAATAATCATAATATCATTATTATTACTTTTTGCGCGTTTACTTCTTTTGCCTTATTCATACGCCGCGCCGTCCACGGCGCGTAGGTACCTATAACTCGGGCGGTTGCCCTTGCCACGCGCATGCACTCATCGATATCATTACTCCCCGCTCGTAAATTGTAGTGTTCGTGGAATTGTAGTCAGATCGTAGTACCTACGATACGTTGAATTGAAAATTTAATTGTTCCATGCAATGATCTTGTTTCCTGGTCGATTTATTTACTAAAAATATTTATTAGGTTGAAATGTTTTGAACAAGGAAATTGATTACTTTTTTTACAGGTTGTAATTATGAGCGCACCAAGAAAAAACCTATCGGGAGCGGAATATAGGAAAAAGGCTAAATATAAAGAGTTGCAGGGAAAACAATGTGCAGATAATATGAAAAATTGGCTTCGCAGAGGGGGTGATCCGTCAGTATCTGCTGCAACTTCCGAAGTTGATATTGAGTTAGAGGATGTTTCTGGCACTTTGCCCGATCAAACGGATCAAGATTTTTCAGTTTGATTTCGCAGTGCAAACTTCACCATCTTTATCGATGTGCGAAGAGCAACCTTAGCAACTTGAAAAAACAAAGCCAGAATACGAAGGATCTAAATCCCCGCACTCGGATTCAGAAGAACTGCAAAACCGGATTTGATTTGACGGACCTAGGCAATTGGCCAGGGGTTAAAAAAATGACTGACCAACAACGGTCTTTCTTTGGCAATCAGGCTCTATTATTAGCAGAAAATCACCCCGAAAACATTGAATTTAGATTTACTGAACGCAATGGCAAACATTTAACATCTTCTATGTGGTACAGGACGTTGACTTATTGCGAAAGGGTTAAAAGATCTTGGCTTATATTTTCTGAGACAAAAAATGCAATTTTTGTGCGTGCTGCAAGATATACCAGAAACCGTCTTCTACCGCCACATCTGCATTGTGTTCTACAGGGTTTATTAATTGGAAAAAAGTTTCAGAGAGATTAACCGAACACGATGCAACTCAAATGCACAAAGAGTGTATGATCAAGTGGAAAACACGGGTACAACAAATGAAATCATGCCAGGGTAGTGATCAAGACATTGAGAGAGTAATTCACTCAGAGAAAGAAAAATGGAAACAGATCCTGCGTATTGTTATGGATACTGTATTGTATCTATCCACAAACTGCCTTTCTTTTCGCGGGTCCCACGAAACTCCTAGCGATCTCATCACGCAATATCCTCAGCCTAGTCAAGGTAAATGCTTGAACTTAATTTCTCTGCTCGCCAAACATAATTCAACTCTTAAGTGTCAATTAGAACACTTAAAAAAGGGACAAGTATCATATTTATCAAAGACAATACATAATGAAATAATTGACATAATGGCAAAAACAGTTACAAATTGCATTTTAAATGACATCAAAGAAAATACTACACGATAATGTTCGACTGCACTCCAGATGTATCCCATACAGAACAAATGAGCCAGGTAATTCGATATGTAAAAAGAAATGGCGATGTGAGTGAAACAAAAGAAAGTTTCAATGATTTCATAGAAGTTGCTGGAAAGACAGGAGAGGACATTTGTCAACAGATTTTAGAAAAATTGGCAGTTGATGATTTAGATATTGGACAATGTCGTGGCTAATATTATGGTAATAGGTCCAATATGGCCAGCATCGAAAAGGATTACAAGCCAGGATTGCAGAAAGGAATGAGCTGGCCGAGTTCGTACCGTGCTTGGCTCACTCCTTAAATCTTGTAGGTGTTCATTCTGCCTCATCACACCAGGAAGCTATTAACCTATTTGGACTAATTCAAAAAGTATATTGCCTTTTTGTTGGCTCCACTACTAGGTGGGACATTATGAAAAAATACGTTAAAACAAATTTTCAGGCGAGATGGTCGGAGAAACATGTTGCTGTGAATGCCCTATTAAATAATTTGCCAGAAATAGCGGAAGCCTTAGAAGAAGTTAAGCAAACTTCTCGTGCTCCAGAAGCTAAGTACGAGGCAGGTCATCTCTTAACTGCTATAAAGGACTTTAAATTTATTCTTAATTTAACAATTTGGGCGAATATTCTCCGTGAAAACAATCGAGTGAATATAGAAATTCAGAAAGAAGATAATATCCTTGCCCGTTCCGTCGCACTAATGGATGGTCTGCTCAAAACGTTGCAAAAAATGAGACAAACTCCAATGGAATATTGGATAAAAAAAAGAGGCTGGAGAAGTTGCTGAAAAAAGTGGTGGTGGTATTTTGCAAAACAAACTAATTCCGAAACGTAAAAAACTTTTTGATGAGATGTGTGAAGACGAATTACCAACACTCCAACCTGTTCAACTATTTTCTAAAGAAATAATGATGGTATTTGAACAAATCATATCAGAAATAAAAAAGAGGTTTGATTGTGCTACCATGGTGAATTTGAATTTTGCTTTTCTTCATGGTACTAATATTTTGAAAATGTCAATTAAGAACTGCAAAAGTATGGAGCAGATCTGGCTCGAAAATAGAGCGCCGCTGAATTCTGCCAGGAACTTTATGTTTTTAAAGAGCAAGGCTCCGCTTTTATTTGGTTATATAGAAAAGGCTAACGGTTTCTATCTCTTGCAACAGATCTATGCGCATGATTTGCAGGATGCTTTTCCTAATATTTTTATTGCCCTGCGAATTTACTCTACGCTTCCTACGACATCCGCAAGCTGCGAGCAAAGTTTTCGCAAACTAAAACTAATTAAAAATTATTTGCTTTATTCTATGAGCCAGGAACGCTTATCGAGTCTTGCAATCTTAGTGATAGAAAATCGAATTGCACACGAGTTAAATTATGACAAGGCCATAGATTTATTTGCTGAACAAAAAGCTCGAAGAGTAAAATTGTAATTTCAATTCACAAATGTAATAATATATTTGATTTTTATTTTTTTTATACATATTTTTATTTTTAATTCTATCCTGTGCTGTGTATAAAATATATATCCTACACGTTTATGTCTATGTATCTGTAAATAAATAGGCTTAACACAGAAAGAACAGCGATGGATGCATTATTTCCGGAAGGCCTATGTAGGCTATGTCCAAATTTCAATCAATTAGTGGACATCTGATACCTGAAATTATATGGATGATAAAGGTAAAAATAAATGTAAGTGCAGGAGCGGCATTTTTCAGTTTTTGCCCCGCCTAAAAACAATTGAAGATCCGGGGCTGGGATCACTCAAGCAATGGAATGAAAAATCCACCACAACCACGAACATTTATAATTTTATACGAATGTTTTTTCAGTCAGTGACCAAACATTATATTATATATTTTATTATATATTCAAGAGTATATTCAAGAGTGAATATACTCTTGAATATAAGCAATTTATATATTTTACTATCGTATCAACATTCTTACTAGAAAAAACAATCTGTCTGAAAAAACACCTGTATAGGTAGGTAATAGAATACAGCTGCCCTATTATGAACTTCAAGTGACAAGTGGGATTGGGCTTCATTTTGACGTTTGAACTTTTTAAAACACAATTTAAAAAGTTAAAATGTCTAAATATTGACATTAGTTTTTTATTTTGTCAGTTAAAGTTCTTAATAGGGCTGCTGGTCTGTAGCTAATGTAACTAGTTTGAGCACCTTAGTAGGGAAACAACCACGAACTAAAATATATTTTTTTAAATAAATCTTTTAAAATTGAGACAGGTTATGAAGAAATTATATATGTCAGTTGCATATTAAAGTGAAATCTATAAATGTTTCAACTAATACATGACAGTAAGTCAGTTTATCGACTTTATACAAAAAATGAAAATACTAACCATGGAGCTTTCTCATGTGTTTAGTGACAAATCTACATCCATATTTGTTAGGTGTAACTGTTCCGTATATTATTGAGTTGCATGATATAAGCTGTTTTAGAATTATCATTTGACCCTTCAATCATTAATTCTTATTTTTAAAAAATCGGAAACATAATAACTAAAAAAATAATAACTAACAGGAATGTATATATTTTCAATGACAAATATTGTATTTGCATGACGCAAATAAAATAATAATAAAATATATTTAGAATAGAAATTAATGTAATAATTAATAAATTGAAATATTATTACAAATTTATATTATTAATAAAATGAGATAACAGATCTTAGATCAAAACTAACATAATAATGGTAAGTAAAGAGCTTACATTGCAAGGTGGTACAATATTTGCTGCGCATGGTTCTACAAGTGGTAGGCTATAATCAAAATACTGCCTGAATTAGAGCAGTATTTAGTAATCATTTAGAAATAATAATAAAACTTACCTCTAGTAAGACACATTGACAATGTTATTCGAACCACTGTAGATGAAGTAAACTGAAAAGACAGAAAAGCTTTACTAAAATTTTAAAGCCTCAGAAGTGGGAATTTTAGATCTGATTATGCTATATGTTATAAGTCAGGTGTCAGAAATGAGAAATTGGAAAATTGTTATTGGATACCAGATTCCAGTTAAGTGTGGATGAATTATTATTGTATAGTAATTTTATTATAATTAATCGTTATTATTTGACTTAATACCATAAAATATGTAACTGCTTTATTTATTTGCAAAATAAATACTTACTGGAAAAAGAGTAGGTACCAACATCCTCTTTTATGCGCACCACATCCATTGGATCTGGTGATCTGGGATCTATTAACACAAATTGCCGCAAAATGCTTGGAGCATATTCTTAATACTGCTGCTGGTTTTGTTTATAACTTTATGTTATATTATGTATAATATTTAACTTTATGTTTTCTGTGCCAATGTTTTCCGTCCATATCTTTTTAAGGGCTACATTTTTAGAAAATCTGTAAAAATAAATTAGTTAGGTATATTTGCTATTGAAAGTGTAACTTAATATTTTTATTATTAAGTACTTAATATATGCCATAGTTATGGTACATAATTTTCAAGTTTACTCTCGTGAAATACATCTAGAACATTGTGATTTGGTATAAAAACATAGTAACATTAACTGTATTCAAAATAACGAGACTATCAATAATTTTATCTCAATTGAGTTTATAAGTTTATATCGATAAAACTTAAAATACGTAGATAGGGAGCAGCACTACGATTATATATGAACATTCAAAATACTCACTTTTCCTAATAAATAGTTGTAAGTAGTAGTTTGAATGATGGATAATATCGGAAAACGCAATATGCGTTCCTTATTAAACTAAACTAAACGTAATTAACATTAAAAATAAACATGAATATTGGAAAAACCAAGACTAACCTTAAAAATAATAATCCTTCGTAATTTCTTCGAGAATTTGAATTACATCCTCTGATGCAACACTTTGTCATGTTGGTTTTTGCTCAATTAATGAATCAAATACAACCAAAAGTCCCAAAACACACGCACTTCACTAGAAAACTAATAATAAATTCCGAACAAGAGCTATTTGACAGACGAAGTACCTAATGAAAGTGAAATCAAAAAATGGCGTCGTGTTTAAAATGTGCTTCAAGGCGGGGCTTATTGAAATCACGAAAAATATCAATAAAAAAATTGAATGCAATGACGTATACCTTATATACTTTACTTATGTAAATAATGACGTGTTAAAACGAGACAGATATGTTTTTGTTACCGAGGTACATATTTGCATCATATTTGTTTAACGAAAAAATATATATGCAATTTAGTGCATATCCTCTACCTTTCTTATATCATTGCATCGACCTCGTCCAAATAGTAAATACTACTTGACGTTTCTAATCATAAACAATCATAGCTGGTGAACTTCAACACGCTCCGACATATATATGGAGCAGTGGCGTGGGGTTCCTATAACTCCATTCCTACCGGCTTCACTTACCTTTTGAAGAATGCCATCGTATGATAGGTACAGCCTAGTGCTTCCCTATGAAGGAGACCAGCCTTGAGACCACTGATATAGAGATGGTACTCCTTAACTCTAGTCTCCATGCATATTGCACTACTTCTAGAATAAGTGATGACTAATGACGAATGCACATACTAGACAACACTAACATTAATCTAGGTGATCATTTGTGTTTTTAACGAACGTCGACGCTTGAAGCTTACCCGGTTACTGTCGGTTTGATAGAGCGTTTTCCGACACTAACCGGTCCATGTGAATACTTAATGGCTGGGTACTGTACAGATGGCAAGTACCACATAATCGTTTTGTGGCTCACTACCATAGCATATTTAGGGCTGGGACTCTATGATCCGGAATCCAGAAGGCCGGCAAAAATTACAGAGCATAGAAAATAGAACTCAGCGCTAAAACAATATAGTTGAAAATTTTCACCGGTCTACCGGATTCCGGACAGTATAGTCCCAGCCTTAGCCAGCAGGTGAGTATATAAGTACACTGGCTCACTCCAACAGTTCACTAGTCTCGCACTTCACTACACGTCCCTCGCTGACGTACACCACACACGATCAGGAGTCCGACTGCTCCTGCGTCGTCGCCGGCGGCGGCTCTCGCTTGTTGATCTCAACGACAAAGTCCAGGAACTTATCTGGCACGGCCAGACGGTTCTTCTGTCGTATGAAGTTGAGCGCTTGGTCCAGAGTGAGATGGAAACAGTCCTGACGGTTCACGTTCATAGTTGAACTTTCTAGGTCGCTGTGCGTGGCGCGCGTGTAGACCAATTTGCGGCTGTTGTGCTGTCCGGCCACTGTTACCTGTGAGACAATTTTATAATTGTGAGGGTACGTTAATATTGTTAATGAAAAGTAAATAACAGTTATTTTAAAGAAAGAGACATGTAAGTTATTTTTATTCACATTTTTGATAAGGTTTTTTTCATGAGGTCTAACGTTTATTCTAGATTAGGCTATCTCCAACTAACGCAGACGGAGCAGCTCGCGCGCCCCCGCCACCGGTCACGTGTCGTGCTGATGTCATGTTTCTTATTGAACTAACCTCATAAGTGAAGTTCTTGGCATTGCACCGCGGGCCGATATACGCGACGTAGACGACCAGGCCCCAGCTACCGACGTCGACGTCGACGCGCAGGTGGAACAGCTCGCGCGCCGCCGCCACCAGCCACGTGTCGTGCTGCTGCGCGTTCACCCGCATCGAGAAGCGGTGACGACGGCCAACCTTGAGGAGGGGTAAGTGCCGCGCCTGTGAAGGTATTTAGCATTATGTAATATTATGTTACATTCTTCTACTACAGCATTTACTATGTGCATGCTTTGATTGAGGTAATTAGAGGCGTATATGTAATACTTCCATGTGTATAGCGATTATACTTAGGCTGTGGCAGTAAATATTACGCAGTTTTTTCTCGCTTTGGAAACTTGACACACAATGCGCTGCGGATAAATTACGTTTGAGATCCAGTGACATTGTACCTTCGCTTGACGTACCTACTGGTATACCAAAATACATTGTTGCTTTCTCGTTTTAAATCATAAAGATGCAAAAAATATTTAACTACATAAACTCGCCTGGAAGTGGTAGTGCAGGTCGGAAAGCGGGAAGGGCGCACGTTCCGCGCACGCGGGTACGGGGCAGCGGTAGCGGCGCGCGCCGCAGGACGCCTCGTGCGCCGCGCGCCGCCGCAGCCGCGCCTCGCGCCCACACCCGTGCCGGCACGGGTAGCGCAGCAGCTCCGCCACCTAAATGAAATATCTATTTGGTAGGTACACCAAAATTTTTGTACAGAATTTGTAGAATTTGTAGACAAAATTTCAGAAAGATCTATCGGCGCATTTTGAAGATATCAACCATTATGTTGGGTCCCTCAGTTCACACACTGGTTGTTTAAGAAAAACTCAATCATCTATTAAATGAGAAAAATATTAGAAAGTGTACTATACTTCAATTTTTGTAGAAGTTTTTGTCTCTTGGATTAGCACATAAAATATTTAATTTCTTGCTTCCTCGCTGAGATAATGTTAATTTTTTTGATACTATGAAAATATAAAGAATAGGATTACCCACAACAATGAAAATAAGGACAGCACCAAAGATATAATATAATACTATGACTGCATCTAATATTTATTATATTTTTAATTATAAATATTTATTATATTACTAATTACAAATTACACACATTTATATTAATAATAATTATTAATATTCTTTACATGAAGTCGAGTTACTAAAAAAAGGTAGGTATGTAACTCAAAACGATTAGACAGATTTTGATGACCTCCGTGGCTCAGTGGTTAGCACGTTGGCAGTAAAGCCGGGAGTCGCGGGTTCGAATCCCGCCAGGGAACAAAAAGTTTTCTGCGTTCCTGGGTCAAGGATGTGTATTAAATAATATGTGTATTATATATATTATAGATATTGTCTGGTACCTGTAACACAAGTTCTTCGAGAACTTACCACGGGACCAGATTGACGTGGTGTGAAAGCCATAGATGATTCATAGATATTATTATTAATATTATATTGCAGACACCTTTGAAGGATTGGGTGTCCCGGTCTTAATTAAAACAATTTTGTAAATTAAATAGCTAATTTATAATTGACTCGATCACCGAGACACTAACTGAATGGCCAAAGGATACCAGTTACACTTTTTTGAAAGCTATCTTAATATTGGGCCCTTTGGGGTTTTCTTCGCAGTAGGTACCTTTAATACAAAATAAAAACCTTTGTTCAAATTAACAAATCACTTTTTTGTAATTTCAAATTAATAACTTTTCAGTAAATACATATGGGACCGTTCAAGTACTACGTAAGCACCATAGGGTCTGCTGTTTTAAAGTTAAAGAGGATTTACATAAGTTGATTTTAACCGTGCGGCTAGTCGATTCATAAATCGCCGCGTCATTTTTGTTGTAAAATCGCCTACCAACCGGCTTAAATGAAATATATCAATAGAGAAAAACAAATTACATTAATCGCAAAATGCATATTATATTATCAATGTTTACGTAAGCACGGAGGTGGTATAAATTTTGGTTACTTTTGTTGACAAGGAGGACATGGAGATAGTTGTATAGTGTACTAAATCAGAGGCCCAGTTCTCGTAACAAATCCGTAAATAGTAAAGTTTCGCTTTCTGAAATTTTTCTCGTTTAATAGATAATTGAGTTTTTCTTATACACCAGTGTGTGAACTGAGGGACCCAACATGATGGTTGACATCTTCAAAATGCGCCGATAGATTTTTCTGAAATTTTGTCTACAAATTCTACAAATTTTGTACAAAAATTCTATGTAGAAAATTAATTAAAAAAGTCGGTAATATAACGCGAAATTAAATTGTCCCTTTTGTGTGAACTGAGGGACAAACCACACTTCGGTGGTTATAGATGTTTTATTTCTGATGCTATGTATTTGATAAATTTGTAAAAACTTGTACAAAAGTTCTACTAAAATTCTGTAGTGAAAAGAACATAATTTTCCACTGACTTTTCGAGATCTGGAAAATAGCGGTGTGTGAACTGAGGGACAACACTCTGAGGGTTGTAGTTCCTAAACTATCTTTTCACAAATTCCCAGATTAGTTCTACAATGTTTTTAAGACTTCTACTAAAATTTGCTAACATATTTTGGGGAAATTCAGGTAGGTCCCTCAGTCCACACGTACACACATTAATGTAGTATACCTAAAAGAGATAACTTATCGTGAAATAATTACAGAAACGGACGCATATAATTTACTGCTAATATGTAAGGACGTTTTAAGAAAGATAATTATTATGAAACTCAAAAATAACTACTTATACAAAATAAAATTGCTTAGCAAGAAAGCGGATTCTTGATACGATGAAGGTCAAAACGTATTTTTAATAAAAGTAAGTTTTTATATCAGTTGAGTGACAGTGTGAGGTCAATGACCTTCTCAGTATCATAAAATGATTTTATCGTATATTTTATTTTGATGCGTTACGTACAGACTCCATCGCGCGGTTCCGCACGGAGGAGAAGGCGGTGCGGCACACGGGACAGGCGGCGAGGCGCGCTCGGCACGGCCCGCACACCAGGTGCCCGCGCCGGCACTGCGACATCGGCGGCTCCATCCACTCCATGCACACCGGGCACTCCAGCAGCCTCAGCACGCTCTAATAAAAAAAATTTAACACATACTTGAAGAACAACACACAGCCAACATTAAATAAATTAAATTAAATTAAATTCCGTTTATTTCAGGCTGCATAGGCCCATATTATAAATACCTTATAGACTAACATACATATTACTTTAATTAATATTTAATAAACTAACACTAAACACGTATTGTCTGCGACGTGGGGCGCGAAGTGTTCGGGAGTCGTCCTCTAAATCTCGAAACTCCTCCTTCTCGGAGGTCGGTAAATGATGGGTTGGAACTCTTACCACAAAGGAACTAAAATTCATTTTATGACGAGATTCCAAACGCTCGACGCTCAAGGCGAAGTTAGTTCTGCTCCTGATGAAGTCCACGACCTGCTCGACCGTCGTAGACCAATGCAGCCTGGACACGTACAGCGGTGTCGCGGGAGTCTCACACCGCAACAGCTGCTCGGGTCCTCCGGGTGCGGTGCCGCGATGATTGCGGACGACGAGTTTCTTCTTCTTCCTCTCGACTTTAATAAACCCATCGTCATCGCACGTTCGGTCCTTTTTAGAAAGAGGACACTCTTTTGTAGTGGCCTCCTTTCCTTTGTTTTGCGAACGCGAGGGAGGTGGCAGGTGGACGCAAGCGGCGACACTTGCGTAACTCAGCACCGGCTCCTTCGCGGGCGGGGAGCAGGCGGTAGGGGCGGCAACGACGATGTCCGTCGGATAATGCTGACGGGCTAAACGTGACCGCTTGCGCGCCTCGACGACGAGTGACATTTGCTGTATCAGGTGACCTACATATTGAATTAACACTTTTTAACTGTGATAATTCACTACGTAAATCACTTATGGTTGACTCTGGTGCCTGCAATCTACCTCGAACTTCGGCCAGTTCTTCCTTCAGAACCTTGATGTCCTTCAGTAGGCTGACGACGTCGACGTGGTCCAGTGTCACTGGCGGCAGCTTATGCAGTTCTTTCACTACAAAAGCTGGCATTTCATCCGGATCCGTCTGCTTCAGCAGGGAGATGATGTCCTGCACGCTTCTTTCCGTTCCATCTCTTCGTCGCGATGGCATGTTCGCGCTCCGGTTCGCGCATGACGCGTCTCGTACAGCAAATGCTTGCCTTTGCTAATCTCCTCGCTAGTGAAGGAAGACTTGCAGATCTGCATTATGCTGACCTCGTCCATGGTGTCGATAGCATGCTGGATAAACGCCAGCAACTCATTGGCCACGAGCGCCATGGTCACGTGCAGCGGCAATCAGCCGCGCGATTCACAAAAATATTAATTAACTAATTATTAATATATTTTTCTGCGTGTGTACAACGCGGAGCGCGACCGTTCGCTAGCTCGACACATTACACACTGTAATGTAATTAAATAAAAAAAACCGACCATGTGCGAGTCGGACCCGCACGAAGGGTTCTGTACAAAACGGCAAAAAATCAAGTTTGTATTATTTTATTCTGTTTTTAGTATTTGTTGTTACAGAGCCAACATAACAACTTTGGGTACGGAACCCAAAAAAATCGAGAGCTAATTAAGAAAATAGGAGGCGCGAACGTGTCACACACGCTAGATTCATGCGTAAACATGCTGTAAATTAAGCGGTGAATCCGAACGAAGTATTAATATTGTCATATAACTCATACACACCTGATTGAACTCTCGCACGGAACTTATTTCGTTGTCATCGTGATCTGAAACAAATTAATTATTATTATTTGTTGTACTTAACAATAGGAAGCGTAAAATTTCTTAATTTTGTTTTGCGAATTTACTGAAAATACCAAATATACATTTAGATTAAGTTCTTTTCCATAATAAACAAAAACTAGTGGTATATGTGAAATGGTCTTTCTACTTTTTGATGTTCTAATTATATTTCATACCATCTGCCTTCCTTTTAACACCTTGACGACTTGTATTTGGTTCACTGACATTGCCAGCAGCGTGTGTTTCCTAAAAACGGAATGACATTCGTTAATTATATTTTTGATAAGTTAAATAAAATAAAAGGATATTTCATCTTAAAGACCAATTCAGTTTATTATTTATCAAAATGACTGGCATAGACCCGACCCAAAGGGTAAAAAACGGATAGTATGAGCCGAAGCTTGAACCAACGGCGTCGGTGGTTCAAGCTACCCTTGAGAGTCAATTCACATCGAAATAAGACGATACGGACGCGGCGATGCATTTTAAGATAGCTATTCAAAATTTAAATTTATTTACTACACAAGAAGACACACGAAGATGTGTAAAGGTACTGAAGAACAACTAGCCGCGCGCTGCCCCGTGAACGAGAGAAAGAGACAGCATGACAAGTCAGACGGTGATAAGAGGGAGGTAGCTGCAAAAAGTGGGAGGAATAGCACAAATTGTGAAGCAGAATCTCACCGGTGGTTCGAGCGAAGGCTCGAATGCTCGAACACCTAAATATGAACAATTTTTTTTAACAAAAATATTAATTTTAAAAATGGATGCCAGCAAAACTTGCTGGCAACTATACCTCATTGGCTGGTTCGATAGGTCTCTCCTCAGACTGTGCATTATCTGTGCCACCATTGTTTATGACCTCTATGTCTGGCTCAATCTCTACCACTATTTCCTCTGGACGTTGATTTTCTGTTGCTTGTTCCGCTAGAAGTAAACTAAACTTTAGTCATCTTACTACTATTTGTGTTTAAGTTTGTGAGGATAAAATCCGTTAGGTATAAGGACCCTTTCATGCAAAAACTACCTAACGGATTTTGATGAAACTTTACAGTTATATAGCTAATTAAGACATCGTGTAAAACACAATTGAACGCAGCCGAAGCCGCGGTCAAAAGCTAGTAACTAATAAAATAACAGCTAATAATGAAGAAAAGTTACTTGTACTGTTGCCGTTTTCGTTGCTGTCATCATGAAAGATTGTTGGTGACATGGAGAGACGCAATCTGCTGTCAATTTCTAGAAGGTTTAAAAGAATATATAGAGATGTAAGAGACTTTTTGACTAAAAACATTTTTAACATGACATGCTTAATTTGAGGGTACTTTGTAAGGTAGATTATAATTCTTTTTCATTGTTTATTATGTAAATCAGTATACAATTTAATTAATATTATATCCAGCAATATCCCGTGAAAAAATACCCACAACCTTCAAGCAAATGTGTAAGTGCACGCATAAGCATGCGTAAAGCACCTCCCTCCTCCCACACTGCTCGACACTCAGAAACAAGATTGTGCAAACACCACCACCACACAAGCAACATTTGCTTGAAGGTTGTGGGTATTTTTCCGCGGGATATTGCTGGATATAATATTAGTTAAATTGTATGCTATGGATTTCCGCAAAGTAACGCATGATTCTATTAACTAAATCGGTATAGTTTAAAAAAGTGTAAATATATACCATCATCAGAATGTGAATTATTAATTCCAGAGTCCTGATTGAGGGCTGCAGTTCGGTTGAGACTAGCCTCTGTTGTTGTTACATCTATAGAGGATGGTATGCCTAGAACAGAAACCGGCTTTTGTTATTTTGCTAAAGGTTTAACATTTAGTTAAGACAATGCAAAAGTGTAAATGATGAAGATTTTCCTTAAGTACTAAAATATTAGCGTATTTATTTATTTATGTACCACTTGTTGTCCATCATCAATTCCAAATATATATTACATTTATTTGTTAATTAAAAGCAATTCATATGTCATTCATGGTTTTAAACCTAGTAATATCACATTTAATGAAATATTATATAACACATGACATACTTCTATGGCAATAAAAATAATAAATATTATAATTATAACAATAAAAATAAATATTATATAAGTCTATAACATATGGAAAAACAAACTCCTTTTTAACCGACTTCCAAAAAGTAGATTTTAGAACCTCTGAATTTTTCCTTTTTTTTCGTCAAATCAAATTTATCATTAATTTAAAATTATGGTTTACAATAGTAAATAATGACAACAGTTTAGCCAATTCAACCACTCACAGGCGATTAACAATGTTTGTTAAAGTGCATATTTAGGATGAAAATGATGATATTGTATTAATGATTCAAATTGATATGTTATATCTATTACGTACGCTCGCCTCGGCTACTGCGTGACGCTCGGTTTCGAGGCCTTTCTAAAGGACTTACAGCTGCAAGCAAAATTTTATAAACTGGATAAAAACAGTAAGTTGTAACTTCACAGAATGCATTATGTTTTTATAGGTGATATTATATTCAATTGCCGAACAATGATAAATTTTCTGCAAATCTATATATTTTTATCTTTGTCTGTTTTCTACAACCAAAAAAATTGTACAACATCAAACTGTTGATGTGTGAAAAACCTGTGAATTGAAATTACAGAACTTCACAATAAAGTAATTATTAGTTAATTTAAAATATTTTTTAAATTATAGGATTGTGTGAAGATTATCCCCCCTACTAATAAAAATATTTACACAACTGATGAGCAATTCAATATTGCTGTCTTTGTCTGATATATTGGAAAAGTCTCTTGACAGACACTAGACAGCAACATTGAATAGCTAATCAGTCGAGTAAATATCTTTATTAGTAGGGGGGTTAATCTAAAAAATGCATACTAAATTTGA
Organism: Phengaris alcon alcon; assembly: GCA_037179445.1. Classification (NCBI taxonomy): domain Eukaryota; kingdom Metazoa; phylum Arthropoda; class Insecta; order Lepidoptera; family Lycaenidae; genus Phengaris; species Phengaris alcon. The sequence goes on along the minus strand of JAYRCH010000207.1, from coordinate 3,693,122 downwards.
CTTACGTAACAGCGGTAGACTGCTTCTGTAGCTACTTGACCGAGAAAAGCTGACTTTGCGTGGAAGTTTGTTAATTGCATTCATGCGTGCAATATTTGAAAACTTGCTCTCCAGATCCAAGCAATGTCCACTGTCAATGGGGTGATATGAACTAGGACCTGGCCTGAAAAGATAAAATAAATCTTTACATAGTATTAAATGAAGTAGCTTCCACTGTCTGCATGCTTAGATCTTTTAAACTACTCAACAGATTTTAATGCAGTTTTCATAAATAGATAGCGTTTAATGAGATACATTGCACCCATGCAAAGGCAGGGCAGGTCACTAGTTAAAAACAAAATCGCGAATTATGTATCAAAATATATATTATATTACTGAATGAACATATACCTTCCTGGATCACTAGTAGGTATCCTACGAGGATTATGTAGCATTGACCAAAACAAATCCCTCTCTAGCTTGGTTGGATTCCGTCTTCTCGGTGACGAAGACGTTGGTGCTTGAGGTTGTGCTAAGAGAGTCCCATTAGATATTGTTTATTAAGCAATCATCAATTCATAAATTGACTTTTTGTAATTTTTTTGGCATAAGCTGCATACAAACCTGTAGGTCTTGATGAATTTGCTGAATCATTATCATTTGAAAATCTTGATGTAGCTTCCACAGCAGTGTTCTGAGTGTCATCATCATCATCATCATCTGGAACAAGTTATTATAAAGTATAAAAAATATTTAATAAGTAAAATAGGAAGGCTATGGGAGCTTCAAAAACTTATAGGAATTATCATACAGAAAGAATGTTATAAAATATTACAATAGCTAATGTCAATCCATTCCTATATTCTATTCATTTTAAGTAATATTTTTTAGTAATCGTTTATAGTATAAATTAAAATTTGATATTTTTATCTATGTACAACGTAACCTAAAACACGATGCCTTCTTAAAATAAAGACTTCGTAAAATAAAGAGACTTAACCATCTGTCCTAATTTGTTAAGAAAAAAAATTTTTTAGTTTAGTTTGGTGCCCATTGAAAACCAGCGTTAGGGATCCACTCGTAACATAATGCTGAATGGGAACCAATTTAAAATCACCTTGATTTACTACTATTTACTTCATTTATATATTATGCTTGATTTACTATTGTAATCACTTTATTTTGTAAAATGTTATGTTATAACAAATAAATTTCTTTTTCTTTCTTTCTTTTAAAATGGCGAAATGCTATTTCACGGGAAGAAAAATGTTTAGATTTTGAAATAGTTTTTTGGGAAGAAAGCATAATATAAATTTTGTGAATATTTTTTTTTGTGGCTTTTAACTATGGAATCTTCATTTTAAGGTACTTCCAATAGAGTAGAAAGCCCTATTCTATAAATTAAGCAATATGGGCATACATGTGTTAATCTTAAAACAAATAAACAGCTAATAAAACTAGTCAGATGAGTAATTTTAGTACATATCCGGAGTTACAAATATCCGTCCATCTCGGAAGACGAAAACATTCTCCGCGCTGGTTGAGAGGGGAGGGAATGTTTCATTTCTTATCAACTGTTCTTAACAACACCACTCACATGACCAGTAAACATAGAAATATGCAGGAAATTATTTATCAATCCCAAATGGGTCTTCTATTTGTAACTCCGGATATGTACTAAAATTACTCATCTGACTAGTTTTATTAGCTGTTTATTTGTTTTAAGATTAACACATGTATGCCCATATTGCCTATCCTATCCTACACAAATGTGTATTAGTCTGGTTCACAAGTGCCATTTCCCTCGGTTCTTGACCGCCACCACCGAAAATTATGATTTTGGGCTCATTCGATTCGGAATGGCATCTAGAACATTCTATCAAAGTGCCAAGAGGGGCCAAAAAAAAATGCAAAAGTTATAAACAATAAAGTAAAATAAAAAATAAGGGTTTGGTTTTTTGAAATATTTCAAAAACTGTTTGAGATAATCTAAATTTCAAAAAAGATCCTTAAAGAGCAGAAAATGTCCTAAAAAAAGTCCTACCTCCCGGAACTGTACCGACAATCCTTATAATTTTAATTTAGCGGCGAAAATAACGGTAAAAACGCGTGTTTCGGCTGCCGCGTGCATCGCCCCAATCTGACACATGAACTAAAAAAAATATTTTAACTGATTAAATATTAATATTAAGGAATAAAAAAATTTGGGTACTATGTGGACATATTAATTAACAATAATCCGTCAACAAAAAAAAATTATCACATTTTTTTTATTAATTATGCTTTTGTTAATTAGTTAATTTTCACCATTTTAATGTTAACATAAAAACGCTTATTTATATATATTTCAAAACAAGAAATCTAGAAATTTTTTTGATTTCTTGGAGCTAATCTTCAAAGGGTTTAGAAGAGATCCCCGTTGAAAAAATTAAAAAATTTTGATTTTTCACTTTTTTACTAACAATCAAAGGTATTAAAAAATTATTTATGTAAAAGAAAATTTTAAGAAAAATTTTTTTTCCTATTATTGTTAATATTTTGTTTTCTTATTGATGAAAGCCATATAAAAATATATTTTTTTATTTTTTACTAACATTATTTAATTAATTGTTATAAACAAATGCATTCTTTATAAGATTTTTAAAAACTTTTTTTTTGGAATTTCATCCTTGATGAAAATAATTTTTAGAAAAAAAAATAGTTTCTTAAAAAAAATCTTTTATTAACAAAAAACGCACTTGTTAATTATCAATTTTTTTTGTTACTAAATATTAATACTAATATTACTAATATTAAGGAACCATTTTTTTTTTAAATCATTATTTATTATGTTCTTTCGTATTATATATATATATATATATATATATATATATATATATATATATATATATATATATATATATATTAATTTATATATTAATTATATATTAATTTTTCATTTCTTTATTAAACAAATAATTAGTTATAAACAAATGCATTTCTACGAAATATTTTTTTTAAAATACAAAAAAATATTACAAAAACAACCATATATCATTTTTTACATGAAACATTTTTTGTATATAACTTAAAAATATTGTACTTTTGGACTTATAGTTTTCTTACTATTTTACTCATTGTTATTAAAATAACTTATAAACTATTAAAGATATATATTATAATATATATATATATATATATATATATATATATATATATATATATATATATATATATATATATATATATATATTATAATACGAAAGCATAATAAATAATGATTAAAAAAAAAATGGTTCCTTAATATTAAAATTTAGTAACAAAAAAAAATTGATAATTAACAAGTGCGTTTTTTGTTAATAAAAGCTTTTTTTAAGAAACTATTTTTTTTTCTAAAGATCATTATTTTCAAGGATGAAATTCCAAAAAAAAAGTTTTTAAAAATCTTATAAAGAATGCATTTGTTTATAACAATTATTTAAATAATGTTAGTAAAAAATAAAAAAATATATTTTTATATGGCTTTCATCAATAAGAAAACAAAATATGAACAATAATAGGAGAAAAAAAAAAATCCTCATGGCTTTATTTACATAAATAATTTTTTAATGCCTGATTGTTAATAAAAAAGTGAAAAATCAAAATATTTGAATTTTTCCAACGGGGATCTCTTCTAAACTCTTTGAAGATTAGCTCCAAGAAATCAAAAAAAATCTAGATTTCTTGTTTTGAAATAATAAGCGTTTTTATGTTAACATTAAAATGGTGAAAATTAACCAATTAACAAAAGCATAATTAATAAAAAAAATCTGATAAATTTTTTTGTTGACGGATTATTGTTAATTGATATGTCCACATAGTACCCAAATTTTTTTATTCCTTAATATTAATAGTTTATCAGTTAAAATATTTTTTTTAGTTCATGTGTCAGATTGGGGCGATGCACGCGGCAGCCGAACCATGCATTTTTACCGTTATTTTCGCCGCTAAATTAAAATTATAAGGATTGTCGGTCCAGTTCCGGGAGGTAGGACTTTTTTTTTAGGAAATTTTCTGCTCTTTAAGGATCTTTTTTGAAATTTCGATTATCTCAAACAGTTTTTGAAATATTTCAAAAAACCAAACCCTTATTTTTTATTTTACTGTATTGTTTATAACTTTTTCATTTTTTTTCGGCCCCTCTTGGCACTTTGATAGAATGTTCTAGATGCCATTCCGAATCGAATGAGCCCAAAGTCATAATTTTCGGTGGTGGTGGTCAAGAACCGAGGGAAATGGCACTTGTGAACAGACTATATAGCCACTCACCAATGTTTCGATGTTTTGTGTAATGTTTCGAAAAAAACATGCGCAGGAGACCCGTCTTTACAGTTAGTTTTTTTGTGACGTTTTTTTAATATTTAAATATCATTTTATTGAAACTCTATTTGTAATTGTTAATTTTAACTAGTAAATATTAAAGGCTTAAGCTTATATAAACGGCTGATCAGATGTATCACAATGTTCTATTATAGAAATTGTTATTCAATAAGAGATACTTATACATAACATACAAAATGCATCAGTCATTGTGTATTTTTAAACAAACTTATTTACATATAAGACCGAGTGCTTTTATCAAAAAAACAGGGAAATTTAACATATTTACACTTAAAACCGCCAGCTGCGTTCATTATTAGATTGAAATATGAATCTAATAATATAATTATTAGATTGAAATATAATTACTATTATATTTAATATGACAATTATCTGCTTCTGATCGTAAAGTAGAATTCCTGATCTATTAATGTATAAATAAGTAAAAATAATTACCGGAACTCCAGGGGTAATCGGTGATTCCGAGAGACTTCTTCAGGTTCTCTTTCTGGCTACCCATTTGGTTTGTATTTGTAATTAATTTGTTTATATGTAGATCACAGAGTTATAAGCAGATTTAATGACGAGATTTCTGTTTAAATAAAAAAACAATTAATCTTGTTGTATTTTCAAAACACAGTGCAAATGTAACAAGAAATGAAAAACACAAAGCACAAAATTGTGACTGTGAAGTTTGACATCTGATCATATGACAAATAACATGACAGAACTGGATTTTTTTTAAATTTATATATGGCATCGGCTTATAACCATTTGCCAGTGTCAAGTTAAAAAGGCGGGAAATAGAACTTTCATTTCAATTTTCAACACCGTATTCCTATATCGTCAAGTCTAAAGTCTAGTCAAAGTCCAAATATATAGTCTATATATATATATATATATATATATATATATATATATATATATATATATATATATATATATATATCTATAAAGTAAGCTTAACGGCAAACGCCTCCGCTAACAATTATATAAACACGTTTAGTAATTATTACGAGAAACCTATTTATAAAGAAATTAAGTACCCAATAGAAATCCTAAAATTTGTAAAGTTTTGTTCTAATGTTAACACTAAAAATTACCTGTCAAATATGCAACGCGTGCTCTAACTTTGGAAAGCGGCACTGTTAGCTTATTATTAGCTCGCTCTTCTTCACAAGCACGTTTCACCTTCAAGATAATATCTCGTCCAGCACTTTTTATCACTTTTGGCATAATGATGTCGACTATCTTAGTTGAAAAGGAATAAAAACTCACCACAGATCACCTGACGTCAACAACAACATGGCGGCCCGACGATTAGTTCCGATTTCAGCCACGCGCAAAGTTATCGTGCGCGCACGTCTGTTGCTACCGCCATACATTTGGTTTGGTAATGGCAAAATATGTATGGCGGGTGCAACTCCTGACGTCACAGGCCGATTTATTACTCTGTTGCATATTGTAAATTTAAATTGTTTGTATCTTCGTTATTTTTTAAGATAATATACGAAAATGGGTTCTAGATTCTTGGTTAACATGGGACAGACAAAAAATTTTTTTTAGGTACAACAAGACAACGTCAATAATATCTTTTTTAGCTGGCAAAAATATATAGCAGTACAACAAAATTAAGGAGAGGAAGTATTTGATGTTGATATAATTTTTACCGGCGCCAAGCAATAATTGTCATTCATACCGCATACGTTTTATTTTCCGAAATTGAAATTGAAGAAACCACAAAAAGATTATAGAATAATAGAATTGCGAGCTAATAAAAAGAAAAATGAGTGAGTTACCGTACCAGGCGGACTATGCTAAATCTGGTAGAGCAGCATGCAAAGGATGCAAACAAAAAATTGATCAAGGAACTCTGAGGATTGCTGTTATGGTTCAGGTAAAAGGGATTTTTCACACTTTTAACTCTTTATAGCAACTTTATATCTATATATCTTTATAATAGCAGTTGCTAAAGATAATTTAATAATTATTTGAACTTGCATTCTGAACAAGACAAAGGAAACATGTCCATGTCTCTTAAAATAACTTAGTATGTGCAGTGAACCGACCTTTTAATTCGTTAGTTTTTCCCAAGTGGAGAACAAGTTTTTTCCTAACTTTATAAACTATTCTTAAAAAATGTTTTTGTTCTTAATATAAATATTACAGGCATTTAATACACACACAAAGGCACTTGAATACACAGGCATAATATTTATACATTTTCTTTTCAGTCAGCATTTCATGATGGAAAGCAACCCAATTGGCATCATGAAGAATGCTTCTTTAAGAAGAAGTGTCCTTCAAGCATAAGTGAAATTGCAAGTTTCAATAAACTTAGTAATGCAGACCAGAAAAAAATAAAAAAAAAGATAGGTAAACTCATATGTTTAGTATGTATGACAAAAATAGCTGTAAGTTATTTTATGACATTTAAATTTTAATTAATTAATGTTAATGCTTGCATGAATCAAAATCTTCTAAGTAAGTTGCTAATAAAAAAAATTCAATGCAATTTATTTTTATTTACAGCTGTTGGAGATGGTGGAATTGTGATGCCAGAAGAAAAAGGAAAGAAAGTAAAAGGAAAAAAGAGAGAAATTGGTGATAGGACAGCTTTAGCTGACTATTCTATAGAGTATTCCAAGTCCAGCAGGGCTTCTTGTAAACACTGTGATATTAAAATTTGTAAGGTAGGATATTAAATTTCACATAAAATTACAGTAATAGAAATCATATTAAAAAAAATTGTCTACTGTCACAGGTTTTATTTTTATATTTTCTGCCTACTGCCTAAGTTGAAAGTCTTGAGTATATTCATATTTTCAGGGTGAAATCCGCATATCTAAATTGGGATTTGACCCCAAATTTGGTGACTATCCAATGTGGCACCATGTTCAATGTTTTGCAGAAAAGAGAGATGAACTTTTATTCTTTGCCGGTGGTGAAAGCATTCCAGGTTTTAAGAAACTCAGTAAAGAGGACCAACAAACAGTGAAGAATGAAATCAAGTGAGTGGTAAATGATTTTATTTTAAACTTCTTACTAATTTGTAAACATCAAATATTATTTTGACCCTAACAATTCTAGAGCAGCAAAAATGGATGACATACCAGTTAAGAAGCTTAAAACTGAACCAAAAGACGAAGAAGAGACAAAAGAGGAAAAAGCGCTTATGAAGGAAATTAAAAAACAAAATCATCTGTTTCATAAATACAGGAATGCATTGAGCCAGCTAACTAAACAGTATGTGGTGGATTTGCTTGAAGTAAACTCACAAGCCCCACACACCGGGATTGATGCGGTATTGATTTTCTAATTTCTTTTTTATTTTTATTACTGATTATGGTCGAGCAGGTTTTGGCTTATATGACCATATCTCACAATGTTGGAATTGTATTTTTTGATGTTCTCAATGTCTTTTATACTGCCTTTTTGACAGAAACCAGTGGTCAAGTTTGTTTTTGAAGGAGTTAACTGTTGGCACAGAGAGGACATCATTGGGAAGCATGTTCCATTTCTGAACTAACTCTTGCTAAGAAAGTTATGAATTACTTGAGAATTTGCCGGGTCTCATTACAGTCTGAGGTGGTGACCTCGATATGTTCTTGAAATGGCTTTCTTTATATACAGATTATGAAAGTCAGGAACACTGTATTGATGTGTTAATATTTTGTATGTTTCTATGAGATCACCACAAATTCGACTTTCTTCTAGTGTAGTGAGGCTTAGCGTGTATAATCTCTCATCATAGGTTTTGTTGTTGCTTGCGACAGCAACTCTCTAGGCATTTTTGTAGCTTTCCTTTGCACACTTTCTAATAAGTTGATATCCTTCTGGAAGTAGAGACTCTAAACTTGGTATTATACATATTCAAGTATTGGTCTAATGTATGTTTTATATATTTTCAAAAATAATTCTATTGTCAAAACTTGAAATGTCCTCTGTACAATGTGAACAAATGAGTTGGCCTTTTTGACAATGTTGGTGATATGTTGAACCCATTTTAAATTGTGTACTATGGTTATGCCCAGATATACTTGTGTGTTGGTGGAAGTTATGGGGCAACCGTCAAGGGTATGTTGTAATTTAGGGATGTTGTTTCCTAAGTGCAACACTTGCCCCTAAGGGAACTCCGCTTGTAACTGGTTTGCATTGTGAAAAAGAAGTGCCTATTCGAAACTTGAAATGTTCTGTTCTTCAAGTAACTCGGAATCCAATTTAGTAGCAATCCCTTGAATTTCAAAGTGTTCAAGCTTCATAAGAAGGTGGTGCTTGGAATCTTTGTCAAAAGCTAGGTATACAATGTCAACTAGGTTCTTCTTGTCAAGTTCTTTGCACCATGAATGCATAAATGTATTGACATCTGTACATTCATGGAAAGATCAATCTTTTTCTGTCAAATCCATGTTGTTTTACAGAGATAATTCCTTCTTTATGCCAAGATCTATTCATATTTTCACAAATATTTTTTTCCATTATGTTCACCTCTACACTAGTGAGGCTAATAGGTCGTAAGTTTTTAGGATCAATACAAAATTGATCTTAAAAACTTTTTTTGGGTTCCGTAATACTCAAGGAAGGGTATAGCTTCGCTCTGTCCGTCCGTCTGTCTGTCCGCGCCTAACTAAAGCTTCTGTAATTATGAATAGAAAAGGATGAAATTTGGTATAGTTAAAGACTGTGTATAGGTCTCGGTTTTGGCATCATAAAATAACAATAATTTTATATTTTAGGAGTGGCTCCCATCGGGTGGGGTAGAATAAAAAAATATAGTTATTTTAAAATAAAAGCAAGGTTTCATACATGACTTTATTACAACGACGACCATTTTCGAGTAATCGGCCTCCAAAGTGGTTTATAAGTTAGTCCCCACCCTGGCAAATTTAAACTATAAGAGATAGAAACTTGTGTAAGTTTCCATGCTGATAGATTATGCTAAAAACATCTGTTCAATCAATCAGTTAAGGGTGGGGCTAGTATTTTGATACAGTTTTTAATAATTTTGCAAAAAATTTGGTCTGGTCCAGGTGATAAGTTGATGACTGAGCATTAAGGTTAGAGATCACTTTTGTAATATCTTCAACTGTACATGAAATGTCACTTAAATCATAACTAACTCTAAGAACAGTAGTTATCTCTCAACTTCATCACACATTTATCTTTACGTATACAATATACATTGTCACACCTCCTTGTTTTATGTTTGCATCCAATCTAAACAAAGTATAACTTGGTATGTTATATAAGCTATTGCCGTTTATACTATTACCGGCATTACTATTAAGCCATGTTTCTGTTATAGTTGCAATTGCTGGTTTGTTAGTATTTATGTATTGGAGAAAAAGATCAAATTTAGGTGAAAATAAATTAGTGTCAAAAAGTAAAGTCAGAGGGCTTGTATTTTGTATTAGTTTTTTGTTAAACTATTTACACACCCACACAGCAAACACAGGGACAAGGACATAAGTACATTAGGGTGCGTGGTGGTGGTTTAAAGTGAACGCGCCCTTAGACGCGCCGCAGGAGCCGCACGCTCCGATGTCATCGCATTTTCTCATGGCCTCGCGCAATACGCGCCGCCGGATCTTGGAGAGAATACCAGTGTTGCCAGCAGAGCGACTGATTTCTTACTGCCGTGTGCCTGCCTTACTGCCGGGGAAAATTGCCTTGTTTTTTAAGAAAAAACTATCTACCTATAGCTGCCGTAGCTAATAAATTAAATAAAACATGAAGCTTATCACAAAAAAGGAGTCGCATGAGATCTAAACAAATATAAAACGAAGTGAAAAACGTTGTTTCAAAAACATTTCCGGAATAAACGGTAACACGGATGACGTCATCCGAGCCGTCCGCGCCGCACTCGCCGCACGCATCGAATGCGCTGATGACGTCATCCGCAAGCGCTGGTGGAATCAGTATACCTACAGCATTTTACTGAAATGCGATTCGTGCGGCGCGTGCGGCTCCTGCGGCAAGTCTTGGTGCGCGTTCACCCATAACGCGTGCCTCACTACTGGTTAAATTGCTGCAATTTCAGCAAATATTTCTTTTGCATGATTCACATTGCACTGAGTTCCCAGCAGTGTAATCATTTTCACACTGAAAGCGCTTCATTTAAATCACTTCAGAACAAACACAACTGAAAAGACGCCACAAGTCACAATGGCCGCCACACAGATAAATTTGTTAGGTAATCGTGAGTTTTTTGTCTGTAGGTGATTTTTTGCACTTTTTACACAGAAATATTGCACTTTTAAAGTATAATAATCACGTTTGATATTTTTAAGAAGGCTATAAAGTACGAAACTAATTCTAACACTGTTAGCTCATCTGCGGGTAGATGAAAAAAAAAGAAGAAAAATAAAAATAAGTTTTTAGATCTATGAAAATGATTTTAACATGTTCATTATTAGCAATATAGCTAAGCAATGGTTTTATACAAATATCTCAGTGGTACAATCATTTTAAACAAATAATTTTATCCTAACTAATATTTTAAGTGCAAAAGTAACTTGCTTGTCTATATCTTACATCACCCTTAAAGGTGAATTCACACTTATCCGAGCCGAAGAATCCAACGCGCCGAAGGAAACGAATTTTAGAATTATTTATATGAAATCATATGAAACCTCGCTCATTTGTCCGCATCGAATCGGTCGAATCTGGAAGCACCCCAGAACTCCTAGACGAATTCGGATGACGTCTCCGGATTCGACGCGAGCGATGCGGTCGAATCGGCCGATGTGCTTGCATTCTGTCAGTTGCGTGCGACAGAGCAACGCGCGTTGTGATCTAGTAAGGGCTACTTCTTTATTTTTATCAATACAAAAATGAGTGATTCTTACTTAATCGAGCTAGTACAAAATTACGAAGAGCTGTACAATCTGAAACATCGGCACTACAGCAATCAACAAAGACGAGATAATATTTGGGAAGAAATTGGAAAACTAGTAGGAGAGGATGGTAAGTTTTTTTTTGCTACGGGCTACCTACATGCTACTTAATTAAGATTTTCTGGCTGTATCTTATGAACCGTGATAGTTAGACGGTTGAAATTTTCACAGATGATTTATTTCTGTAAAAAAAGTGTGTTTCTGTCCGCTAAAAAACGAAATAAAATGAATATTTAAGGGGCGCATTTTTATTTTTTATTTTATTTATTTAATATTTAATATTATTTAATAAATAAATTTAATTAAATTATTATATTAAATATTATAAGTTAAATAATTAATATACGTGTATATATATATATATATATATATATATATATATATATATATATATATATATATATATATATATATATATATATATATATATATATTAATTATTTAACTTATAATATTTAATTTAATTATTTAATTTTATTTATTTATTTCCATACAACAAACGCGATTTTTTTATAGTTAATGTTACGGAAGCCGGATTTTTATTATGTGCTGAAAAGATAAAACGTACTATATAGGTACTGTCACAAATTAAATTAACTTTGAAAAACTACAAGACCTAATATTTACCTTATATTAGTTTAAAAATTCTAATTTTCTTATTTTAATTAATATTTAGTTACTTATTACCATTACAGTACAGTCAGTTAAAGTCGAGCAAACTATTAAATTCGAATCATTGTTTTGGGCAAAAAGCCTCATTTCCTTTCAAGTCGGAGTCGTTTGATTTAAATCTTAGGCACCAGTTTACTAAAGCATTATTCAGGATTACATTAAAAAAAAAATACCAAAAAAGTAGAAATTTGTATTGCCGGGACTAAAAAACCACCACAAGATGTCGATTTTTCGATTTTTTTTAAAAGCTTTGTATTTTTTGAGACACATTACTTGGATTTTTTTTTAATTTTTCTGATAACTATTGTAACTTGGCCTATCACTGGTTTACGGCTTGACGTCGATTTACGGGACAGCCTGTATAACGTTTTTTTTTTACAATTGTACCTGGTACAATGGTCAGACCTTTTTATATAAGTTTTTAAACTCATGTTAATGAAATGTCTTAGCTCACTACGCTATAACTTGTCTTCTTCCGGCTTGAACTCTTTGCAGCTGCCAAGAAACCGATCCAGATTCTGAATTAAAATAGTCTTTAAAAGCATCTCTGATTGCTGTAGCATCGACCCTTGCAATTCCTCCAATACCCGCAAAATCTCTTATACCATGCATGTCTCTTACTGTTACCAATAGATCTCTTTGAGTCTAGTAGCATTCATCATCTCTTAAAAAATTATGTAAGCAACATATTCCACTGATCACCATAACTGTATGATTTTGAGACATGTGTAGTCTACGTTCAAATAAGCGAAATTTTCTTACTAGCAAATCAAATGAATTTTCTACAGTATTTCTTGCGCGACTTAATCTATAGTTAAATTTTTTTTTGATATGTCACGTCTTATATCTTCACGAGAGTATGGTTTCATCATGAACGTACTTAGTGGAAAGGCCTCATCCCCAACTATGACGTGAGGTAAAGCAATGTTTCCTCCTGAAAGAGGTGTTGGTGGAGGCATATGCAAGTTTCCATTTACTAGATTCTTTCCTATATTTGAATTTTGAAATATGCTAGCATCAGAGTTTTTACCGAAGGCTCCAACATCTATAGCTATAAAAATTTTATCAGCGTCTACCAGTGCCAATAACACCATACTGAAATGTTTTTTATATCAGAAATAATTAGAACCACTGTGTTGAGGTGCTTCAATTAAGATGTGCTTTCCATCAATAGCTGCTACAGCATTTGGAAAATTTGTCGCGAAAACGTTCTTCGGATAAAACCCATAAATTCTCATCAGCCGTTGGCATTACTATAGGTTGCAAGAACGTCCAAATTGCTTCACATGTCGAATAAACTATGTTTCTTGTGGTACTTTCGCCCAAACGAAAGTTATCAGATAGTGATGTAAAAGAATTTCCTGTACCTAGATAGCTGAAACAAAAAAAATCTTATCGTTGTGTGGCCTTCGATCATTTTAGATTTTATTTTAATATCATCACATTTTATTAAGTCTACACATAGTTACGGTCATGTGAATAATTTAATTAATATAATTTTATTTACAGGTGCGGTTTGCAAAACCAGATGGCATAAAATTAGAGAAAACTACCGAAAAGCTCTAAATCTCAGAAAAACTAAAAGCGGTCAGCGGCCGCTGACAAAATTAAACCACCGAAATACCACCAGGAATTAAGTTTTCTTACACCACATTTGAATGATGAAGAAACCAGACAATCAAGCATTCAAGACATTTCACGACCATGCAGTAGTCAAGATACAAGAAGCCCTGATTACATAAGAAGCCCTGATTATATTGCTGATTCTCCAGGTGGTGGAGACTCACAGACCTCAGATTCATCATTAGCTACGTCTCGTTTCACAAATACCCAAAAACGCCGCTACACTCCTAGAGCACCATGCTCACTCATTGACCAACGGACCACTGCAGCATCAGTTTTGAAGGAATATTTATCAAAAACTGAACAAACACAGAATCGGCAAATAGAATTTGAGTCAGATACCTTAATTGATTTTTTTATTACAATGGCAAAAACGGTCGCGAAATTCCCTGTAAACAAACAATTAAAAATTAAATCTGAACTTTTTCAAATGGTACACAGTTCAGAGGTTGAAATTGCACAATCGAATACTGTACTTCCATCACAGATCATGTCGTCTTCGACGCTGTCCCAATCTATTATCCCTGCCTCGACATCCTCAACCTGTGCAGTTCAATTTTCACACCAAGATGGTAATCAGGTTCAGATTCAATCCATTGATATTATTTCGTCACCGACCATCACTGCTCCATCCTCAACGCCATCAACATCTGCCATTACATTATCACGTCCAGGTAGTAATCAGATTCAAACATATGAGATTATTCCGCCACCGATCAATACTGTTCCAGTTTCTTCTCAAAGGCAGACAAGTTAGTGCCTTCAGCGAAGATGATTTCTCACAATACGTACAATTTAAACAATAGTGACCTAAATCAGTGTATTTTTCATTAATGATTGGACAAAATAAAACGTTCTTACCTTAAACATACTACAAGCCTTTCTATTGGTTCAATTGCCATTCCAAACCTTGTATTTTGTTTTGTTATATGCGGTTCTAGTATTTCTAACAGCCTTTTGAACTTTGTAGGAGACATATGAATATCTTGTAATAACTCAGGGAATAATGTGTGGAGAGTATTACACATTATTCCCTGAGTTATTACAAGATGATAATCTATTTTTTAGATATTTTCATATGACTCCAACAAAGTTCAAAAGGCTGTTAGAAATACTAGAACCTGCAAATACTAGAACCTGAGAGCACTGTCTTTTAAGGTTAATGTTGTGAACCCACATTCTTTTTTTTTTGACGTATTTCATTTTCTTCATCTTCCATTAATAAAGCACTCACAATGAAAACCCTGTTAAGATCAATCATAATTCACATGTAGTTACATTGCAACAGGTGGAAAGAAAATAAAAACGATTCTTTCGGCGCGGTCGATTCTTTCGATGCGTTCGATTCTTTCGGCGCGAATAGGTATGCGAGACCTCGTGGAATTCGATTCGTTCGATTCTCTCGGCTCGGATAAGTGTGCGTTCACTTTAAACAACCAATTTGGCGCTGCTATTGCCTACTTTTTGTCCCCGCAAAATTTACAGTTCCCGTGCATAATACTACTTTCTGTGCAAACGAAGTACCAGACAACATCGCATAATAAAATAAAACTTAACTAATGTTTGTGTCGTTACTTGTATGCTTTAGAATCTGGATGCATTAGCAGATTGCATGGTGTTTGGTATTCTGAAACCATGCCCAGAATGTGGGGGACAGTTGGAATTGGATACATTTAATTACAAGTGCACAGGTAAAATTGCAATTTGTAGTACCATCAGTTTTCATCAAATGTAAATGTTTATCTATACATACATAGCTTGTATACAAATAAATAAAATTGAAGTGTCTGTTTGTAATTTTAAATTAACAACTTGTCACTAAATTCATATGAAACTATATACGGTACTTACAATAAAAATCAATTTTTAAAATTTTTGTTTGTCCGTCTGTCTGTCTGTTTATTCCGGCTAATCTCTGAAACGGCTGGGCCTATTTTCACGGGACTTTCACTGGCAGATAGCTGATGTAATAAGGAGTAACTTAGGCTACTTTTATCTTAGGGTTCCGTTTCCGTTTGTTCCACGCACACGAAGTTGCGGGCACCCGCTACTTGTAAATGTAAATAATGTTTATTTACATTTTATAGCCTGACCGTGAAAATAAAACTACGAAAAGCTGGGATGTGATTGCTTAAAATTTAATTTCAAGAATTTACGCAACATGGCAAGGATCTTAATTTTTCTGGTCATGCTATAGCATGACCCTTACAAATAATTATATTTATATAGTGCGTATAATGTTTTGTCCTTCTCTGTCAAGCGACTTTTCCGACGTATCAGACAAGAACAAAACATAGTACAGCTTATACACTGTATAAATAATATTTTTATTAGTAAGGGGGAGAAACGATTTAAGTAAGTTTCTTATAACCTTAAATCATCAATATTATAATCTTTTGGATGATCATTACAACTTGCATAAGCAAGGCTAAGTTTAAGTATTTCTAGGTAATACAAACCTAAATTTTAAGTTATTAGAAGTGATCTTTCTAAGTGATTGTTCAAATATTTTAAGGTAATATTAGTGAGTGGACAAAATGCAGATATGTCACTAAGGAACCCCTACGAGGTGAGATGAAAATTCCCAAGACCTATAAATCTACGTCACCTTTTCGAAGGTTCAAGTCCAAGGTTGGTGTCCGAATTTTTGAGGAGGTCCCTGCTCCTACTTTACTCGTCGTGAAGAAAGAGGAACCTAATGCGTAAGAATTTTTTATACTAGCTTTTGCGCGCGACATAATTGACGTAATCGTCCCACGAGAACCCTACATTTTGATCATTAAATCTTACAGCCAAACATTTTCTCATTTTTAGTGAGAAAAAACCACTGCCTCTTCCTCCATTGAAGAATTTGCAGTTTTACCTGCATGGAAAGTTCAAAGTGCCCAAGGAAGAAATAAAGAATCGCATCTGGAAAATGGGAGGACTTGTGACTAGCAAACTCACGGATACACTAGCAGCAGTTGTGTCTACTAAGAATGATGTGGAGAAAATGAATCAGAAGATGGAGGATATCCAATACCTATCTATTGAGGTGAGACTTTTGGCAAATAATATATATATATATATATAATAACGGTTTAAGATATAATATATCTTAAACCGTTTCGTTTAAGATTGCTCACAGTAGTTAAATAATATTTTATAACTTTGTTAGATAAAACGTAAAAAAATCAAATCTTATAAAATGTTACCATGCTTAACAACATTATGTAACTGCTCCATGACTTTAAAAATATTTATTCAATTGATAACACCATTTTGTTAGTGAATACCCTATTTTATATCCTTTTTCAAATTTTTAGGTAGTGGATGAGAGTTTTCTAGACCTCATAGATCCAGCCACTGGAACAATTGCTAAAACCCTGGAACTTATTAAAGAAAACAATATTGCTGATTGGGGATCTGATGTAAGTACCTACATAAAATATCTTGAAGGCTACATACTAAAGTTTTAAGTTTTACATTGATTAAAAACCGAAAAATTTACAACATTCGTTTTTAATGTTGGTCTTGTTATTTTTTATATATATTATTTATTTTTTACTGAATGATATTAATTAAGTACACACACGTCCACACTATGTAAACTTTTGCATATGTGCTACAGTTTAAGTGTTGTTTAATGGAGAATATCTAAAAATTAAATTGTAAATAACGTGTTATTATTACAGCCAACACAACGCGTGCCTCAAGATGTAATAGATGGAAAATCAATTCAGAAGTCTGGCAGTATGTACAGCAAACCAAAATCCACCATTGCAAAGTTGAAAATTAAAGGTACCTATTTATTTTAGTTTGGAGCTTCTATACAATTTGTCATCGTAATTTGAAACTATTAAACGTAAATAACAACAGTAAATAGAGACATATCTAGGATACAACATCCAAAAGAATAAAGGGGTAAGCGCGAACAATTGACAAGTAGATATTCGTAACATTATCGAATGTCAATTGTATAGGCGCTTTCATAATTTTCATTCAATTATTTATCTTTCGATAATGTTACACGAATACGTACTTCTCAATTACTCGTGCTAGCCCCCACAGAAAGCCAATTCACGTAATTATTTTTCTTTTCTAAGTATCGCATTTGGGTTGGGCGGTTGGTACGCTGTAGTACTCGCACAAGCGTCAAAACATCCAAGTGCGATTGCATGCGACCCCAATAGAAATGTTATATCCAAAGAATCTTCTTTTTAAAGGCCTTAAATGTGTGGACCATTTTTATAGGTGTACACATCATCACACTTATTTTATGCATGGCTTCAGAGGAGTATAATGAAAGTTTCACTTCTATCCAGGTGGCACTGCCGTGGACCCCGACTCGAACTTGGTGGACGTGGCCCACGTGTACACAGACCACGACGGCACTAAGTACACCGTGACGCTGGCCAAGACCGACGTGGTCGCCGGCAAGAACTCCTACTACAAGTTACAGCTGCTCAAAGCTGACGCTAAAGACAAGTAAATGCAAACGAGCTATATGCCGCCCGATGTTAAGCGATTACTGTTTACAAATTAAACCTGAATAGTGAATACCACCGGGCTAACCAACAAAAATACATTGTTACATTGTGGCCTATTGGACTTGATTGTTAAGTATTTCGTCCGTAAAAATGCTATTATTTATTGTACCTTAGATTACCTTAATGTACACCGAAAAGGGGAGTCCCACCCTTTTTATTATAGTAATGTTTAACAAACTCAGTATTATACTAAAGCTGGCGCCTACAACACATGTACACATGTTACGTTGTGTGCTGTCTGTGAATAAGCATTACTTGACGTGGCACTTCATGATTTCTCTGTCACACGCCTGGTCAAGCTTTTGATTATGAATCTCGTTTCAGATTCTGGGTATTTAGGTCTTGGGGCAGAATTGGCACATCCATCGGCGGCACTAAAGTGGAGGATTGTAAGTCGCTGACTGAGGCAATCGATATGTTTGAAAGTATTTACCTTGAACGGACAAAAAACCCATGGGAAATGAGGCAACACTTTGAAAAGGTAACCAAGTACTCTTACAAGCACTAGAATGTACATATAGGTTATAGGCTTCTTTTTATTGCAGCAAAATGTACGGTTCCACGGAAATTCTTTTTGAAACTTAGTTGTAACTGTACTTAGTTTTTGATAAGTAACTGTTTTATCGCATGTTTTCGAATTTTAGTAATGGTAAAGTTTTGCGGCTTGCCGTTTGTAAAATATCTTGCCGCAAGACTGATTTAAATTATTTACAATAAAAACTTGTTGAAATAAAGACAGGGACTGAGACAAATCACATACATACATTCTCCAGTATTTGACAACTAATTTACACAAGTTGCAATTGCTCTTGACTCTCGGACTGAAGTCTCAGTTTTATTTTTATTAGGAGCTGGTTTCCAATTTCTTGGTTTTAAACTAGTTATTGCTAACAATATTGCCAGATGCCCGGATGCTACTACCCCATTGAGGTGGACTATGGCGACGAACCCACAGCCAAGTTGGAAGTAGACAAGACCTGCAGCCTGGCTATGCCTGTCCAGAAACTCATCGCTAAAATATTCGACATAGACAACATGAAGAGAACACTGCTGGAGTTTGAAGTAAATGGTTTTTTATGAAATTGTGTTAAGTCATCACTGCCTTCTATGGACACTACCAACAGCATACATTTTCATGATTACAAATTTAATTGCAGTTAGATACAGAGAAAATGCCCTTAGGAAAGCTATCGAAGAAGCAGATAAAGACTGGTTACAATGTGTTATGCGAGCTACTGAAACAACTCGATAAGGGAAATCCGAACGAAGGCAAAATCATTGACGCCACAAACAGGTACAGATTATAAAATACTGGTATATGGAAAGATTAAAAATTATATCTATTACGTCCGTTATTAGTGTAGAAAACTATTACTAGAAAAATATTATTTTAATACTAATTTTTTTTAAGGTATTTTTCTATGAAAAATTTTCCAGTATATCTTTTTAATTTTAGCGTTTCTTATAATTTTTTTCTTCCAGATTTTACACACTAATCCCACATAGTTTCGGAACGAACAACCCACCCCTACTCAATAATAAAGAACTGATCAAAACTAAGACAGGCATGTTAGATAACCTGCTTGAAATAGAAATAGCATACAGCTTATTGAAGACTGGTAAGAATATTATTTTCTTTTATATTCTTAAAAATCTAAATTTTACACTCTTTTACATTTTATGTTCCAGTAAATATGGAAAAAGTATGGTTTCCATTGAATTTTTATATACTAAGGAACATTAAGCATAATAAATATTTATAAAATAGAAATAGATCTGTGTTATATAGATCGAATTTGAAAAAAAAATTAACGAGGGATTGAAACTCGAAAGACATGGAAAAATAACACTTATCGCAATAAAAGTTAGTTATATTGTATTTTTATTTCCAGATAATGATGATAATGTCAGTCCAATAGAGGCGCATTATAAGAAACTCAAAGCAGAAATACAACCACTGGACAAGAGTTCAGAGGAGTTCGCCATGATTGTGGAGTATGCTAAGAACACCCACGCTGCTACTCACTCGTCCTACTCCCTCGATATACAGGAGGTAAGGGCTAAATGTAAAAAAATTTTACTTATTGTTACGACTGGTGAGTCATGTTGTACATTTTTTTTTAAATATCGTACTACTATTATAAATTCACATTTATTATAGTAGTAGAATATTCAAAGGAGAAGTTGGATGGATGGATGTTTGTTAGTCTTTCACGCAATAACTACTGAATGGATAACAATGAATTTTGGTATTTTAGTAGTTTAAGCTCTGCATTGTTAATGGCAACTTTTTATCCCGAAAAAGTACATTGTTCCCGTGGGATACTGTATTTACGCGTGTGGAGCCTCGGGCACAATCTAGTTTCATATAAATGTGAAAGTTGAAACATATGAACTCATGACATTGCCCATGAACTATTCTGCCTGCGTTAATTTTGATGGATTTTTAGTTCTGCAAGCAAATTATATTTATTGTATTTACATGTAAAACATTAACTTATAGTGTTGTATTAGGGCATTATATAAACACACCGGCATATTTAGCGGAACACAAAAAAAAGGTCCCTAATTACAAGAATATGGTTTTATTTTAAAATCTACTTACTTTACTTCTTTTGTTATTTAAAGTTTCATTTGTTTTACTTAAAATGAGATCACATTAAAACAGATTTTGCGAGTAAATGCTATTTGTGAAAAATTGTACATTTTTGAACTTTTCATGTAACCGGGAAAAGTGAAAATTAATCTTAAAATAACAATTAATTAAATTAAAAAAATGGTGATTATCGCGTATTTCCTCCACGTGCTCTTATTAAAGTTTCTACCCGTCTAGGCATACTGAGAATGATGTTATCGATGGTCTCCTGGGATAGTCTCCGCCATTCCTCAACTACGGCGATTCGCAGTTCACCCACGTTGGCAGGAGCTGGAATTCTGGACTTAACTTTTCTTTTCAGCAAGTCCCAAACATGCTCTATTGGGTTCATATCCGGTGATCACTCCATAACAGTGATATTCATATCAATAAGATAAGCTTGAGTTACCCGAGCGGTATGCGGCCGAGCGTTATCCTGCATAAAAACAAAATCGTCACCGATCGATATATGGGGCAAACGGTACGACATTTTCTTCTAAAACTTCTCTGATATAGCGGTCTGCAGTCAGACTCCCTCTGTCAATCACTACCAAGTCTGTGCGAGCTCCCAAACAAATGCCCGCCCAAACCATTATTGATCCACCACCGTATGCAACTGTAGTTTCAAAATTTGTCTGAATGTATCGTTCTCCTTTGCGTCTGTATATTCTTTGCCTGCCGTCAATTTGATTTAAGAGAATTCTGCACTCATCACTAAACAATACCTTACTCCATTGGTCCGCGTTCCAAAGTCGATGTTCCTGAGCAAAAGTTAACCTGTTTCTACGATGATTTACCTCGAGCCTTGGAGCCTTGGCGGGCACAAATGAACCCAAACCATCTTCTTCGAACCTTCTTCGTACCGTACGCTCACTTACGGTTACACCCCGCACTGCTTCTAACTCATGTCGAGCTTGGACGGCCGTCAAACGGGGGTTCCTACGTACACGAATCCGAATGAAACGATCATCCCTACTCGAAGTGCGTCTTTTTATGGCTTGTCCTGCTCTTCTCACATAAGTACCGGTCTCCCTGAACCGTTGGATACTGCGATGGATCGTTGAAACTGGTCGACGAAGATCTCTGGATATCACTCTGTAGGTTTGACCATTTCTTCGCATTTCGAGTGCTCTGGCAATCTCCGTTGGGGCTAAGTCAGGCATAATTCAGTCCTCAACTCCAAAAAGATACGCGATTAAAAAAAACTAACAAAAAACAGTATTTAAATGAAATTTTAAATGAAACTCAGAAGGAAGAAATACTCGAAGTTCGCTCCAGATAAGGTGTATTTGAATAAAATTAAAACAATTGCATAAAAAGTGATGTTCAGTTGTTTTCTTAATTTGAAAATATTTCTTTTTAAATTAAATGACGTATAAACCAGCCAGCAACCTTATATGATACTGATGTCAAACCTTTATTTTATGTTCCGCTAAATATGCCGGTGTGTATAGTTAAAAACGTGTATAATGTGTATGTTTCAAATTTTCAAGAACTTCAAACTTTAAAACTTCAAACTAAGTAGGTACAATATCAAAAATATTGACAGGACAATCTTAGTAGCCTTGTTCAGGCGCTTGCTAAAAATTAAATAATTTCAATTTTTACAAACTCGGCTACATGTCACGTTTTAGGTGTTTAAGGTGGTTCGTCAGGGCGAGGACAAGCGGTACAAGCCGTTCCGTAAGCTGCACAACCGCCGCCTGCTGTGGCATGGCTCGCGCGTCACCAACTTCGCCGGCATACTGTCACAAGGTTATTTAGAAAGAGTTTTTAGGGGTAACCTATCCTGTATAGTTTTGCTTTTCCGCCCGTACGGAAATGCTAGACACAGTATTTCAAAGAGTGTATTAGGGTTAACATAGCTTAAACCTTTAAATAGTTTTACTATTTCTTTCAGTCTGGCAATTTTACAAATATTCTATAAAAGAGATGTTGGAGTTAACATAACCAACCACTAACCAGTACAGTTTAACTTTTTCACCGTCCATCCAGTGTAAGTTGTAAGTTTCAATACACTTGGTGTTGCATCTTACAATCCTTTTAAAAGTCTTCCTAGTTCCTACCCTTAATCCACGTTCACGGCGCAAACGTTACATCATACCGCCGCGCCAGTTTACTGCGCAGTCGTACTATTATTTCAGTGAAATTAAATTAACTTTGTTAAATAGAATCAGGCGTTACTTTGCGGAAACCCATAGCATACAATTAAAATAATATTATATCTAGTAATATCCCGCGAAAAAATATCCATAACCTGCAAGCAAATGTGTGAGCTCAGAAGCAGTGTGGGTGCTTTAGGCATGCTTATGCTAGCACTCACACATTTGCTTGCAAGCACACATTTGCTGATTGTGGGTATTCTTTCTCGGGATATTGCTAGATATAATATTAATGAAATTGTAAAAACTTTTCCACTCAGGTCTGCGTATCGCGCCGCCCGAGGCGCCGGTGACGGGCTACATGTTCGGCAAGGGCATCTACTTCGCCGACATGGTGTCCAAGTCGGCCAACTACTGCTGCACCGACAAGCGGAACAACGTCGGCATGTTGCTGCTCAGCGAGGTCGCGCTAGGTGACATGTGAGTACAAATGAATGAAACTTGAAAAGTTATCAAGCTACCTTCATATCGATAGTTTACTTCTAATATTACAATGTGTCAAAAAAATGTTTTGAATTTATTTATTTTATATCATAACAGAATTTTTTTTTTCAATATTTAAAATCTTAATTAAAAAATAGAATTATTTAAAATCTTTTTTCTTCAAATTGTTACTTATGAGTAACAATTTGAATAAAAAATATTTTAAATGGGTTCAAAGTTTAAAACTAAAAGAGATATCTTTTAGGATCTTTTAACCTGTTGAAAACATAAATTTGTTATTTAGAAGGTAATATACCAGGTATTGATATAAGGTCTTTACCTATGAAATTGCCGTTTTGTATGAAAAAATTTAAACGATTTTTTTTCATGTATTTTTTATTTGTATTAATCGAAGTAATCACCCATGCAATCAATGCATCTTTGCCAGCGCAGTGGCAGTTTATTGATGCCCTTCTTAAAGAAATCAGCTGGACGGGAGGCAACAAATTCTTCAAAGGCATTTTGTACTGCCTCTCGGGTATTGAATTTTTTCCCGCCAAGAAGTTATCCAAATTCTGGAGAAAGTAGTAGTCTGTAGGCGCAAGGTCTGGTGAGTAGGGCGGATGACGGAGAGCTTCCAACCCCAGTTCTTGCAACTTGGAGAGCGTCTGCTGTGCAGTATGAGGTCGCGCGTTGTCGTGCAGGAGCAGCGGAGACGAGCGATTGACCAATGCTGGTTGGAGATGTGCCAGCTTCTCCATCATTGTGTTCAGTTCTTCACAGTACACATCTGCAGTAATGCTCACCCCATTTGGTAAGAAGCTGTGATGAATCACACCGGCGCTAGACCACCAAACAGTGACCATCACTTTTCTAGGGGTAAGTTTTCGTTTAAGGCATTGTTTAGGTGCTAAACCAGGATCCAACCAACTTGCGCTTGCGGTTATCAAACAGAATCCATCTTTCATCGCAGGTAACAATGCGGTTCAAAATTACTTCATTTGTGTGTCTGTTGAGCAGTGCAAGGCACGTCTCGACGCGTACTTCGCGCTGGCGATCATTGAGTTCGTGGGGCACCCATTTGTCAAGCTTTTTTACCTTGCCAATTTGACGCAAATGGACCAATATTGTTTTGACGCTAACGTCGAAAGCTGCTGCTAATTCAGCCGTAGATTGTGTATCATCTTCACAATCGCCTTTAATTCGTCATTGTCGACCAAAGTCTTCGGACGACTGCGAGGTTCATTTTTTAGGTCGAAATTTCCAGAACGGAAGCGAGCAAACCAATAACAGGTGGTGCGTTGGTTTGTGGTGTTAGCTCCGTAAACGTCGTTGATGTTGCGTGCCGCTTGTGCCGCGTTGCTGCCACGACCGTACTCATATTCCATAATTACTCGAATTTTTAACGTATCCATGATGACGAAAAAGATTGAAATGCGATGAAAATGTAACACTAATCAATAAACAAACGACTACTTTTGGTAAAAGAATTCCATGTTTTTAAAATAAAATTAATTTGAAATTAGAATTCTTAGCCAAACAAAAATTATTTTGATTTGAAATGGCCAGTACTGCAGAACGGCAATTTCATAGGTAAATACCTATTATATGTTACGCAAATCAACATATTAAATGCACTGCGTCAATATAAAAAAAAATTATAATATATTTTTTTATACCTGTGTACCTAATTTCGTGTATGCTTTAAGCAATAAGATTCAAACGTGGTACACCGCATGTTTTTGCGACTGTACCCACTGAATTTTCTCTACTTTTTTCGCTTAATACGATTCGCAGGAAAGAGTGTCACCAAGCGGAGTACGTGACGAAACTGACCGGCGCGCACTCGGTATGGGGGGTGGGGCGTACGCAGCCGGACTACGCTGCGGCGCGCACGCTGCCGGATGGGACGATAGTGCCGCTGGCGCCGCCGGTCGCCAACCCGATCGCGTCGTCGTTGCTGTACAACGAGTATCCTTTTACATGAAAATTTCAGTGGTTTATTGAGATAGGGTGAGCATTTGATTGAGATTGAGATCAAGTCGGATCGTTTAAAAAACGTAATCGACTGAAGCGCAATGAACGCAAGATTAGTGGTATCGGTTGTAAGTTTTTTGCTCTAGAGTTGCTCACTGGTAACCACGGCATAACCTAAAGGCTAGTCTCGTAATTGGTCCTACTTACACGCGCAAGATTAGATGCGTGTACAAATGCGACTGCTTTACTTGAGACTAAAATTGGTCCTCAGAATAATAAATTTTCTTAACTTACTTCAACAGATTTATTGTATACGACGTCGCCCAAGTGAATGTGAAATACCTTGTTCAGGTGAAGTTTAATTACTCTTATTAAGTTTTTTTTTAATATAGTATTACACTTAATATTTTAATCTCAATCGGAATTATCAATTATTAAAATTCAAAATAATGTTATAATTTTTGTGTTATCACAGAAGTGTTAAATAGAACAAAACATTATAATAATATGTATGTAAGCAATTTTGTTTGGAATATATTATGTTTGTATTGTGTAAGTACATTTCCTCATATTTGCCCTGTATACTTGATGGTGATTGTTACTATTTAATTTTGTGTTTATGAATTTTTAATTTTGTGTCATTTGAGAAACCCCTGCTCGCTAAAAGTGCTCTATATTTTATAGTATTCATAGCTGTTTGGCTACTGTCTTGATTTTGTACCTGTAAGCGTATTGTTTGATGGTTATTGAATGAATGTTATGTTTTTGTTATTATGTTACAAGTAATAATAGACATTTTAGCGACAAATAATTGGTCTATGAAAGACGTTTTATTTTTAATATTGTCATCACATTTTATATTAACATTATGATTATTACTTAAAAATGTTATTCATTTCTTATAAATAATTTAATTTTATAATTGATATTTTATTATAATCCTGAACATACTCGTATTCTGGAATCTTAATAACTAATGTATTTTAGCCAAAAATGAAGTTCATGAATTTATTGAATACCAAGCAATTTAAAAGTTATATGATAAAATTGTTTTTTTTTTTATTATTTATATATGGCATCGGCTTATAACCATTTGCCAGTGTCAAGTTAAAAAGGCGGCAAATAGAACTTTCGTTTCAATTTTCAACACCGTATTCCTATATCGTAAAGTCTAAAGTCTAATCAAAGTCCAAATATATAGTCCGTACAGTCCATGAGTCATGTCAGTCGATTTAGTAAAGTGGTAAAAGCTTTACTGAAAGTTCCTAGGGAATTTTGGCGGGAAACACAAAATAGCATGTTTTTAGAAGTTGTACCACTTGCCCACACTTGTACACGTTAACGAATATTTAATGGTTAATATTCTACCAATATTACACATTAAGAACCGAAATAAAACGAATTTCACAACTTGAACTCCCCGGCAAAACTCGATAAAATTGTTCTAACCTTCAAACATTATAATGATATCATGGAAGGGCGAAAGCTGCTCCACAGGGGGATGAACCAATTCCCAATGAACGAATTGACGTCATATTCCATGACTGTTGAGGAGCGGAACTGGGTTCATACAAAATCCCACATTATCCTTTGTGTTATTTCCGGTGTTAAAACTTCAACGAAAATATTAATAGGACTTTACCTATGAAATTGCCTTTCTGCAGTACTGGTCATTTCAAATCAAAATAATTTTTGTTTCACACACAATCTACGGCTGAATTAGCAGCAGCTTTCGACATTAGCGTCAAAACAATATTGGTCCATTTGCGTCAAATTGGCAAGGTAGAAAAGCTTGACTAATGGGTGCCCCACGAACTCAATGATCGCCAGCGCGAAGTACACGTCGAGACGTGCATGGCACTGCTCAACAGACACACACAAATGAAGGAATTTTGAACCGCATTGTTACCTGCGATGAAAGATGGATTCTGTTTGATAACCGCAAGCGCTCAGCAAGTTGATTGGATCCTGTTTCAGCACCTAAACAATGCCCTAAACGAAGTCTTACCCCTAGAAAAGTAATGGTCATTGTTTGGTGGTCTAGCGCCGGTGTGATTCATCACACCTTCTTACCAAACGGGATGAGCATTACTGCGTATGTGTACTGTGCAGAACTGAACATAATGATGGAGAAGCTGACACATCTCCAACCAGCATTGGTCAATCGCTCGTCTCCGCTGCTCCTGCACGACAAGGCGCGACCTCATGCTGCACAGCATACGGTCTCCAAGTTGCAAGAACTGGGGTTGGATGCTCTCCGTCATCCGCCCTACTCACCAGACCTTGCGCCTACAGACTACTCCTTTTACCAGAATTTGGATAACTTCTTGGCGGGAAAAAATTCAATACCCGAGAGGCAGTACAAAATGCCTTTGAAGCATTTGTTGCCTCCCGTTCAGCTGATTTCTTTAAGAAGGGCATCAATAAACTGCCACTGCGTTGGCAAAGATGCGTTGATTGCATAGGTGATTACTTAGATTAATACAAATAAAAAATAATGAAACAAATTTGTTTAAATTTTTTCATACACAACGGCAATTTCATAGGTAAAGACCTAATATTTTTTGGGTTTTTTAACTTGACACTGGCAATAGTTTTATTCTGTACGACCATTCCTAAAAAAAAAAGAGAAAAGTAGAAGATTTGATTGTTGTCAACTGTAATTTGCTAATGTCATTATTAAAATTGATGTTGATTGTCAAATTGCAATTTTTTATTTTGTCACTCGTGTACAGCTAAAATATTTATTATTTTCTAATTAAAAACTTAAAAGAACTAGCGTAAACATCGACCATTATATTATTTATAAATAAATAAGACAATATGTTGAAGCACTAAATAAAATTCATGTTACTCTCATATCAAAGAGAGTAATTGTGTTTGTGTACAATTAACTGTGAAAATGGAAGTTGATATTGTTAAGTGGAACAACAAAGAAACATTGGATTTTATGTATAAAGAGAAAATATCAAGCACTGTGATAGATATATGTAAAACTAATGAAATAGACGGACCATGCCTGCTGTCTTTAATTGATCGTGATTTTTATGATTATCCATTCGACCAATTAAAACTAGGTGAAAGAAAGAAGTTTATTCTTTTAGTAAAAAAATTGCAAAAGAAGAATCGTAGTGCGATGTGCGAACTGGGTCTGTGCGAGGACCAAGTGCTTAACAATCCGGCTACAAATATAAACTTTCTCGGCACCAATTTGTCTCATTTAAGCTACAATTTACACAGCCAGCTGAACAATGAGCTTTATGATAAAAATACTGAATGTGTCTCAAATTTTACACCAGATATACAAGCCTCCAGGCTAAAATCAGAGGTGTGGAAGACAGCAATAGCATTAGGTAAATAATAAACCATTTTTTAATAATTTAATATTCCAATTTTACTTCAATCACATAATAAAAATTAAAGATGTCTTATTATTATAAGAAAGCATTGTAAGGAAATAATAATTACGGATAACCCCATTGTATAAATAATAATATTATGTAATTTTAATTAAAATGTAAGTTATATTTCCATAAACTTTTTTTGTCCTCAGGCTATGTTTTCCTGGTGACATGGCTCACGGCTGTTGTGATGGTGATAGTCCATGACAAGGTGCCGGACATGAAGAAATATCCGCCTCTTCCTGATCTCTTTCTAGATAACGTTCCACACATTCCATGGGCATTTGATATGTGCGAAATAACGGGATCATTATTAATGGCCATTTGGCTGGTTGTGCTATTCTTCCATAAACACAGGTCAGTAATACCATAGTATTAGCATCCGTTCAGACAGATACAACACAACGCACACTTTTTAAGATAGTGACTCAAAATTGAACTTTATTAACTACATAAAAAGATAAGTCTCATTGCAAGAGTTTGAATTGCGAACAAAAGCACCATGAACTGTGTATCTTTTTGTGTAGTGAATAAATTTCAATTTTGAATCTCTATCTCAATTTAAAAGTGGTCTCATCAAGTCTCATCGAATCTCAATGCGAGCTGACCCTAATGTTAATTGCGTGTGAATATACAGATGCTGTATTCATATTCACACTTGGAAATATACAGATTTATTTTCTAATTAAATGAGAATGACCGAGGCCGAATACTGGAACGATAGTTAAATTAAGTGCTGCTCAAATCACATGTCCTGTCCTTGTCATTTTGGCTAGGACAGACAATGACAGCCTGTATTAGTGTTATGTATATATTTTGATTAGTGTTACAGTATTCAGCCTCAAATGTTCCATTTGCTAAATTTCAGACTTAATATTTTTTGTAATAAGTATCATCATTGCATGAGGAAGTTTCAAATAAAAAAGTGTCATATTTTACTGGGCACATACAAATACTGATATATTGTGTACTGTGAGTCATAGTTTAAAGTACACACTTTACAAAGAGTAGTTGTTTCATAGCTCCTACTTGGTACTGATAACTTATATTAATGATTAAAATGTTTTAATGTCCTTAAAAATTCATAAGAGCATGATATTAATGACATGTATTTGAATTGAGATACAAATGAAACAATATTTAAGTAACAACATAAAGTAGAGAATAAATTTCATTAAATGTCTGCAAATTAACATAAATAACAAGGAAATTGAAAAAAAAAACCTTGTTATTTAATTTAATTACGTAAAGTAACTGGGAGACTGAGCTTTGCTCGGAGTTTTAGCAAACAAAACGTAAAATATAAAAAGTACAGAAAAATTAAAAAATTTAAGTAACCCCCGACACAAAAAACTATAAAAAGTAAATAAATAAATTTCTATTTTAGCCTTTCAATATTTTTAAAGGTACTTTTTAATATATGCGTCGCCGAGTCTGCAATGTGAAGAAGTTTTTTATTTGGCTACATATAAGCTAATAGAGAATATGCAGGTACCAGTTTAAAATATTTTATATACCTAGATTTAAAAATTATAGCCATTATAAATATTTATCGCGAAATTTTTTATTCTCTATCGTTATAGTTAAGAGAAACATCTCCACACTGGGGTACCGCGATTCGGCGACGCACATATTTAAAAGATCATTTAAAAATATTGAATGGCTAAAGTAGAAATTTATTTATTTTAAAATAAAATTTGTATACATTTTTAATTTAATAAGCGAGGTTCAAGCTGATGAAGCTGCTGCATGATACTAGTATCATGCTGCAGCATCAGGCGCAGACTATCATCATCTATCATTGGAGCCTTTTCAATGAGCCCGAACACAATATGTCTGCTATATGTTAGTGAAGAGTTGGGATTTCTCCAGATTCCAAGTAATGCTGCATCATCAGGTGCAAATTATTACTATTTATCTATGTCCTATTCATTGAGATCACTAAAATGAGCCCAAACACGATACCTCTGCTGTAAGTTTGTGAGGAGTTGGGTATCCTACAGATTCTAGGTTATGCAGCAGCATCAACTTAACGTTGGCAACTTGAACAATATTGCCAAGTGTAGGCAATATTGTTCAAGTGTCAGGATACGATATATTGAACCGATCAGACCAGTGGATGTTGCTTACAACCTTTCATCAACTAGACAACCCTCATATTGTCAGGCAGTGAGCGAGCTGATGATGGTGAATTATAGCTAAGAACACTCGATCATGTCAGCTTTTATACAAAAAAATCTAAATCAGACCTTTCGTTTAGGAGCTACGATACCACGAACAGACAAAACAGATGTCACGTCAAACTTATAACACCCCTCTTTTTGCGTCGGGGCTTAAAAAATAAATGCTGGCGATAGGTATTAAAAAAATCAACAACACAGAAAATCTTAACCATATTATGTAGCTGGGCCACACGCTTTGACGAATTAAATAGCGAAAAATCTCATATGTTATAAGTAAATAGAAATAAAAAAATAAATAGAAAATAAAAAATTCGAGGTTTCCCTGGGATTCCTACCTAGATTTTCAACTCCGAAACCAACATGGAAATTACCAAACAGCTAACTCCGAGATTCTGATTATATATTCATATAAAAAATAATTGCTTATTTAAATAAAAAGATATGTGGTAATTTTACTTTTCCTTCTGTGGCTAATTTTCATTTTATACATATTTTAAATAAAAATTATTTTTAGTTATTTAAAAATTCTTTGTAATAAATTTTGCTGCTATACTTGTAATATGAATTAAATTTAGTAGCATCATCATAATATTTAGTCCAGTTTTTGTCTGCAGGTTTATTATCTTGAGACGTTTCTTTGCACTGGCTGGCACGGTCTTTCTGCTCCGGTGTTTTACCATGCTGATCACTTCACTGTCGGTCCCGGGGTCGCATCTCAAATGTGAGCCGCGTTTTTACCCGCCAGCCGATGACCTGACTGTGTGGGGCCGGCGGCTGCGGCAGGCTTACGATATATGGAGCGGCGCGGGTATGTCCGTCCGAGGAGTACGGACCTGTGGAGACTACATGTTCTCCGGACACACTGTAGCATTGACGTTACTCAACTTCTTTATCACTGAATGTAAGTATTTAGTTACAAATGTTCAATAATAACTCGTAGACCGTGGCATATGAAATGCAAAGCAAAGACCAATAATATGGGGTAACCTCATTCACTCGTTACTCATCCCTCGTCAATATATTGTATGATAACTTATTATTTTAGTTTATTTAAGTTAATTTATATATAAATTTAAGTTTCAGAGTTTATCTCTCTGGCACATTGAATACATCCAAGAAACCAAAAAGGTGCCAAATGTCCAGATTAGGCTCATTCTAGAATTAACGAATCACGAAATGTATGGGCATTTGTATAACATACGTTTACGTGCAATAAGCAACTTTGTGAACGACATGTAAACAAATCGGCGTCACATAGATTTATCTATGTTGCATTGAAACGGTGCCATCTCAAACATAATAACATATGTCATAGTTTACGGAAACAACCATTGAACATTGCGCAAGGTATAAATTCCTTAGATCATTTGAAAATATTATCGCTCTCGAGTGCAGTGGTCATGTAAATGCCCATTAATAAGAAATTATGTATTATATAATTTGTTTATAATTAGTAGGTTTAGGTTTTTCCTTGTTTTGTTCATTTCCTACAAACGTACCTACTTACAAAATTGCACTTAATTGTTATTATTACATATACAAATTGGTTGTTAAAAATTTCATTAATGGGGTAGAATCTCTTTGGATTATTAGTAGGTAATTAGCATTACCGGAACGGAGAAGTAATAAGTTATAAGAATTGCATAATATTTTTATTTACGTATTTTTTCTATTAACAAACTGAATTAATTAATAGTTAATAGGTAATTTGTTACCTTGGTATGTTTAAAGAACTGCAAGCATATGTCACTATGTCAATTACGGTAATCATCATCAACACTAACATCACACCTTACATCGTCACATTACGATGATATAATAGGTACTTCTCATAGTACACTCAGAACTTTTCATGTAACCGGGAAAAGTGAAAATTAATATTAAAATAACA
Source organism: Phengaris alcon alcon (assembly GCA_037179445.1). Lineage (NCBI taxonomy): Eukaryota > Metazoa > Arthropoda > Insecta > Lepidoptera > Lycaenidae > Phengaris > Phengaris alcon. Next base: position 3,660,413 of record JAYRCH010000207.1, on the reverse strand, counting down.
ATTAATTAAATTAGAAAAATGGTGAGTAATATCGCGGATTTCCTCCACGAGCTCTTATTAAAGTTTCTACCCGTCTAGGCATACTGAGAATGATGTTATCGATGGTCTCCTGGGATAGTCTCCGCCATTCCTCAACTACGGCGATTCGCAGTTCATCCACGTTGGCAGGAGCTGGAATTCTGGACTTAACTTTTCTTTTCAGCAAGTCCCAAACGTGCTCTATTGGGTTCATATACGGTGATCTCGCCGGCCACTCCATAACAGTGTTATTCATATCATTAAGATAAGCTTGAGTTACCCGAGCGATATGCGGCCGAGCATTATCCTGCATAAAAACAAAATCGTCACCGATATATGGGGCAAACGGTACGACATTTTCTTCTAAAACTTCTCTGATGTAGCGGTCTGCAGTCAGACTCCCTCTGTCAATCACTACCAAGTCTGTGCGAGCTCCCAAACAAATGCCCGCCCAAACCATTATTGATCCACCACCGATGCAACTGTAGTTTCAAAATTTGTCTGAATGTATCGTTCTCCTTTGCGTCTGTATATTCTTTGCCTGCCGTCAATTTGATTTAAAAGAATTCTGCACTCATCGAAGTGCGTCTTTTTCTGCCTTGTCCTGCTCTTCTCACATAAGTACCGGTCTCCCTGAACCGTTGGATACTGCGATGGATCGTTGAAACTGGTCGACGAAGATCTCTGGATATCACTCTGTAGGTTTGACCATTTCTTCGCATTTCGAGTGCCTTGGCAATCTCCGTTGGGGCTAAGTCAGGCATAATTCAGTCCTCAATTCCAAAAAGATACGCGATTAAAAAAAAAACTAACAAAAAACAGTATTTCAATGAAATTTTAAATCAAACTCAGAAGGAAGAAATACTCGAAGTTCGCTCCAGATAAGGTGTATTTGAATAAAATTAGAACAATTGCATAAAATGTGATGTGCAGTTGTTTTATTAATTTGAAAATATTTCTTTTTAAATTAAATGACGTATAAACCAGCCAGCAACCTTATATGATACTGATATCAAACCTTTATTTTATGTTCCGCTAAATATGCCGGTGTGTATATAAATATATTTATTTCTATATATAGATCCAAAAGTACTGAACAGAGCTCCTGAGTCCTTATAGATACATGTTTGGGGATTCCGGTGTTGTTTAAAGAACTGCAAGCATATGCCACCATATCACTTACAGAAATCATCATCATCATCACCTTCAGAAGAAACACCAACTTATTATTATGATGGTACTATTTCTCATCAGAGTTTTGTGTACCGATATCAATGTCTTTGAAATTTTGCTATTGCTAAAATTATATTCGTTATTGTCATCATCACTATAATATATTTATCTAATGCTTACTGCTACATTTTTTCCGTCAACTATTACAATAGATAATAATAATAATAATTTAATAATATAGTATTACTCAATATCATTACTGGTGATTGTTTAGTAGGTCCACAGATCGGTAATGCTTATTTGGGGAAATACCACGGCCTCTCAGAAAACTGGCATAAAATAACGCTTGAGTTTGTTTTGCCGAGAGAGTGAGAATAAATAAATAAGATATTATTATTTTTAAACAAAAAATTAAAACCGACTTCCAAAGTAAAAATTCACAAAAAAAGTATGAAATAAAACTTATTTTCTAAATAATTCCCCTTTTAAATTCGTCTAAAATTTTAACTGTTTCTCTACTCAATCTTGATAATTTTGAAGTCGGTACCGGTAATTATAGTGATGATGGTCGCCCGCGCCGTAGCAAATAGTTCCATAGAAAATTCCCAGTGTCCTTTATAAATGTCCTTTAAATAAAAAAGAATTAAAAAAAATCTGGAACGTGGAGCTTTTCCTGAATAGACTGTGTTCTAAAACTTTTAACTTCCGCTACCAAGTACCCATGTTTATGCATTAATATGTTAATCAATGACACCAGACTATAACGTCCCGAATTTTTTTTTAAATTTTACTACCACATAAAATGCGTTTTGTGTTTTGAAATAGCAACGTTGCAGTGTTGGCACTTGTCAGCTGGGTTCACTTCGCCCTTGTTGGTAGTAATTCATTCGACATAAAAGGGAGATAAACTCAAGCTTTTACCGTGAGATAGCCATTCTTCAGTAATACGAAATAGGAATAAGCCATCTTGACACAGAGTTACAAAAAACCGGTGTGAAAAAGTTCCGGATGCCCAAACGGGTGTGGGAGTTTTAAATAACTAGTAACTTCTGTAGGCCTCAACCATCAGGTAATCCTTCTGCTCGTTTGCCGGGCTTATTCTATAAGAAGTTAGTGTTCATGAAAAATGATTTCCGTTTTTAACCCCCGACGAAAACAGAGACTAAAGTTTGATAAGTCAGTGTGTCTGTCCGTCCGTGGCATCGTAGCTCTCAAACGGATGATCTAAAATTTTTTAATCTGACGTACCTAATCGAGAGTATTATATTAATACGAGAGTATAAATCATCGTCATCAGCTAGCTTTCTGCTTGACAATGACGGGGGTTAAGTAGTTGCAATAAAAAAATAATCATCATTGGAAGAAATGAAGAATCGTCAAGCTAAGATAGGGGTTAGAGCCAAGCGCATTGTATTTTTTTCGCAGGGTTCTGTATTTTCTGCTATATTTTGTTGATTTGATTGCTCCGATTATTTTTATTATTTTTTTAGTTTCGCCGAATTTGTTTCATAACTATGATATCGAGTCTTTCCAAAATACAATAAAAACATTTTGTTTTCACATTTCTGTGCCAGATATTTTCTGTATCAATTTATTATCATGAAACGAATATAATGCCGCGTCCACATTTGTAGCGTTTCAGTGTATAGTATCTCCATCGCGTATCATCGGCGTGTATGGCAAAATTGTTAAATTATCAAATTATTCAAAATCATGATCGCCAGTTTGGACGCAAGATGATACCCGGTGATGATATTCACCGCGTTCTGATACGGCTCGATCCGCACTAGTCGAGTATCTTGATACACGTCGTACTTATCTGAGAACGGTTCTCTCACAAGATACTGCTAATTAAAAATACGTTGGGCAAAATGCGCGTCCACACATAATATGATGCAATACATCAAGCTGCTACAAATGTGGACCCGTCCACATTTAGTTTGTTCCCACATTGTCATCCAACAATGTGGCCCGTGGGAACAAACTACGAATACAGACGACACTGCGGTGATTCGGCGACCCATTTATACCAAGCGGTCCATTTATACAGTCTTTGTTTTAAATCTAAAGCTAGCCTTCCGATATATGCGACCGCGACGCGAGACTGCGTACAGCAAACCAGCGAATTAGGTTCTCTCATGGAGCTAGAACAAAGAATGGAGGGCATAAGCGACTGTGCACTCTTATTTTTAGTTGGCCCCAACTTTATCACAATGGGCGTGGCCTAAATGTGTACTGTCTGTGTTCGTACTGTACACAACTTTGTGATAACCATAACATTTTGTACTTTTATAGTTTCTAAGAAAAAAATAATGATGAAGTGTTGTGTCTTATCTTGTAAAAATAACTCGGATAGACGTTCTGATGCTATTGAGGGCATTACATTTCATGTGTAAGGAATTAAAAACTAAATTTATTGTAATTGTTCTAGAAAAGTCTCTTAGCGTCAGTTATATTATTCTACTTGCCAATGGATGGAGTTTTTAACCTTTGAACACGGGGATTAAAAATATATAAATATACTTAGCTTATTTTAACTAAGTACGTAATTGCATTCCCAACTGTACATGAACACTACTATTATAAATGTGAATATTTGTGAGGATGGATGAATGTTTGTTTCTCTTTCATTTAAAAACTACTGAACGGATTTCGCTAAAATTTGGTATGGTAGTAGGCTCGGGATTAAAACATAGGCTACTTTTGATTCGGAAAAAGTACAGTATTCCCGTGGGATACCCGATACTATATTTACGCGGGCGGACCGACGGAAGGTCGGACGAATGGCTAGACGGACCATCCGACGGAACGATGGCCAGACGGCCGGACGGACCGACGGACGGAACGTCAGACGGATGACCGGACGGCCGGATAAACGGACAGACAGCCCAACAGACCGACGGACGAACGGACTGGTTAATCCGCCACTGTTGTTATGTTCTCTTATTGAAATTTTATTAAGATTATGTATTAATAAAGTGTTAGAATAAAAAAAATGTTGTAAATGACGAAGAAGATCAATACTGTTTGAAAAACTGAATGTAAGATCAAACAAATTCAATTCGTTAATTACCACAAGCTATTTAATTAAACACTTTTATCTTAGTAAATAATATTATTTCATTAAATAAAACATAACGATATGGCTACAAAATAAATAAAAATTACTCCCTGGTTTGTTACGGGTAATATTAAATAAAAGATGTGTTACCAACGTGACAAATTTATTCAAATTAAGAGGTCGTGGGCAGAAGGCCGTATGTATCTGGTTTAGCCTCTAGTGTCTTTAGAGATTGGTGGGGCTTTTAAACCACACGGCACTTAGCTGGATCTGTCGACGGTAAGGTATGACAACACGTGGCGCTTTCGGGTCCTGTGTTCGGGTCAGGAACTCGTCACGACGTGGTCACCTAGGAGCGGACAGTCCGTGACACAGGCCAGATAGTCATCCGTCTATAGCGTAGGACTCAGAGGGCGAGGAGTAAGCCAAGCAGTGCTGTACCGAGGATGTAGATAGCGGTGCTTGTACCCGTACCGTAGTTCCCTGGAAATATTCATACCAGCGTGTGAAGAGTGTGGACCACAGCAGCCATGGTTCTAGCCCCTAACGATCTAACCATGGGCTGTGTATCCATCACAAAATAAGGGATAAGCGAAAAAAAGATAAAAGATAAAATGATAAAATGATATTAAGGACAATTAATTTGATACAAACATCCTAATAATATCTAACAATGCAAGATCGGAAAAATGAAACTACAAGTTGAGCACGTGGCCAATCAAAAGGTTTGCCAACAAATGCTACAATGGTGCTAATTCACAGGAAAAAAATAATGTGTTTTAATTACAAGCGTGATTTAGCAACATTCACAACACAGATATATCAAATTACTCACCGTGAACACGGGGTTATAATATTATAATTATTATAAACGACTACATCTTGAAGAAGTTGAACAACAAAAATTCGGCAGGGAAAAAGGGCGTTGTCCTGTCGCGACAACCCTTTTATACCCCTACTGACATTTGTTGTTTTTTTTTAACCGACAATTAGCGGTAATGCGTAATACAAATGCCACAATAAAGAAATATTAGAGATGAAGCTCTAGTTAGAAGCATTTGCCAATAGATGGCGTTGTCTAGCACGAATTAGCTATTATTAATATCGACAACTGCTAATAGATGACGCTATACGCATCGTTATTAGTTATAACGATACGTTAAAAAATGTAGCTATGCTACAGGTTTTAAAATTCTTAATGGCTACGTCCCTGTCGACCAATATATTATCTTGCGTTTAGTGCCATCTAATGTGAGATAGCAAAACTACGTAGTAAGGTCGATAACAAGAGAAGTGGGCGGAGACTGACACTCCCCTCACCCCGCAAATTATCACGTTTAGTTTCATACTGAAAGTTCATTACAATGCAACGACTACTCTTTGTTCTAGCTTCATGGGTTCTCTGGCCATGCAGACCGGTCGGTCGCGCGACGCGGGTCGCGGGGATTCTTTAGTGCTCCATATAAATTCATACTAAGCCCGAAATAGTATGAATTTATATGGAGCCTACCCGACCCTATTTCGGTGTCAGATAGCGGCCTCGTGTCGCGCGTCGCGTCCATCGGAAGGCTACCTTAGGGTTGTCTTTATGTCAGAGTTTGGACTTGTTTCACAATATATTTTCCATAAGTTCATGAACCATGCATGTTATATTTCATATTTACATAATGCATTGATGCATAAGTAGATTTATGTGTTAACCTTTCTACCTTTTAGGGTTCTGTAATACTCAAGGAACCCTTATAGTTTCGCGCTGTCCGTCCGTCTGTGTCTGTTTGTCTGTCTGTCCGCGCTTTTAGCTTCTGTAATTATGAATATAAATGGATGACATTTGGTATAGTTATAGATTGTGTATAGATCTCGGTTTTGGCATCATAAAATAATAATAACTTTATATTTTAAGGGTGGCTCTCCATAAATGTGAAGTGGGGATGAAAAATATTTTAATCATTCTACTCCGTCGTGTGGGGTATCGTTGAATGAGTCTTTTGAAATAAAGGCGAGGTTTCATACATGATTTTTTTACAAAGTCAACCATTTTCGAGTACTCTGCATCAAAGTGGTTTATAAGTTTGTCTCCCCTCTGGCATTTCTAAACTATAGGAGATAAAAACTTGTAAGTTTCGATGCTGATAGATCATGCTAAAAACTCTTTAGGAAAATTATTTTGAGCTAAATCGGACAATAACTTGAAGTAATTCAAAGAAAACCTATTGCGCGTTGATAGTTACAGAACCCTCAGACATGTCGTGTCATGCTCTTGGTTAGTTTAGGCTATTATTTTATATAATAATTGTATTTTTCTGCAACTGTAGTCACGCTATCGACGAAACCGAATTATTCCAGTAATATGTTATCTCTTTTTTTATAGTAATAGTCTATAGATTTTATCAACCATTGTGGCTCTAGAGTTTTAAATATTTCAATGAACTCTAATAAATATTCTTTAGACCACGTGCCATTTTTAGGGTTCCGTACCCAAAGGGTGAAAACGGGACCCTCTTACTGAGACTTTGCTGTTAGTCCGTCTGTCGCCAGGCTGTATCTTAACCTTCTTATACCGTGATAGCTTCACAGTTGAAATTCAACGCCCAATAGGTTTTCTTTGAATTACTTCAAAAGTTATTACAGGAGAGCTAGGAGAGCGGCGGACAGGCAGACAGACAGACAGACAGACGGACGGACGGACAGAGCAAAATTATAAGTGATCCTTAAGTATTACGGAACCCTAAAAACACGACCGAAGCTCGCTGCAATTTTCCGTGTATGTGTCCGAATCCGTTCAGGCTGAACCTTAGATTAAAACACCTAGAAACCGGGTACGCGCATAAAAAGTGAAGCAAATCATACTGAGCATATCGGCTCAGTTTGTTCGAACGACCCGTCAGTTGTCAAGGTCAAGCGCTAATGCATACATCTCCGACTATTAAAAACATTATGACGGTTTGCGTCGTTATTGGGTGTAAGTGATGTCACATGCATCTGAAAATAATTAAAAAAGCTTCAGTCATAACATTTGTATGTAAGTATGAAATGTTATGTCCGAACAATTTGACCTGTATTAAGCCAAATATTTAAAACATTTTAAAATAAAATCATATTATGTCGCCTTCATGCTGCCCTATTGTGAATTGTGAAAGTGTTACTAGTAATAATAAATTTATTTCAACATTTTCATGGCTAACTAATAGTTGCAACTTTTTAAATATTTTGTGATTTTTTTTACTATCAATTTAAATTATTGCCAGTATTAAGATACTCCTTAATATATTCTTTAATACCAGTTTGATATAAATAATGTTCACAAATCGTGTTCAGATGGTTTAAAATGAAATTTAAGTTATATTTTTACATCTCACGATATTAAGAAAAACAAATACAATAATTCCAATTGTAAGAGAAACAATTGTCCCTTAAAACTGTACACACTCCACAACTTTAAAGTTTGTTTGTGTGCGTGTCAGTATAATATAATGCTTACGCCTACATCTATCTGTTGCTTGCTTTAAATACGAACTGTACGATGCGTTTGTTTTAAGACTATCTAGGCGTTATTAATCTAAGAGGCGAACTGACGTCAGTTCGGTCGGATGCGATTTTTTCCGTGTATGTGCTCTAATCCGTTCAGGCCGTACTGACGTCAGTTCTAACTGAAACGATCGGCCTCTCTATGGAGGCCTTTAGATTTGTCTCAAAAACCCAAGTGTCCCTAGATAGGTAGTTCAAAGAAAAAATACAAAATGGCGGATTGTGGCGCCAAATTGTGAGTAGTTCATTTTTTTTTTAATCAAACATATCAGGTAGGATATCAAAATAAAGGAAATTAAAAGGAGATTTAAAAAATGTAAATATGTCATGTAATTAAATTTAACCAGGAATAATTACATCCATTTTAATTAAATCATTCGAATCAATTTGTAGTCAATGCATTCAAATAGTCGTATTTTTGCTTAATCGGCCAAGTGTGTGTTGGATAAAGTAAAAAATTTAAAATAAAATAAATAATAAAAAAACGGACTACGAAAAAATACAGATCTAAGCAACGCACTAAAAAGACCGAAACAAGATTAAAAAAACAGACTGTACTATGAGCTGAAAGCCTAAGTGTGTAGTCTGTTTTCATAATCTTGTTTCGGTCTTTTTAGTGCGTTGCTTAGATCTGCCTTTTTTGCAGGAGAGTTTTTTAATTTTCTTTCGAACGAAGGATCTTATTATGTTAAAAACATACGTTGTTCTACGATTATATATATTATTATCAAAAGCACGTATAATACCAACCCAACTCACGTTGGCTTAGTAATGTAAAAACAACAATCTAAAACACATTACTCACGCGTACTTATGTGAATCACGACGATAAAGTGCACACAGTTGTTTCCCTCCCAGTGGACTGTTCATCCATTGTTTGAGGGTTCTGCCAAATTTTTTTTTTTACTTAAACCCCTAAATCTCAATGTTATGATTCAGAAACACTTAAAAATATTTTCTTATTTCTTAAGACTTATTCAGTAGTTTATTAGCTATAATATAAGTTCAAACATTTAATATTCAAGACAAGCCCTTAAGAACAAATACGAAGCCAAAATTGTGTTAATTTGTATAACATTGTATGTAAGTTTATGAAATTTATTCTGGTGCTACTTGCCAGATATGTTAGTTTGTAATAGCACGTGTACATACATTTTCAATTAAAAAAAATATGATTAAGGTAGGCTGAGAAGGTATCTGGCCATGCCCCAGGTAAAACTATTACTATGTGGGATGCAATTTGCAATTGATACAAGTACTTAGGTTAACTACTTATAGGTAGCTAAGTAGTAAGTAGTCTGACATATTTTATGGTAAACGTAAAGTCCCGTAGAAATTACCCTTAATATTTCCGAGATTTCTAATGACTATGCTAATAAAAAATCTAGGACGAATGCTAACTATCATGAATCATGACCTACATTATACTACGCGCCTACTTTGATTTAAACAAAAATAATGTTTTGTTTTGATAATGTTAATGTAGTAATTGACGTCACTCCAAACTGTTATTATTCCTAGTACCTACATTATATATTTTATCAATATAAGTCGTTTAAATATCGCCAATTCTAAACAATAAACTTTGTTAGTTATTATTAAACATTAAATCGTAAGTAAAAATTCGTGCATAATATTGTCTGATAAACTGACAAGATTACGGAACGCTAAAACTGGAAGTTTACAACGGCAGATTTACTTACAGTTTAAAAAGTTCTCCATTACTTTAATGATTAAATTACAATTTACTTACATATTATGTACCTATTCAAGGTATTGTTTACCTACTTTTAAGTGGGTAAATAATACCTAGAATAGGCTGACCTTATAGGCGATTTATAATTAATTTAATTTATTTTTTAATTTTAATTTAATTAAAATAATATAATTAACGAAACGATTAATAATTGTTCTGTTACCCCAAAAAATAATAGAATATTACTTAAAATGGTTTTTAAAACCCATAAAACTTTAATTTATAAATACGTTTTTTAAATTAAACTAAAAATTATTAAAATGTGCTGTGACGTCATACTAATAGTAAACAATCAGTTGACGGGAGTTTTGCGGGAAATGTCAATGTGTGTGTGACGTTGTTGTTTTTGTATATCTTGCAAAATTTGTTTTAATTCATAATGTGTAATATTGGTAGAATATTAACCATTAGATATTCGTTGACGTGCACAAGTGTGGACAAGTGATACAACTCCAAAAGCGTGCTATTTTGTGTGTTCCCGCCAAAACTCCCTAGAAACATGCAGTAAAGCTTCTACCACTGTATTCGACTGACTAGACTCATTTACTGAACTGACTATTTATTTGGACTTTGACTAGACTTAGGACTTGACGAGCCTATAGAAACTACTCAAACACTAAAAGTTGCGGCCCTACCATTTCACGACAACCAACACCATGATCAAGGCTTTGCGCAGCTTATCGTGAGTAATTACTCTCGAATATGTTGTAGTTACTGATAATGTGTGATAAACTCTTGTCACATAATGTTGCGCTCTATGTAAGGAGAATGTTCTGTTTTTGAGGACATGTAACTTTTTCGTACACGCGCCACTTGATAATTTTTACAAACGGAAGAGATACAAAACATTGTTGAAATTGTTAGTTACTGGGTAGCGAGTTAGCCAATTTAGGTGTATTTGCATATTTATATTAGCATATGTGTTATAAAAATATTAATAATTTGTATTATTGTTGTCTTGACAAAAAATTCTAATGCGTCGCGTCGTTGTGATTTGAAATTCGATGAAACGTAAAAATCTACTATTAGTATAATTACGCTATCAATGTTTTGTATGGTAATCGATAGCGCGATAAACTTAACTTTCTGCGCCATCTAACTGGGCCACATCTAACTAAAATGAAAAATGTTTTTATTCTCTAATAATGCTTTCTCCGTTTTCAGACACGTCTCGCAGCCTGTACCTGCTCCACATCCTGACCTGGGTGATGAACATGTTCGGCATATTCTTCATCCTGGCCGCGCACGAGCACTACTCCATCGATGTGTTCATCGCCTTCTACATCACCTCGCGCCTGTTTCTCTACTACCACACGCTGTCCAACAACCAGGCGCTCATGAGGAACGACTCCTCCAGGTGTTCATAATATCCTTTGAGTACGCCATAAGTCCCATTAGCGCAATGTCATAATTTGTGGAGACTGGAGTATTTTTTTCTCCCACATTAATATGCAATTGTGGTAATCTATCTATGCTTCGGCACGATGAGGTTGGTTCGACCAGAAAAATACTACGACTACACAGACAACAGTTGTGATTTGCGTGCGTTGTATTTCGCCGAACGAGGAAAACGAAGGCCCGATGGGGTAGGAGATTTAATGCTCGAATACCGAAACGCTACTTTAATTAACCGGCACTTAAGTCGCTTGTTGCCAAGCAGAGACAGCATATTGTTTTTTGGCGAGCCCCTAATTTTGAGGCTAATGAGCAGAGGCATAAACGATGTCTGCTTGTAGTCATTTCAGCTGTTGTATATATAACGCCGATCTTTAGAAACTTCGATAGCGCGATTCAGGATTGTGGCGCTAATTGGCCCGCCACAAAGGCATAAATTTTTTAAAAGAGCTTACTTTTGATATCGGCATTGTACTTGTTACTTATGAAGGCTATAATGTAAAAGGTTATGGCTCATTTATATTTAATTTCTTACTTACATTAGTATAAAATGTACACTTTAGAAACCCCGACCTTCTTGTTAATAAAAATATTTACACCACGTACCTATATACCAATCTATGTTGCTGTCTTATACGTTGAAAAAGCCACTTGACAGACAAACACAGCAACATGGATTAGCGTATCCGTGGTGTGAATATTTTTATTAATAAGAAGGTCGGAGTTTCTGAAGTGTACCTTTTTAACTAATATAAGTATGTTTCTGAAATTAAATAAAACAAAAAATGTAGCGTTGCAGTATTCGGCCGTAAGAGACTAGCCGTAACCTATTACATTATAGCCATATGAGTAACAAGTACAATGCCGAAATCTAAAATTATGCTATTTTTTTAGTTTTAATCCCTTATCGTTTAAACAGAGGCTATCAGCCTCACGAGTCACGACACAAACAACATTCTACAGGTGGCATTTGAAAACAATTCACTTAAACAACCCCAAAGCATTTTTTTTTATCATGCCCTTTATCAAATTTTGGACTAAAAAATAATGAATCCTTGCAAGACTTACTACAATCCAATTTTAATTATAGTATTTATCTTTACAAATTTTATATTGTATCTTTTTTCAGGACACGAATATGGTTTCCTCTGCTATCGTTCTTCGAGTCTGAAGTGGACGGAATAGTTCCGAATGAGTACGAGAGCCCCATGACGATCGCCAACAACCTTCGGGAGTGGCTGATCCAGCTGGTCACTGATGTCAAGACCTCATCAGTCGCGAAAATCGCCGGGACCAAGTTGCAGGAGGGCGCCGCTATGGGGGAACACTCTGTGGTGAAACTGGTCGATGGGATTAAGAGGAACCTTAGTCTGATCGAGGAATACAAGACCTCAAGGCGTCATGTCACATTAGACAAGAATGTCCAAGCCTGTCTGCTGGATGAGCTACCAGAGTCGGATCTGATACACCATAACATCGGACTCACAGGGGACATACCCCTCCGGGACTTAAGCAACCCACCATCCCCTGTTACGAAGAAAACTATATGAAAGTTTAGTGTGGTTTCCATTAGTTTTATAGAACTAGACTATACCTAAGAGCGTTAGTTTTTATTCTGTTATATATTTTATAATCTGTTATTCCATGTTTTTATTAAATATCATTAGTTAATTTTTTATATGTACAGTGATTTATTTTGCTCAATACAAATAAATGTACAAATAAATATAAGTTTTTTATTTAATTTGAAGACCATAAATTTTTACATTCGCGTGCGGAAATTGAATGTTCCAAATCAATACATAAGTAGTCTGTTGAAAGTAATTTCTGTTCAATTTAATTAAACTTACAAATTCACTAGATGGTTGTGTTTTAATAATAATATCTTAATGGACGATTCATACCACGTTAGTCTGGCCCCGTGGTAAGTATCCGAAGAACTTGTGTTACAGGGACCAGACAACGGGAATTATATTTAATACTATTATACTATACATATATTTAAGATTTTTATTATAATTATTATAAACACTAGCTGACCTGTGCCCATTTCGTTGGGCGGTAAACATTTTTACTTGTGATGAAATTACGATCAGTGTGGTGTGAGATAGTGAAATCATTAAAATTGAATAAATTATGTTTATTTTAATTGTTCAAAACTTCTCTGTATACTATGTTAGATTTACTACACATACTTGTATAGTATTAAAAAAAACATGCTTAATTTATTCAATTTTAATGATTTCATTAACTCATTTGAACACCGTCAATATAGCCAAATTGGCATGCAAATACACACTTAAATAAACAGTTAAAATATAACCCTTTTGGCAGTCAGGAAATAAACCATTACACTCGGTGTTAACCGAACCACAATCGTAATTTCATCACAAGTAAGAATGTTTACCGGCTACCGCCCAACGAAGTGGGCACAGGTCAGCTAGTTAGACATATGCTGTCGCTGACTTTTTTGTAGGCATCCATCAAGCTATACAACTTTTTTCTAGGACTTAATCATATATCTCCCATCGGTAAGGCAGCTTTCGTAAGAAACGTTTCCGTTCGACCGTTTTTTCTCCGGCTTACTTTGCTACGGCTACCACGAACATGTCTTTTAATTTTTCGGGTTATATTAACCTATGTCACTCTCTGTAAAAGAATTTTAAAAATCAGTTCAGGAGATCTAGAGATTACCCCGTACAATCTCACAAAATTTATCCCTTTATAATTATGGTACCTATAGATAATTAATACACATCCATGACCCTGAAATATGGAAAACTTTTTGTTCCCAAGGTAGGATTCGCATCCGTGACCTGTTGATACTTTGCGACTGTGCCTTGAGTAAGTGCCGGCTCCAGCAGGCAGGCCTTCATGTGCGTATCTACTCAAAAGCGTAAAATTGAACAGCAGTAACAAGTCAGACTATAGCTTCTGCGATTTAGATTTTTTAATAATAATATTTCTAAAGATATAGTTATTAGTTACTATGTAACTTGAACTACAGAATTGCCAATTTTTTTTTCGATAATCGCTTGTATCTTGGAAATGGTGCATCCTACTGCAAAAGTAAAAAAATTTGCTTCCCCCCATGTGAATACATCACCCTTATCATATATTTTCTATATGTATAGAGAAAAAAAAAATAGAAAATCCTAAAGGGGTCGTTACGAACCTTTGTGGCATATCTAACCGCCGCCATCTTGTTTTTTTTTTTCAAAATTTCCGAGCACGATAAAAGTGGTATATTTGGATAGAGGACACTTATACAAACAAAAAATGTTATTTATCATGGTATCCTAAAGTGTCACGTTTCCGAGATATTTAGAAGTAAAGATCGCCATATGAGTCCAAAGGCGATCATTGAAAATCGAGTAATTACGCATGTATGTGCATTCCATTGTCTTCAAATTTTAGTTCCCAGGTATACAAGTGTTCCAAAATATTTTATTTTCTTTTAAAGAGAAATAATATAGCTTATAAATCAGAATAACATGTTTTATTTGGACCCGGTAGGTGGCGCTGCGGTAGTAGCGGTACGAAGTACGCCGGGACAGATAGTCTCAAATAAACCTGATTCATACATTCGGTCGTGGAGGTTTGAGCTTTTGTATAGAACAGCTGATCTATTTTTCTCAGTTTCGGCAGTTTAGGCGTAACACACAGCCAGACAGAGTTACTTTCACGTTTATAATATTAGTAGGGATTAAGGCCTGTTTCAACGCTTGCTGGCAAGTGTCTGATTGCTTAGAAGCAACTTAATTGACATAATATAACATTTAAAATCGCGTACATATTTGTAATTTTTATTTGTCAGATAGCAATCAGACACTTTATCAGCAAGTGGTGAAACAGGCTCGAAAATTAAAACACATAATTTCGATTAATAATAATAAGTATAATAATATCAGATATGTGTGGAACTACAGACAGTTTTTTTGAAAAGACTATTTACATACAGAGTTTACTATTTTAATGGAAAATATTATATAATATTTATCATAATTATTCTTCATAGTCTTCATCTCGTGATCATGAAAAAATCATATCCAAAAATGCAGCAGGGGGTCGAATCGGGATTTCTTGGTGCCGGGCCCAGGCCATGTACCAAATAATGCACATGACATGGGCGCAGCACCTAAGGGTTCGCATTCCCACAAGACAATTGCAATAGTGGCCTATTATTTTGTTTGTGATTATCAATCAAGATATATACAAAATACAGACGAGCTGATTGGTGTCGCGAATGTATTTTAGCCCTTGCAAGCCAAGGACTCACCGCCACTATATCGAATTGGCTTAAATCATAATCCACTTCAAAGTCTTCGTACACTTCTATGAAAAAAGTTCAGTTTTCTTTAATATGCTCTCCGTAATAACTCCTAGCTTGTTCCACTTGGTAGGGTCCGAGAGATATTATAAGCAATTCGTCATATGTAAGGATAGGGAAATCTTCGAAGCCTTCGCTAGCATTTATAGCTTGGAAAGCTGCTCTGCGGTAATTAAAATTGTTTTCTATCACTAACGCGGACAAACGGTTTGGTGCGTCATGTTTCAGATATATTTCATTTATAATATCATCCGCGAGGCGGTGGTCTTGCAACCTTTGGCCAAATGCATTGATTAATGCACATGCAATTCGTATCTCTTCAATTAAATGTGGTGCGGCTATATTTACACATGTGGATCGCAGTTGCCTGAATTGGTTCTTTAAACGGCCATTTATTGTTTCTACCACCCAATGGCACAACGTCACTTTGCGGGACTCGTTAGCCTGTTGAGTAGTGAGCTGAAGTTGGTCATCATCTTTCGTCTGTGGATGATATGATTCATAACCAACCTCACTCATCTTTTCTACCACGTCACGAAATCCTCGATCTAGAATAAAAATGTCTTTATTTTCAAAAAATTAATGAAATGGATTTTCTTCATCTTCAGAAATCAATTCTTCCATTATGGTAGCAGGCTAGGTAGGCTACCAAATCCGATTTGGTAGCCGCGTAAGGCCCAAACGCTTCAATTATATATCCATCAGGACTTACTATAAGGAAGACCTTTATTAGATTTCTGTACTTGTGGGAACTGTAGGATTGCCTTTGGAAACTATAGTTAGAGCTTTTTTCACATAAAAGTAGGTGCCATCGCAAATACTTATTAATTGGTTACAGTTGGGTTCCCTAAACAATATATATGGAATTCTTAAGATTCTCTCTCGGAGTTCATCTCTATATGTGTATGCGCATTCCGGTCCATAAATATGGTCAAAGCCCAAGTGTTTTGAAACAAAATCACGAATAAGACATTTTCGTGCTCTTTTCATAATTCTTCCCAACTGTTGCGGAGATACATGAAAGATGCTTGACAATCTTTCGTTCGAGTCACCAGTGTGTAGTTTGCACAAAACCATTGCTAGGGCCCTTTTAGGCATTTTAAAAGTTTGTGATAGGGAAGGAGTTTCTTCTAAAATACATACAAAGTTCGCTTTGTTGTGTCCAATATAATAGTTGAATATACCGTCGTCTATAGTCTCTATTCTATTAAAATCCAAATATTTTATGTTTTTTTTTGTAATATTTTTAACATGTCTGCTACTTGGGCACTGTTAAAAGTATCTATTGTGGGACGACCGTATGCCTCCAAATCATGCCACAAAGATCCATCTTCCAAATGCTCTTCACAAATCCTACTACCACGCGGAACATATATATTTTGTTTTAACAAAATGTTTGTTCTGATCAACAAGTTAATTCTATGAAGATTCTCCCTATGACCACAGCCTGCCATAATACAGTTTGTTGAACTATAAGGTAGACGAGAGAAGCGTGGTACAGGAATAATTGGTTGTGAATTAATATCTTGTTCGTGGGGTATATTTTGTTCCGGGGAAATATTTTGGACATCTTCTCTGGGAGTAAGTCTTAATGGGCCACTTTGCAATTCTGAGGATTGACTGGACGAAAGCTCAATAACTTCATTTATAGCTGCTCGTTGCGATTCTAAAGCTTCTTCTTCTTCCTCTTGTTCTCGTCTTTGCCTCATCGCGAAATAATCAGCGCGTTGCAAACACGGTTTGCATATTCTGTCTTGAGCAGTTATCTGAAATAAATAAAAATAAAATAAAAACATTTAAAGTGGGGGAATCATATTTTTATGAAATACACATAAGACAATAATTGTTACGGCGACTAGTCGACCCATTTCTACATTATGCACAATGCTTTAATAATTAAGTATACCTATTTCGTAAAACAATAATTTAAAAAAATCAAAATATTAATTATTGTTTTTCTTAAATATTATTGATAGTTACTTATAGCACAAATAAGACGCAGTGAAATATTTTAAGTTTATTGTACTGACCTGATATTGATCCTCAAATAGATGTCGAGCATACACGTAACTATGTTTGGATGACTCGCCATGTAGTCTTCATTAAGCAGATAAGACTGTATATGGGTTGCTTAGATTTTCGCCGTGGCCCACGGACAGTAGTTACTCACTCCACAAAAAAAGCACTGTCTTGCACTAATATGATCTGACATGATTGGTCAAATAACCAAGTCAACAGTTTTGCAAATTAAGTGACGAACCGAAAAACAAAATAACAAACAAAACAATGATAATTATTTTTAAACAAGTAAAAGTATAGAAAGCTATAAACTGAGACGCCTGCGCACATTGGGGTTCAAAGTAGCAAACTGAGCTTAGCGTTGCCACTTACCGGCGGCATGCGGCAGCGGCGGTGTTTGATCCGTCCCCCCTCTGCACCTTCACCGGGAATCATCGTCCCTATCTCACTCCCAATCGTTAAACTTGTCATTGTTTATGCCGACAAAACAAGAAAGACAATGCGCCATTTCGAACAAACAGTTTTTTTCATGTGGGATTTACCAAGACTGCGGAAGTGGGACAGAATTTAACCTGCTCGTCTATCACCTCATGTACATGATTGATAATTAAATATATTGGTATGCGTTGCGATTTATTTAGTACCTACCTATGTACAAAAGGAGGTATCGGCAAACATCTGCAAACTACGTACTATGGATATTTAAATAAAATGCGTATACACATGCGTATTTACTTATTTTGTTTATAACAATCAATATTTTTATATGTAGTTGCAAACATACTAATAGCTAAATATACTTGGGGGCTGCTAATATTTGAAGACAATGGAGTGCTCACACACGCGTAATAACTCGATTTTCAATGATCGCCTTTGGACACAAATGGCGATCTTTACTTCCAAATATCTCGGAAACGTGACACTTTAGGATACCATGTTATTTAACATTTTTTGTTTGTATAAGTGTCCTCTATCCAAATATACCACTTTTATCGTGCTCGGAAATTTTGAAAAAAAAAATCAAGATGGCGGCGGCTAGATATGCCAGGCTCCATACAAAAATGTTCGAACCTCTTTTCCTAATCTTCAATAGTGAAAAAAGCAGTTTTGTTGTATGTTTTGAAATGAAATTACAGTTTTTTTTTATAATTGTTTAATATAATTCATAATATGAAAAAATTAGTAAATTAAAAAATGTCTTTAACAGTAGAATTAATTCAATGGTTATAGTTATAAATAAATAGAATTTGAAGAAAATAATAAAAAGCAGTTGATTTATGAATTCATTAGATTCACATGGACTCAAACTTAGCACCTTGATCATGTCTATGATGCTAGTGTCATGTTATCCAGTGAGCACACAATCCAATAGAATTTGTCCAATAAGTATAATGATATACAATTAATATTTTTTTATTCTAATCAAAGCTTAACATGGCAATTATAATCATAAAAAATAATACTCAATGAATACCAGATTTCACATTCAACAATAATTTATAATTTTATAACAAAATTAAGAGTACATTTATACTGATTAGGCCACTATGTGAGATAATTTTCATATAATCAAGAGCTAACTTGAAATATAAATCATAATTATTAATTATATACATTGAATAATTATAGACGCAAATAAATGATTGATGCTTCATAAATAGCGAGATTAATGAGTAGTGTTCACTTAGAACTATAAATGTGATTTGAGCTGACAATGTGTTTACATGTTAATATTACTCAGCTGCAGCAGCTTGCTCACTTTGTATAAGAGCTTCAGATGTGCTATCCTTCTCTTTGACTTCTGCTTTTTTCTCTTGTGAAGTCTCCCGAGAGCCCACAGACCCGTTTTCATTTAATACATCAGTATTTGACATTGTTGTAACATCTTTTAACACACTTGATTCTATTTCTTCTGGAGGCTTTTCAGTTTCTTCGGGAGTTTTTTCTCTTTTGTCTCCTTTCTTTTCTTCTTCCGGAGCTTGATCGTCTTTTAGGGTACTATCTTCAGCTTGTGGTTTTGGTTCCTCTGCTACTCTTTCCTGTGAATTTTCCTTTGATTCCTTGCCACTTAGTTTTGCATCTCCATTGACAGCATTTACCTGCAAAAGTTAAAAGAATTTAATAGTACTGAGTGCTCTGTAATGCATTGTTAAAAATATCTTTATGTCCGTATGTGTGTATGTAACATAATATTATTTATTATGAAACTAAGTGTTGGTAGTGTAGTTATAAAAATTATAACATTATTAATATACATTTTAAGTTTTACCTTATTATCTTCTGGTAATGAAGCTTCTGGAGGAACTTCTAGTTTTAGAAACTGTTCCAAGGTATCTAATTCATTTGCTAAATCGAATTGATCATAGTCCTGAAAGGTAAAATAAAGTTATAAGTAAATTTTCACCAATATCTTTCCCTAAAGTGATGTCGCCAAACATTTCTTACTGTTCATGTACAAAATAATTGTGCTTACTCCACAGTACTCCTCTTCATTGAAAACCTGCGGGGGAAGCGGTGAACGGGGATTGGGATCACTAACAGTAGCTCCGTTAGACTTCGAATTGTTTTGCATAAAATCTTTGTCAGATTCCCGGCCCGGCTCTGTTATGTCAATAATTTCATACTTTATGTTCTTTGAGTCTAATATCATTAACACACGCTGTTGTCTCTTTTTCACCTGCAAAGAAAAATTACATGAAAGTTAAAAAATCCGGTTATGAATCACAACAAAAAGATTACAAGACCTGCATACTTAAGTAGTTTTAGAGAAATGTTTACCTCTTTGTTCCCTGAAATTCCACTAATATAAACCTTTACCACCATGACTATACAACGTAGCTATGTTTTTTTCTATAAATAAAATATACAAAAGCGTTATCGCAGAAAAATAGGCTTGGCCATTAGACAATCTCTCTAATAATAATGTCAACAAATGTCAAGTGTCTTTGACATTTCCGTATTATTATTTTTTTATTTATTTATTTATATATGGCATCGGCTTAAAACCATTTGCCAGTGTCAAGTTAAAAAGGCGGGAAATAGAACTTTCGTTTCAATTTTCAACACCGTATTCCTATATCGTCAAGTCTAAAGTCTAGTCAAAGTCCAAATATATAGTCAGTACAGTCCATGAGTCATGTCAGTCAATTCAGTAAAGTGGTAGAAGCTTTACTGAAAGTTCCTAGGGAGTTTTGGCGGGAAACACATAATAGCACGTTTTTAAAAGTTGTACCACTTGCCCACACTTGTGAACGTTAACGAATATTTAATGGTTAATATTCTACCAATATTACACATTAAGAACCGAGATAACACAAGTTTGTGAAATATTACAAATTCCACAACATCACCCATTGAACTCCCCGGCGAAACTCCTGTATTATCTTTCAAAACCATTCCATTCCATAGTATTCCGCAATTACTGCCAATATTGTGATTACTTTATTCTGTAGTGATTTAGATTTTTTTTAATATACAATTTATACCTCATGACCTCTAAGAGCTTGACAAAAAAGATTATGACGCGGTGATAGCAGGAACTAAAAATATTATCGTCTGTATCATCTTTTAAGCATAATATATTATAATGACATGTTTAGTTTAAAAATATTATACTGTTTATCAAATAAATGTAATAAATTGTATTGGTTAAAAGATGATACAATCGAAAATGTTTTTAGTTCCTGCTATCACCGCCTCATACTCTTTTTGTCAAGCTGTACAAATAATTAATATTTGTACTTGTTCTTCTTCTTTTGGCATAGCCTTCCATGTAATAGGAGTTGCCAACGTCAGAGTGATGCAGCAGATGTTCAGTGAAAAGCTGATGGCGTACAGTGCAGGGAATGGCTCATGCAATGATTTCATGGGTACATCATGCAGATACAATACTTGCTTGACAAAAAAAGAGAGATAATATTTTTAGTTCCTGCTGTCACCGCGTCATAATCTTTTTTGTCAAGCTCTTTGAGGTAATGAGGTATAAATTGTATTCTTAGATCCATAGTAATACTTATCATCTATGCTTAGGTCATTGAGCTGTACTACCACCACTACCCCAGTCCTTGGTAGGTAGTTCCTCCTGCGGGCTTAGCATGGCGATCCGAAGAAATAATTTTAAAGATGAAATATTCTATCCAAAACTGTTCGTTGCAAAATAGTTCTTAATCTATGGTGATTGGTAACAAGGTCGTCAATAGAAGTCAACATTTCTAAATAGCCATATTTTTATGAAACGGAAAAGCTTCTGTCAAAAATGATCAAATTTTCAAGTAAATGACTGAACGTAAAGAAACTATTTGTCTTGGATCTCCATGATGTGGAGTGGTTAACATTATTGTAAGACTATTTGACATTGAAATAAGATAAGCATTTCTATTTTACCTGGCCAAAGAGGCCAATTTGTGATCTCATGCTCGGGAAGAAAAGAAATGTTTTCTCATAACGAAGACTCATTGACCTTGCTGCCTTACAATAATAACTATTTTGCTCCGAATAGCATTAATGTTTCTACAATCTGTAATTTTGTCGTTTCTTCGATGTTTCTAGGGTGCGCATGCTAAGCCTACTCTCAGGCGATCCGTCTGCTAGTCTTATATATCATAAACAAGAAATTTTTGCTACTTGGTCCACTTGGTCTGCGTGACTTCTCTTGAAATTGACAAATCACCTACTTTATTGAGATATAGGTATACTTAGGCTCTAATTATATGCGTCCGCGCGTGAGATTTGTGTTAAAATATCATGCCTTCTCTTACATAAATACGACGAACGAGAGAGATAACAATATGATATTTAACCAGGGAACTTTTTAACCCCATCTGCGTAAGTGGGAATAGGTGTTGCAAATGTTCAATACTAAAGCCTCGTATACACTTGGCAACATTTGGCGGGTAACATGTTATCCAACATGTTGAAAGTTGGCGCGGAACTTTTGTTTAACAACTTTGTCTGTACATATCTATATTATTTTGCGCGCCAGCTGGCAACTTCTCGTTTGTTTTGCAACGTTGTCAATAATGTTGAGCGTCTCGTGTAAACGTGTTACACGTCAATTAATGCCTAGTGGATACACGACTTAAGTAATAGAAATAAATAATGCTCATCGGTAACCGATTTAAATAATAAAATAACACACAAAAATGTTACATAAAAATGTATTTTATTTGGAAAGGGTCCAGAGAATTAAAACAATAATTATATAATATGAACGCAACATAATCGACTGTATCGTTTTGGAATGTAACTACATTTTTTAAAATAGCGAGTTCATAAGAAGTACAAAAAATTGGAAGTAAAAAATTACAAATAAATATCACAATGTGGAATAGGTTAGGCCGAGAGATTGGAATATACAAGCTTATTACATAAATACAAATTAAATATGATTTACAATAACTATCTTAACTTAACCCAATTTTGATATATACATATTAAATATCATAATATCTAAAGGCAACTAAATAACATTATCACCAATTTGGTATTGCCAGGAAATTACAAAATAAATTGGACAAAACTGACGAACAACTCGAGAGCACAAATCTGACGAAACCGACGCAAAAAAAATTATATTCTAGTTTCTTGTATGATGCAAAAGAAACAGATTTAATATCGCCGAAAGTAAGGCTTTTTTAATGTTTAATTTTAACAAGTTTTTTATAGCTGGAGTACAATATTTTAACCGTCGTCGTCAAATAAAAACTACATTTCCTGCCTTAACTACATGGCATAGTTAATTGTTCAAAGAAGTAAAGATAGTGAAACTTCTTAAGCCTGTCATATCAAAATAAAAAGGCTGCAACTTTGTGCACGTTAGTATTGCTATTTCAGCATAGATTGATTGTTAGTCCTGACTCCTGACAGTGATTTAAATTTGAATGATGTGCGCATGTGCGCCAAAAGCATCAGCGTGCGCATGCTCACTGTTTTTACCTGTAACTACTGTCACTGTCGTTCCTTACTAAACCTGCTTATTATTTATCATTCACTTTTATTATATATATATATATATATATATATATATATATATATATATATATATATATATATATATATATATATATATATATATATATATATATATATATATATATCATTTATTTTATTTTTTACTATTAACTATGGAGAGTAGAGGAAAGGAGATCTATGTCCATTGTCCATACATGACAAATGTCCGTAAATAAGCGTAAAATAACAGTATAAGTACAGCAATTCTACCCGATTGCTAAGAAGGGTGTTGCTTTTCGCGGGTATCTTGTATGTATGTATGTTCGTTTGTAAATTCCTTTATTCATATATAGAGAAGGTACTCCTTTACTCTAGTCGCCATGGTCTAGTGTCTTCAAAGTTATTTTACCCCTGATACGACCCTTATTCCGTCGACACAAGGATCACTCACATAGAAACTCAAAGGTAAAATTACTCACGTTTACAATATGAAGTATCTAGGTTTATACTTTTTTATTTTTATGATAAATATAAAGGAAAAAAGAATCATCAATCATAATATAAAGACTACTACAAACAGTCGATGAAATTAAACCCGCACTAAAAAGCTTAATATTTACAGTTCAAAGAGATTAGATTGTATGTAAGATGTTCTTTACTAATGATAATATACGAACTTTTCAGTTACCTAAAGTCTAGAATATTGCCTAGCTGGCGAGGTCTTACTTAAAAAGATGAAACCTAAATAAGTGTACAGTCTCACTAAATGACTTGGAGTCGCACGTTAATATGAGATGGACAGCAGCAAAAAACTCGTGAGGTCACACATGTGGTTTATTATACAATTTTAAGCAATGAGGGTTTTTGATATTTTTTCTGCCGTTAGGGGGCAGACCCAACTCACACAAAGCGTCATCTGGTGGCGTTAGTGGTATAAAAAACGGTCAATAAGAATTTTCGATTCTTTTTCTGTCACCAGGCGGCGCTCGGTAGCACGACGGTCCTTGTCGTGTTGTGTGCAAAAAGCTGCCAGATGTCACGAATTTAAAAACCCTCATTATAAACGGTCCAATTTAGTCGCAGTAGATCTATATTTAGACATAGATCTTCATATGCATATTTTCAAATTACAAAGAACAATTTTGGGGGTGTACATCACGCTGATGGCATCAAACAGTAGATAGAAATAAAAGGGTATGTATATTCTAATAACAGTGTGCTGAATGTGAGTTTTTATCAATGCTCGCCTTGAAAAAGTTAACTACAATTTGTATGGCATCGAAACAACGCCCCTAGTGGTAAACAATGGTAACTAATTCGATGCCGTACAAATTGTAGTCAAATTCGTCACGGCGAGTAGTGACAAAAACTCGCACTCAGAACACTGAAGTCGTATAACTAACTCCACATTAGATGACTGAAAAAATGTTACCAGTCCATATGTGACGCCACGAGTTGCGTTATTGGGTTGAGCCGCAGATATAGAGAAAGGACTGAGTATAACCCTACTTTTTAAGATATGCCCTTTGAAAGTAAACATTGAAAAAGTGACAAAATTGTCGGAATTGTAAAATACGATTTATAAGCTAAATGATATTCCTATTTACTTTAGCTCTTTCTTTTCTCATCATTTAGTAATTTAATGTGATAATAAATGTTACATACAAAGAACAGAATCTATTATACTCCGTGTTGTTTCGACTGTCATTTTACTGAGATTATAAATCGTACTGTAACGTTTATTTGTCCTTGGGTCCATCTACACGGGGGTGCCAAAGTCCGGGTCGCCGTGTCCGGGCAGGAGGCGGGAGGCGGGGAAGTGCGCGGGCGGCGGGGGGTCCACCTCCGTCACGCGCCGCGCGGACCCTATCCTGAAAATATAAATATAATAAATAGACTTTTCACTAACGTGGCCGCTCGCTTTTGATATATCTTACGAATCGGGACCTACAAGTAAGTTGACCGACTATTACGCTCGTGTTGAAATAATATGCATATTTCATGTATTTTACAAACGCTGGCTGTTTATATCTGAAACAATAAAAATCTTCAATCCGTTGCGTAGTTAAAAATAACATTACCGTTTATAACCCTAGTAAGAAGATAAGTTATCTTACCGAAAACCTTTCGTGTCTCTTCTCAAACGGGTGTCTCCGTTTAGTTTGAGCGGCTTTACTACATTTCGAGTGACTGTAGGATTGTTTTGAGGAGTCTGTATCGCCGAGGCTTGGTCGTCCGAAGTCGATATGAGGTCCGCGACCGGCACACTCGCCGCTTTCATCTCAGCTATTGGTGTGTCATTAACGCTATGCGAGTTTGACGAGTCTATGCCGTTGTCTAAGGCGACGTTTGCTGAAAGTAAAGATGTTTTGGATAAACAAAAGATATTGCTTTTAAAAAGTAATTATATACTATCAGGGAATTAGATCCTTAATCGTCTGCTACAGGATCCAATTTCCTGATAGTATAGGTATAAAGGATCATTTTCATCGTATTAAAATGACTACATACAATCACATTACTGTCAATTACACGCCAAAGTTGCAGTAGCTATATACCATACTGCCTATCGTCCAATCGGCATGACGCTGCAATCTTGATCTAATCTGCAGTTCGTCCAGATACACCACAAACATATAACTGTAATGCCAATCCATGCCCCATACACGGTCAGTTCTAACTGATCCAATCGGCGTATATAGCGTCATGCCGATTGGACGATAGGTAGTATGGTGTATGGCTATCCTTAAATATCATATTCTCACTATGGAACAAATCATAAGAATAATTATCAACTTGCTAGCATATCAAATTCTCTCATAGTACCTATTGATTCCCTCAGAATACATATTGTTATTCAAACAATAAAGTTACTAAAAATATGAGTGAAGACGTACCATTATCTATATTTTTGTTGCAGTTATTGGTCTCCCGCGTGTGGAGCGTCACATCTGGCGACACGACTTGGTGCGACACAGTGTTGCTCATGTTTTGAGCAATGTTGTTTGATATGTTGTGCGCCATTTTGTTAGAGTTTTGCGTCACGTCGTGCGACATATTATTATTAGGGAGATTCTGCACCATGTTGTTTGATATATTCTGCGCCATGTCGTTTGTCATATTCTGTGACATGTTATTGGTCATATTGTGGGTCACGTTATTTGATATCTGCGACATATTGCTGGACAAGTGCTGCAACATGTTGTGCGACATGTTGGACATCTCCTGCGACATGTTCGTCGCGTCGAGCGCCGAGTCCGGCGGTTCATCCGAGGAAGGTGCGTCGGGCGATATGGCGCAGTATGCTCCTTTCGTTCGCCAATCCTGGAATATAAAGTTTATTTTGCACAAAGGATTAGACATTCTGGTCTTGTAGGGCCTTAAAAGTGAAGCTAGTGGGGTTTTGTGTGTAGACGCCAAAAAAAAAACAGTTTTTATAGAATCAGCCGTTACTACATTACAATTTAATTAATATTATATAATATAGTAATATCCCGCGAAAAAATACTTACATCCTGCAAGCAAATGTGTGAGTGCACGCATAAGCATGCGTAAAGCACCTCCTCCCATATTGCTTGTTCGTTCGTTAACGAACTTTGTTTGCGGGTGCACTCCTGAGGATGCTCCGGGTTCGGGGCGAAAAACGTGGGGCCTTGCACGATCTTGCTGACATTGTTGCTTGTGTGGTGGTGGTGTTTGCATGATATTGTTTTCTGAGTGTACGCATAAGCAGTGTGGGAGGAGGGAGGTACTTTACGCATACTTATGCGTGCACTGACACATTTGCTATTCATATCTATTACATTTCTTATTCGATATACTATCGAATAAGAAATCGTGCTAATAACGATTAAATTATGGAAATTAATATAATGCGGCAAACTTAAGGATAACGCAGTATTTTAATCAATTGCTTCATATTTTAAAGAAAAATATGAGAATAATTGAGGCGAAGATTTGAGTAAGTATATGATGTAAATTTCAGTCAGCTCAATAATACACACCCAACGATATATCTCACGTAACTATATCGGAAACTTCTATTTTTAACCAACATTGCTCCTGTTAGTCATAAATAGAGTCAATTTAGCTTTTCGAAATAGTAATATATTATGCATAGGGGAAAGTGATCTGAGATGGCATAGTCGGTATTCCTCTGTGATTTGCCAACGATTGTCATCAACAAGTACACCATTAGATGCCTCCCGCGAACACACAGCGACCCGTTCGTTTTCAATGCGCTAAAACAAATCAAAGCGAAACATACATATACAAACAGTGTATAAAATTGAGCTGCCAAAAATAGTGTTTTCAAATAGTTTAACCCACAAGCGATGTGTCATGGTATACAAGGTATTACTTACCTTTTGCATTTTTAAAGGTAAATTTAATGAGATTATGGTATATTCATTTGATTTTTGTAGTTTCTGTATTAATAAGGTACTTGACTCATAATTAGTAATTTCATACATTGAAGGAGTATTTATTTCCTTTAGTACTTGGCTTAGGAAAACGTATTCTAACGATATCATAAATTAAAAGCTCATGATTGATAAATAAAGTTGATTTAAAAATATGTATTTTATATTTTTAATTTCTACTGATGAAAATACCTCGAATTAACTTCCGGCAAGGATGTGACTTCACAAACACACTAAGCACATACGAAGTAGTGAAACGGAACGTGTTTCTCTAAATAAATAATCCATGACAACTTTTAAAGTTATTTATGTCAAAACGTCAAACGGAACGTCACACCGCCATTTCGTCTGAGCGGATTATAGCACAGATTACAAATAGTATTAGTATGACGTCACAGCACAGATAATCTATCAGCTAACATGGCGAATAGTGTTTTCGGCAGTTTATTAAAAGTATATTTTTAAAATATTTTTTTGTAGGTATTTAGGTTTCAAAATAACGTCATATTGTTTTTAGTGTAATAAAACAGATATGGACATAAATAAAAACAAGGCCAAGTAGCTTATTGAGATACAATTTTTTTTTGTTAGGTGCCTAATGTATGAGATGGCATAGGTGTATGCCATCTCTCATATTTGAGAAAATCTGCCCGACAAGTGAAAAAATAGTGCTTTTGCCATCGTCTAGAGACGACGAAGAACCAATTGCATCGGACAACGAAGTTCTAAAGGAGTCATTCTCGTGCTGGAGAATGTTGGCTTCAATGCTAAGTTTTCCGCCAATGGTGTATATATGATGTTGTATGTTGTCTATGTGTGTCTATTCTATGTCTAGTCTATGTGGTGTTTATATCTAAATAACTATACATACTCAACATGGCGAATAATTAATTTTGCATGTTTATCATCTATATTCTTAGCCACTGGGGTAGGGTGAGATGGATTTTCAAATGTTTATTATTATCGATTATTTCTATAAAAATAATAATTTAAGTCCAACTTTGATATTGATAAATTAGCTAAGAATAAAATATGTAATTTTAATATAGAATGCCTTTTTTTATTTCTATTTCTTTTTTGCTAAACAATGATTTCAAAATGTATGCCATCTCAGACCATGTTCCCCTACACGGGGTTGCATTTGTTCCTACCTCACTCCTTGCCCTCTCCTGCGCGAATACTGAAAAGCATTAGGTAATGTAAATGGAGCACAATCCTGTTTTTTTTTTGTTTTTTTTTTGAAGTGCTACACAAAAGCCCATTTGGTACTTACATATAGATATTAGGTCATTATAAACATATTCGGCGCAATTGGCGTTTTGTAAAGGAGGAACATAAAGTCGTTTTTTTTTAAACATAATATATGCATTTAATCAAAGTATATATGCACTTTTGCCATCTCATAGGTAGTTCATTGATTCCTTTACTAAAAAAACCATTCGGATAGAAATCAATAAAATCTTTAAAGTTGAATTTTTTCCCTTCCAAGAAGTTATCCAAATTTCGAAAAAATGGTAATCTGTTAGAGCAAGGTCCGGAGAGTACGGCGGATGTCTTAGACATTCCAATTGAAGCTCCTCTAATTTGGTAGCCGTCTGTTGTGCAGTATGTGGTCTAGCGTTGTCCTGATGCAGCAGTGGCCTAGAGCGAATGACCAACCTCGGTTGTTTAGCAGCTAGCTTTTCCATCATGATTTGCAGTTGTTGGCAATAGAAATCTGCCGTAATCGTCTGGCCAGATTTAAGAAAGCTGTAGTGAACGACATCGGCACTGGTCCACCAAACGCTCACAAGTAATTTTTTTGATTCAATTTTTGCTTGGGGCAGGCTTTGGCTGGTTCGCCAGGGTTCATCCATTGCGATGTGCGTTTCCAATTATCGTACAAGATCCACTTTTCATCACAGGTAATAATTTGATTTAAAATCCCTTCATTATTGTGCCGGTTGAGTAATGTAACGCAGCAGTCGACGCGCGGTTGTCGGTTCGCTGCACTCAATTCATGAGGTACCCACCTTTCAAGATTTTTCATCTTCCCAATTTGCTTCAAGTGGATTAAAACAGTTTTATCACTAACACCGCAGCCTGCAGCTAACTCGGACGTGGTTTGAGATGGATCCGCTTTTACAATAGCCTTCAATTCTTTATTATTAGCTTTGGTCTCCGGCCGTCCACGGGGCTTGTTCTGCAGGTCGAAATTTCCAGAACGAAAACGTTGGAATCAAAACGCACTGTGTTTTCTTTTGCGACACCGCCGCCATACATATCATTAATCCTTCGAGACGTTTCCGCAGCACTGGTGCCACGGTGGAACTCGTACTCGAAAAGAATACGATATTTCAAGTTTTCCATTTTTTTAAACAGAGTGACGCAAAGAAATAACCAAAATATGAAAAAACAAATGAATTACGGTTTTAACGGTATAAATTTAAAATTTGAATTCCTAACCAAAGAAGATATATTTGAGATCAAAGTGGCCAGTACGACAAAACGCCAATTTCATATGTAAGTACCTAATATATACCACACATTAAGGAAATAATCTACAAAAGTACCCTTTCCAATTACATATTTGCACAAGAGATAAGCTATTCATTGTTGCTGTCTTTGTCTTGTAGTTTTGGTTCGGTAGTTGGAAAAGTCACTTGACAGACAAAGATAGCAACATTGTGTTATATATTTTTGAGATTAGTAAACAACCTTTATAATGATAGTGGTGAACTTCTACGTCAAAAATAATATCAAGGTGTACTTTTTCCCATACTGACTGACGTTTCTAAGTGCTCGACATGTCGTTTTTTTTAAATATGTGGAGTCGGCTAACCATTTTCCAGTGTCAAGTCAAAAAGGCGGGAAATAGAATTTTCGTTTCAATTTTCAACACCGTATTCCTCGTCAAGTCCAAAGTCTAGTCAAAGTACAAATAAATAGTCAGTGCAGTCAATGAGTCAAGTCAGTCGATTCAGTAAAGTAGTAGAAGCTTTACATATATATAGCTCGTTTTTTGAAGTTGTACTACTTGCCCACACTTGTGCACGTTAACGAGTATTTGATGGTTAATATTCTACTACTATTCTACACATTAAGAACCGAAATAACACAAATGTATGAAGAAGTACAAAAACCACAACGTCACCCATTGAATTCCCCGGCAAAACTCCGACATGTCGTTTTAGAATGTCTGACATATGGCATTATAAGAACTGACCTGTGGCTTCCTCTTCTTCTTGACTAGGGGCCGCGGCGCGTGCACGGGCGTGGACACCGGAGACGCAGACGAGTACGGCGACACCGCAGACACCGCCGACATTGGCGCCATCTGTAACACAATAACAAGGGATTAAATAATAAATATTTTAATTAATGGCTATTTACTAAAGTTAAATATAAAAATACTTTGTGTGAAAAGCAGAAAATTTCCCTCATAAAAAAGGGTTTTTGCCGGAAATAAATGAGATTTATTTATTTAAAGAAAAAAAAATGAAATTTATTTTATAAAGGCAAGCTTTATGTCCGATTAGTAACATTCCTGAAGCGCTAGTCTGCTTGGACTAAATAATTGTACATATTATGAAATAAGGTTTGCTTTACTAAGGTACCAGGAGAATATAATCTAGGTATGTTTACGCATTATAATAAGAAAATTGGACATCACATCCTACCTCCAAACGCGCCTCAATTTTGATGGAGTCGTCGTCCATGTCGAGTATGGCTAAGTTGTTACGCACCGTGCTGTAGTCCGCGTAACCTTCGCTTAATGAACCTCTTCTGGAAAATTAAATACATCTATTACAAGCTTGCACCCTTTTGAGTTTCATCCACCAGGCGACCTCTAGTTATATAAAATATCTATAACGGTATTAAATAAAACTTCGGTATTACAAAACCTTATAACTTTACGGTATTCGGTGTTAAAAGCAGTCGGTCAAAGCTTTAAAGTCATAAAATTATAATATTTTAGAGTTATTACTTATTAAATCGAGTGCCTCAGTTTATCGGCGGACATTGGAATATTTTCATGACGATAGCATGTTGCCTAAGAAAAATTTTTCGTCTATTGGATGATAGACAACATGTTAATAAACAATCTAGAACCCATTTTCGTATATCTTAAAAAATAACGAAGATAAAAACAATTTAAATTTACAATATGAAAGAGAGCGATATATCGGCCTGTGACGTCACGAGTTGCACCCGCCATACATTTGGCATTACAAAATGTATGGCGGTAGCAACTTGTGACGTAACAAATCCTTTTGCTAGAAAGAGATGAGCAATATTTTTTTATTTGCTTATAATTTTTAATCGCGTCAATCTAAGTACCTATTTCTTTTAGATTTATGTATCTTTAATCAATCATTTTAAAAGTTAATTTAATAAAATGTGATATTCCACACTAGGCAACATTTCTAGTGTGAGTTGCCAATGTCAGAGTGGCTTTATGAAGACTTTGCTCTAACTGCAGGTCCGGTGAAACAACAGATTTCTTACTCTTGAAGTGTCTATGTGTGCGCGTGAAAATGTGCTAAGATTGTGTATTCACATCTAAATTTTGACGCGCCTCCGATGAAATAATGATATTGAGGAAAGGAAAAAAAACATGACAGTAAAAGTGGCAGTAGTGAAACTTCATTCATGTTTTAAAAATTAAAATCCAAATATACTCTCATCGTGCCTAAAAACATCACTTTAAAAAATAACTTTAACATTAAAATTTGTACACCTAGTGCTATCTGCGTATAGAGCAGTACTGTAGAAAGTTAAGTTGTTATGTAAGATGTTTAAGTAGCTTCCGACAGAATTATATTCAAAATCGAGACTCGTGACGGTTCGCGACCTTGAAATTTCGCTCTCAACGTCGTTATAGAACTTTCACTTCAAAAATGATTATAAGGTAGGAAGGCACAAAATATACAGAAGCGCGTAGCACCTGTGCGTGTAATCGGGCGTACGCGGCGCGGTGGGCGTGGCGCCGGAGCCATCCGCTTCCTCGCAGTACGACCCCTCTTCGGGGTACAGCGGAAACCTGCCCACAAAACACAAAAGATGCTAATCACACTATCTCACCATATTAGCATTTAAGTTGTTATGAATATTTCAAACATTTAAAATTTCTAAAACAGGCCTTATTAATTGCATTTATTTGCGAACGAATTTGTTCATACTTTATCAGTTCCTGCTTTTCTATCGACACAAGTCATATCTGCCTAATATTGACAACACAGTATTGGTTTTTTGGTAATACGATACAAGTTTTGAGATACAATCTTTATTAAATCTTTAATTGAAGACACACCTGTAATTATCCTCCGACATGCGGTCGTCGTCGTCCGTGGCGATGAACTGAACGCAGAGCGCGCAGTCGCCCTTAACACTCTGTAGCGCTTGCACCGCTTCTTTGTGACAAGCCTGAAAATACTCAATAGGGTTAGGCTCTGTCTACTCAATATTATTATGCTCGGTAGAAACATGCAGTCAACTGTCTTCTCTATAGTATTA
This sequence comes from Phengaris alcon alcon, assembly GCA_037179445.1. NCBI lineage: Eukaryota > Metazoa > Arthropoda > Insecta > Lepidoptera > Lycaenidae > Phengaris > Phengaris alcon. The sequence continues at coordinate 3,627,267 of JAYRCH010000207.1, read as the reverse complement.
GGCTCGGTGGAAACATACAGCCGCCTGTCTACTCAATAGTATTAGGCTCGGTGGAAGCATGCAGCCGACTATCTACTCAATAAATAGTATTAGGCTCGGTGGAAACATGCAGCCGACTGTCTTCTCTATAGTATTAGGCTCGGTAGAACATGCAGCCGACTGTCTTCTCAATAGTATTAGGCTCAGTAGATACATGCCGGAGAATAATGTTCAGTAATCACTAATTTTATATGTAAGCTTTCTGTATTCTCCGTGGAAAATAAAAAATAATCGTAAATGTATTATTTAGATAAGTAAATTTGTTTCCAAGATAAGAATACAAATAATTTGAACCGTAAGGCCGACCAACCAAGACACGTTGTTTATGAGAATAGCATTTTGCAGTTTAAACTTTAAATATATCGAGACTGGATCGTAACTGTATTATTGCAGGATATAATTAGCAGAATCGACCTTCCGATCTGCTTGGGTCATAATAAAACACGGAAAATGGTTTCAATCATCAAGGTAATAATTTCCTAGTAAATAATAGAGTATAATTAACTAATCTAAGCACAATCAGAAAAAGGTAAAAAAACTTTTAAAACTGGTTTGGCGTACCTGCGTGAGGTCACAGTCGTCAATGGCAAGGATGGCGTCGCCGACGTACAGCTGGCCCGTCAGCGCCGCCGGCCCACCCGCTTCCAGCTCCGAGATCAGGATCGGCACGCCGTGCTCGCGCCCGCCCTGTACAAACACGAATAACATAATTATTCATATCATTTGAATTTCTGGAATTATTATGTTACTTTTCACAATTTTCTGATAAGTTTCGGATAGCTTATTTATTTTTACTTTATGTCAAGTGACAGAGAATAGAATTGGGGAGACGACTACAGGTAAAGTATTTAGTTTAATTTATATACCCAGCAATATTGCAATATCATAATTTGAGATATTACTACTTGAAAAACGTTAAAAAATATAATATTTTATGTGTAGTTTAATAAAACTACACATAAAATATTATATTTTTTAGATACATCTAAAAATGCAAAATTATTAATTAGTAAAAAAACCTACATTATTTGTTTACTTACATCATAAACAAAAACATTCACTATACGAGGGCTGCACTAAAAGTATCGGGAATGGAATATTTCCACTGTTCCTGTCATATTAAAATCTTTTTAATTTAAAACTCCTTGGTTTTAAAAATCGAATACCGTTTATTTATTTAAAAAAAGATTCTCGGTCTTGTTACAAGGTCTTGTCAAACTTGTTTAGTCGTTGAGAAAATGGAATTGACTCGAGAAAATTCTAGAGCGATAATTTATTATGACTTTCGATGTGGTTTAACACAAAAACAGTGTGTTGACCGGATGATTTCTGCATTTGGTGATGAAGCCCCATCCAAAACCACAATTTATCGCTGATTTGCTGAATTTCAACGTGGACGTGTCAAGCTCAGTGATGATCCCCGTCAAGGTCGTCCAAAAACTGCAGTCACCCAAGAAAACGTTGATGCTGTGCGTAAGCTGATTGAGGAAGATCGACATGTGACATACCGCGAAATTCAGGCAACTTTAGACATTGGCATGAGTCAAATACAAATAATCTTGCATGAACAATTAGGTGTAAAAAAGTTGTTTTCCCGATGGATACCGCATTTGCTCTGTGAAGAGCAAAAAGCGGCTCGCGTTACTTCGTGCGTCAGAACTCTCGAAAGATTCCACGTAGGATCCTCAAATGATGTATACAACATCGTATCAGGTGACGAATCCTGGATATACGCGTACGAACCCGAAACAAAAAACCAGTCACGAGTTTGGGTGTTCGAAAATGAGTTAAAGCCAACAAAAATTGTTCGTTCACGGAGTGTTGCAAAAAAAATGGTGGCCACGTTTGTCTCCAAAACCGGCCATGTTGCGACTATTCCTCTTGAGGGACAAAGAACGGTTAATGCAGAATGGTATGCTAACATTTGTTTGCCACAGGTCGTTTCTGAACTCCGTAACCGAGAACTGCAACCGCCGCATCATCCTCCATCACGACAATGCGAGTTCTCACACCGCGCACAGAACAAAAGAGTTTTTAGAGCAAGAAATCATATAATTATTAGACCATCCGCCGTACAGCCCCGACCTAAGCCCTAATGATTTATATACTTTCCCTAAAATAAAGAATAAATTGCGTGGTCAAAGATTTTCATCACCTGAAGAAGCTGTGGACGCCTACAAAACGGCCATTTTGGAGACCCCAACTTCCGAATGGAATGGTTGCTTCAATGATTGGTTCCATCATATGGAAAAATGTGTCAAATTTCGCGGAGAATACCTCGAAAAGCAATAAATACATTTTTAAATAATAATGTTGTGTCACTTCCTTGATTCCCGAAATTTTCAGTGCCGCCCTCGTAGTAAGTATGAACTTAAACGTACAAATTTCGGAGATATTTACAAATATGCAAATATGTTCCTGCAGCTTTATATTCCATACACTTTTGTCATCACAACATGACGTTGTGACGTCAAACATACAAAAGTCGTCCTTACTTATACTATAAGTACTTTTGTATGGAGCGTTTTCAAGAGACTTTGGAAACTTTGTAAACAAACCTATGAAAATTGATTTTTAGTAATAATAATAATAATAATAATAATTTTTATTTGGTGCAAAAAAAAAAACCAGATTGTAGTTGGTACATAATTAACTTATAGCTAGGCACAATTTTACATACAATCAGTCACTGTGGGTGAAGTCCTGTTACCCTTGATAGATTGATTTTTAGTGTACTGTTTCTTGTGAGAAATTGTCCTATTAATTTGTACAATGAAAAAATTCAAACGTCTCTTGTGAATAAGCTATCTAACTTATTAGAACCTTGTTGAAATATGCCCTAGCTGCTTAGAATAGCTTATCGTGCTTGCCACAGTACCGTGACAGAGATGCCCAGGCCGAGGTGCGGGGAGCGGCGCACGCACACGGTGCGAGGGCGGGCGCGCGCAGCGGGCGGCGGGCGCGCGGGCCGCGGGGACAGGCCGCGGCACACGCGCACTAGCGTCTTGTGCCGCTGCAGCAGGATCTCCGCCTCCACCTGTACATCCGATTGTATGTTATGGTTATGGATATATCTTATGGCAACGCTAGCTTTTGCACGCGACATCCTCGTAATCATGACTGAAGGACGCCTTCTTAACTTGGTCCACAGCATCGTTTCGTCTAATTTTGTTTCCTCTCCATATCAGTCCTATACATATTATACAAACCTTGGACCCTGGCGTACAATTTCTCTGCGTCGCTTATTTCATCACAATGCGCTTAGGGCGTTGAGTCGTTTTTTAAAACGTGACAGATGCAAAGACTAACCTGTGCCCATAATGAGTCCCTCAATTCGGATCGCATGTCCCTGCCGAGCAATTGTAGCTGCTGTATTCTACCCGCTAATTCTTTGTCTAGGTATTTTGTGGCTAATCTGGAAATATAGTATAATATATAATTATTGTTAATATTGTGGACATATTCATTATTCATATTACTTCAGGAATGCCCACTATTGTTCTGTAGCAGCAGCTGCGCATGACTTTAAATAGCTTTTGGGACTGTACATACCTGGCACCGAACAGTTCGGAGTGGAGTGCTAGCACGGTCTCGCGTAGTGCGGCGTTCTCCCGTGCAAGTTGTGTCGCCTCGGTCCGCGTTCGCACACTCTCAGCCACGTTGGAGATAATGGCGCCGTCTCTACAGGCAACTGAAACAATGACGTCGGATTTAAGACCATAATAGGCGTAACTACGCAGCAGCGGAGCGACGTGACGCGACACGAGTCACGACCTTACTAGCTATAACGCACTGGAGCGGCAAAATTAGCTCTTCAGTCTTTCGGCAGCGTCTGAGCATGATGGAAGTATGTGACATGGATGATACTCGTATGATGATATTGATGATACCTGTTCACAAAACATTGAACTAAATTTTCTCAATTTCACTCCCAATTGCATAGCAATCTCCATTCAATCATTTTTTTGGTATTTAATGTTCATTATGTAGCTCATATATCTCTGGATATTTCCAAACAAGTATAATTTCATTGTTCCTCGTATAATATACCATTTTCACCATAAACTTATCTTTTAGCCACCAAAACAAACATAATATGACTTGAATACAGTCAAGTGTCGCGCCTTTCGCTATACCACGCTTGCAGCAACGGAACTACGCGACAATATTGGTGAGTTGGCCTATTATGTAGCGTAGTGCCGAGGCGCGTAGTTCCGCTGCCGCGTAGTGCATTATATATCTCACATAATTTCATCAAAAAAATATTTGGACGTGTCGCATCGCGTCGCTCCGCTGCCGCGTAACTACGCCTAGTGCAGACTTTCCTTTATGATTAAACAACATAACTTACAGTTCTGCAAACTGCCTAGTGCCTAATAACAAACCATCACTTTCCTAATCCTCAAACCTTTCTTTTGAATAATATATAAGATAATACCGTCTTGGAAGACATCGGATATATTTGTCGCACGTATAGTCTGCGGATCGTCTTTCAGCTTTCGTATCACAAGATATTAGATAAACCGTAATTTCTGTTTTAATGCATATCCCTGTTGCTTGTGTAAAAATGGTTTGCAAATCTGCACTTGAAACTTCGACTTTTCAAGTGCAGATTTGCACGAAATAAAATTGAATTTCTCTTCCTATGTATCAAAATACATCTTCTAAAGACAACTATTGTTACCAATATCCCTATTTGTGAATAGACGTGTTTTAAGACCCAAAAAGCAGTGTAAATTGTTACTTTCTAATTACAAAAACTTACCAGCCGCTCTCGCTTGTATCAGCTCAGCGCGCATATCCACAAGCTCCGCCTGTAAAAAAAAAGAAAAATCAATGAGCATTGAGCAAAAGACTGTCCGAAGAAAAGAAATATGAGACTATAGAGAATGGAACATTAAAGGGCTCTAATGACTGGCTGAAAAAAATGAACATGAAACCATAGAGAATAGAGCAAGGCCCTATAAATGACGTATCATGTATCGATTCTAACAATAGCGCGCGAATCAATGACGCGCGTAAATCTGAATCAGCGGGGACAGATGGGGCACAATTTGGTCGCACGCGCACGAAGCACGCGCTCGTTAATCCCGCCACCTACAACATCAGATGTTCCTAACCAGTATATATATATATCGGAGTTTGCAAAAGTATATATATATATATATATCTGCCAGTGTATATATATATATACATATACACTGGCAGACACATAAACTGCATCATAGTGCAAGAACACATTCAATCAAATTTTATTACGAAATATGCAAACTTTTTACTTTTTAAAGAAAGAAAATATTCTATAGAAGAAATCTTGTCAATTTACTAAGGATTAACTCGTTGTTACGATAATGTTGTGATTGATGGTTATTTTTTTTTTGTTTTGTTACATGTTGAATTATCGTTCCTAATTGTTTAATTGCTAGTCTGTTTTCATTTTAAACACGTTGTTCTGTGTACGTTGTTCACGAATATGGACGTATCGTCCGAAAAAGCCGCACAAATTGTTGCTTTAGTTCAGCAAGGCCTAGACCAACGAACAATTGCTGATTTAAATGTAAACAGGGTTTTCTAAAATTCAGCCCCTAGGTAGGTAAAATAAGGGGATGAAAGTTTAAAACCTAATTTCACGCGGGCGAAGCCGCAGGCAATTAGTGCTAGTTATTTCATATGATACTTTTGGTCATTTCAATATTAAAAACACTCTATTAATGTGTAACCAAAGGTTAGCTACTCCTGACCAATAAAGCCAATTCACTATTATCACCTCCAACCCTAGTGGGTGACAGTTGATACGATTTCTATTTATTTATGTATTCCCGTTAACACACGCCCGATGACGTCAATTTATCACACTTAAATGGCTGTACTTTATAGACAACCCTACGGGCGTGCCCACTGATATTTATTTATATAAATTATATCGATTTAATATTATAGTTTTGTGCCAGGCTCAGAATCCCGCGGGTAGTCCGTCAATGTCAATCGTCCGCCATGATTAATTAATGTCAATTTTACAACTTCCCGTGGTCCATTTCGGCAATTGAGTTTCGCAAGCGGAAGCGTTTCGGAAGCGGAATTTTATTTCCGTTAGTACTAACTCCTAACTGGATGCTCTATTGGGTATTTGGGAACAAGGTAAAAACGGTCCTTACAATATTTATGGCGTAGTTTTAAAGGCGGAATAGATGACTTAAGCACCGTTGCACTCGCACAAGGTGCTGATTAAATGTGCATGGGCTGTGTTTACGATTATGATAAACTCTTCTGGTAAGCGAACGTTAATAAACATGTATCCCTGGATTTTTATCAGCCATAATGGTGTGCTCGCACCTTCGTAAATCGTAATGCTGTTAGTTTACATTAAAATACAATATATATTATATATATATATATATATATATATATATATATATATATATATATATATATATATAAAGCGAATGGTATAACATATACGGTGTGTACGTATGTTTGAGCCGCTTCATTCATAAATCATATATATATGGTATATATATATATTATATATACCATATATATATATGTGTATATATATATATATATATATATATATATATATATATATATATATATATATATATATATATATATATATATATATATATATATATATATATATATAAAGCGAATGGTATAACATATACGGTGTGTACGTATGTTTGAGCCGCTTCATTCATAAATCATATATCAGTAACTAGCTTTTTTCTGCGGCACCGCCCGCGTAAATATAGTATCGGATATCCCAGGGGAATACTGTACTTTATCGGAATAAAAAGTAGCCTATGTTTTAATCCAGAGCCTAAACTACTACCATACCAAATTTAATCGAAATCCGTTCAGTAGTTTTTCGGTGAAAGAGTAACAAACATGCATCCATCCTCACAAACTTTCACATTTATAATATTAATAAGTAGGATTTTATTGTTTGGCGCAAATAACAAAAAAGAACATTTATACAAAAGACTACTGTGTAGAGTGTACTGTGTAGGTACACTCTGGCTAGACTCTAGGGCCCTACACAGCAGAGTAATAAGTACTGTAGAATCCTGACAACAATTATCGTAAGACGATGAAACAAATATCACGAGATCCTTTTACAGACTTAAAATACCATCATCTACAGAATTATAACCTCTGACTTTTAACTGACGTGATAACTGAAGCATAAACAAAGTAGCCCCCATGAAAATTGATTTATTTGAAACTCGTTACTTTCGCCCAATATAAACATCTGTTAATGAATCGTGGGCAGATACACAAAGAAAACACGCTCCAAAAATGGACGGGAAGTGCGTAATTAAGAGCTAAGACAGTAGTCGAAATTCAAAGACAAAACAACGATGCAACGTACGACATAGAGCTCGCTACAAACCGACAATCCTTACTAATATTATAAACGCGAAAGTTTGTGGTAGGTATGGACTGTGGATGTATGGATATCTGTTACTCTTCCACGCAATAAGGTTACCAGGTACAGTGCTAGTGGTTTAGACTCTGGATTAACACATATGATACTTTTTATCGCAGCAAAATGTACGGTTCGTGCAGGATTTCTTTTTGCGCGTGCGAAGACGCGGGCAACATCTAGTATCCCATAAACACGGCCTACGCTGGAGATCATTATCATGAACACTGAGTGGGTGTCTGTTTAACGATCATTGTAAATATTATAAAGCACTAGCTTTTCCCGTGGTTTCGCCCGCGTAAATACGGTATCCCACGGGACACTGAACTTTTTCGGCCTAGCTTCTTTTTTTCGGCCTTTTCTTTATAACATGTAGTCTATGTTTTAATCCAGAGCCTAAACTACTACCATACCAAATTTCATTAAAATCCATTCAGTAGTTTTTGCGTAAAAGAGTAACAAACATCCATCCATCCTCACAAACTTTCACATTTATAATAGTAGTAGGATAGATAGGTAAACAAAGAGGAAAAATTGATACTAGGAATATAAGGAATAGACGTTTATTTTCTTTAGGTCCGTTATCAAAATTAATATCCTCACAGACATTATTTTGCCATTGCAAAATGCCTAGCCCTAGAGTATAGAAGTAGCTGATACATTTAAACATGGAGGTATACCGTATAGCGGTACCTATATTTAAATTTAAAAACCTACCTCACTTTCATACCATAATAATTCATGTCATGAAAATGCATCTCATAGAGAACGACGAGAACTCAATCAAATAACAATTTGCAGTACAATACAGAACATTATAATTTCTACGTTCTACACAATAGTAACGCCTAGGGCGACACACATCAAGACTGGATGACACGCCAATGCCCTTTCCTATCTCTCTAATTAAATTACGAACAATTGGAACGCACGCTCATTCCAGTTCGCCCTAGACGTGGTATAGCTTAGGCCATGGTGTTGTTCTTATCGCTTGAAAGAGGTGCGGGTCATTTAAAAATCTAGCGATATTCTAGATTTATATTCTAATATTTTGCGAATCTGTTATCATCAAATATTTCATAACTTAAGATAGGCTATGACGTACATTTGACAGGACAAAACTTCATACATTAAAAAGTTACACCGACTTGGTTTTCACCATACTTCAAATGTCAGCCATCTGTTTTCACCATACATCAAATGTCAAAATGACCCCAAAAATCTTAAAAATGGGGCCATTTAACTGGAGACTCTTTTTGCCTCAATATGCCTCGTCTATAATATTATATACGTCTATGGTTAACATAATCATCCTTTATTTTCTACTCTACATCTACCATGGCAAGCTGTTGATGCTGATGGAGCTTACTACAAAACCCATAGAAGTAATTCCAACATGCCAATTCCAATTGGTTGCCCCAATTATACATACGTACAGACATTTTCTTGTGATCGTTAATTCGTACATGCATTAGAATTTAGAGACAGTAAAAGCTCGTGGTCGACACTGATTTGAGATAATGTCAAGAGTCAAGACTCGCCAGTTTATGAGATCGATTCACAAACAACAGTTATTAGCCACGCGTCACACAGACCCCACAGGCCCACACCTATAATGCCTCGTCTAACGAATATTTTCACATTTCGAATTAATGTAATCCAATACTTATACAAATAAGGTTCGGTATTGATACAGCTCTGACTGTTCAGTACAATATCGTTCACACCAAAACTGTCTTCGCGTCACCAAATCACATGTTATTGCTGAACGAAATCTTTAATCGTCTACAACATCAAGTTTTACGCTTTATCTAGGAAAAGTTCGTGCTTTTATCGATGGAGCTTCCTCCATTATTACCAGCCTCAAAATTTTAATATTTAATATATATACATCTGGCATTAAAACAAAACGACGACCTCTGTGGCTCAGTGGTTACCGCGTTGGCGCTCAAGCCGGAGGTTGCGGGTTCGATTCCCGCCGGGGAGCAAAAAGATTTGTGTTTCTGGGTCATGTATGTGTAATAAATATGTGTACCTATAATTTAATGAAAATCTTAAATATAAGTATAGTATAAAAAGTATTAAATATATATCATTTCCGTTGTCTGGTACCTTACGGGTACGGTTCTTCGAGAACTTATTACGGGACCAGATTGACGTGGTGTGAAAGCGTCCATAATCCATATACATTACTTAATTTATATTTTTAATATTATTTATTATTTTAATAGATTAACACTACCTAACACAAGAAGGCACCGCAAAATGCAGACCTCTTGCAAGTATTCGCGGTTATATGTAAATGCGGGTAGTTTAAGTCCTCTCACAGATGTGGTCAAATGAATTCACACGCGCGCACTAGAACAATGTCCCAAGATGCAACTCTCATTACTGATGTAAATCATTAAGTAGCACCTGGAGGCGTTGTCCTTTGCTTTTCACTCGCTGCCTATTGTGTATGCAAGCGATCCTCTCCGTAACTGTTAAACGACATTTTAAGGGCAGCCGAGGTTAATCAGTTGCAGGTATTTAAGCTTCTACGGTTATCGGATTCTACGAATACGAAAAAAAATATTACACAGGAAAAATATGAAGTGTCGAAAACGTCTAAAAAATTGTTGCTTTAATCAAAACTGACAGATAATTTAGAAATGATACTTGTATCCGGATAGCCGTCGATGTAGCTTTTATAAACTTCGAAACAGATTTTAATTGAGAATCATTACATCTATCTAGTATCTACACAGCATGTTTTCGTTCGGTCATTGTTCCTGTTGTAAACTTATCTACAATCAGTAGTAAAAAAATCTTAAGGCGTGTTTCTATTTTGAAATCTCAACTCTAGGCGGGATACTGAAGTGCGCACCCACGCCACATACACTTGACCGATTGTGCAATTACATTGAAACCGATGCATTGAGATCGTTCAACAGTCGAACAGACACTATAATTGATGCATTACCATAAAAGTTATTTTAAATGGTACACAGCCTACATTCGATTTGAATATCTTGATGCGACCTAGGCAATGAGGCAGACAATGGAAAGGCGTTTAGGGAACTAACGGTTGATCACGGCGGGGTTTCGGTGAATGCGCGGCTATGGGCTACGTGCGGTAAACAAAGAGGTCCATTTGTTTCCTATCTTGTAACTTCTAGTATCCTTGATTTAATATACTTACTAGAAAATAAATAAAAAATCTTTGTTCTCGAATTAATGCAGAGCAAATTAAATGAACATTATCAGTTAACAAAAGCATTGTGACGTTTAAATTGGAAAGTTTCCGCATTAGCACAAACATGAAAGCTGAATTTTGTCCATGTTAAACAACCTTTCAGCATAGGAAGGGTTTAGCGACAGGAACACAACAATATTCTTATGCAAATGTTTACAAAAACAGTAGCGAGTCACGACACTGCAACTTGCAACTTGTGTAGGTTGGGCCCTGTTCAAACATTCTAGAAACACTCGAATATTCAAGAGTCTAACGATAGAGTGATTTATTGTTAGTGCAAATCGTATGCAAAATGTCACCAGACGTACACAATGTACGCGGAATAGAGAAACGGGTTACAAGCTGTCTCAGTTGTAATGCGAATGATGGTGGCGCTACGTCCCGGACATATAAAGCGGCTATAATTAGCATTAATTAAATGTACACTTTGATTGTAATAAGCAATTAGCGTGCTAAGACAGTTGGACGTTTGTTGAGACGTTGTACAAGCGCGGCGATATTTTGTTTTCATTTCGTCTGGGAGGCGAGTTAACATTGTTAGCTACGTGGGTGGTAGAGACGTATCTCTATCGTGCAATGAGAAGAAAAACTTGAGCGATTATTATAAGTTAAACAAAATAACCGAACGGCATGTCGAGGCAAAAACTGAGGTGAAATCAAGATGGCGTAACTTTTTCTTGTATCAAGATTTGTTCTGTCAAATGTACGTGTAGCCTATCTTTAGTTTTGAAATATTTGATGCTAGCAGAGAAACGGTATTGTTATGACTTGCGATGCGTCCACCTGGCTAGTACGCTGACGCGGCCGCACGTGAGACGCGCAGACTGCGCCGCGCAGCGCCGACATTTCCCGGTAGAGCAACTGACGCTCTGTGACGACATGCGAAAGTAATGCATTCCAATAATGCATAGCATCGGATTTAAAATTCCAGTTAACTATGTCCAATCCGTGATGAAATTGTGCCCTCAGACCAAATAAAAAAGTGAAGACAGCGCTATGTCAAACAAAAACTGAGGCCGGTTTTTTATTTATATAATGCGCGTGAAGCTACGCACTACATACAAAAAAAAAAACAAACAACGCGACAGCTAGCCTTACAAGGTAACGCGTAGTTTCGAAACATGTGTGTGCGTGACACTGTAACTACACGGCAAGGCGTAGTTAAGACTGGCCTCATTGTATGGTTAGCACAACTCTGTCTTTACTTTTTTATTTGTACTGAGATCCTGCCATTTAGCCTTTATTTAGCAGAAGTGAGATTTTAGATCAACGTTGATTTTAATAAAGTAAGGATAAATGATCGTACTTAAAACAGAATTCACTACTACGAATAGTTTAAGCCACTAACAGACAGATTGACGGACATACCGATGACTCGTGACAGTACAAAATATACAAAATGAAGATTGATATAGGTAAGGTACTTTCCTGTTATCCTTAGATGGATTCTTTATTAATGTCATAGTCATAAACGTTAGTCTAGCTGGTGGATAGTAATGCTGGACGTCACTGGCCAGTTAGTGGCAAAAGTAATCAAAATGAGCTCATGTACTTCACCGCGAAACAACCTTTACAGACAAGGCTCATGCAGCATGCTCGAGATACGATACTAGTCTTGTACTTTAAACGAGACGATCTTGTATATATATAATCGGTATTTAGATAACGGCTACAAGTATTACCATGAAATTTAGTATGCTGGGAGTTTAGGAGGAGAAAAATCGATCTAGCTAGGTCTTATCCATAGAAACTGCGCATTTGTGAAACTGCGCATGTGATCTCTGCCTACTCCCCATTCATAATAGATGTATACTATCTTATACTTTAAACGAGACAATCTTGTATATATTATATCATCGTAATCTCGGCAATGGCTGCTAGTATTTACATGAAATTGAGTATGCAGGGAGTTTTGAGGGAGAAAAATCGGTCTAACTAGGTTTATGTTATATACGTTTTTTCATTCATCGTGCAACAATATATCAATAATTTCGACTATAATAATGTCAGTCCGATTGGCAGTTTTTTTTAAATTATTTATTTAAAACAAGGGATTTTTGTACAAGAAAATTACGATGTCAATCCCATCGTACCTTATTTTTAAATATTATAATAATACGTCTTAATATTAAATAATAACCAAGAACTAATTAAAGGAACAAAGCATTCTAGCTGCTTCAGAATTAGGTTCAGCTAGAATGTCATGAAATACACCTGTTTGGTTTGGCAATGGCAGTTTGATTAATTTTTGCGTTGTTCGGAAACTCGGAATGCGGTGGGTCCGAACCCCGGTAAAATATTAATGTGTTCTTTTTTTATTTTAAATCTACTAGAGCTCCTAGCAAAGCTCGTTTACCCAGGTACTTTTTTTAAATCTATCCTAAAATATTATATATTTTTTCACAATAAATTATTAAGCCGGATATAAAACAGATACGATGTTTAGTACCCAGACCTCGTGTCGTGAATTAATTAATGTAGCCTGCATGTCCATTTATGTACCTGGCGCAAGTAAAATTAGCAATAAACATCAAATGATAGTAGTAAACTAAGAATAGGAAAGGAAGTCGTGATATGGAAGCCATTAATTAAAGTTACTGTTAATTCAATTGCATTGAACCTGGACGTTGACTCCTCTGTGATTGTATTCCTAATAGTTTCGCAGTAAAACAACAAATACATGCGTTTATAAAATTATAAGTCTATCATGCATTTCTTTGATTTATATTCACCTGTATTTCCATTGTGTTATTAGTTAGGAAGAATACGATGAAAATAAATTAAATCCTGACATTTTAGTTGTCTACAGTCTACACTAATATTTTATAGATGAAAGATTTCCTTTGTTTGTTTGCATTAATTAGCTCCCATAGAACTGGACCGTTTTTGATTAAATTTGGCACAGATATACGGGGAAGAACATAGGTTACTTTATATCGCGGGAAAATGTACGGTTACCGCGAGATTTTCTATCGCGCGTACGATGTCGCGGGAAACATCTAGATTCTAGTTTAACTAATAAACATGTACCTATGTTTCAACTTTGTAGGTTAAAAAAAACTTGCATTTACCACATACATACATTAGTTGCAATAGACGCAAAACTAAGATAAATTTTTATTACATTAAATGATGTTACACCCCTACCAGATTAACCTTTTATAACTCTTTATTTCTCAATAACTTTCTGTCTAGCTGTAGCTATCATTGCAATAAGAATTTAAATTACTCAATGTGTGTTCAATAATCGTTTCTGCGAAATAAATATATAAAGTTCATGCAGTTCTAGAGAACAATAAACTTAATTAGCCACATACGTAGAATGCTTCAGCACATAACTAGAAACGATTCTGCGAACTGGACGTTTTCGCCGTGCACTCCCGACTTTGATTTTTGGACCAAAATTTTCCTTTTACAGGAGCTACAAAATGCTGTGTCATGATTCAAAATTATATAGTATGGATGATTTATGATGGCGAAGGTAATTTTTAGGGTTGCGTAAAAACTGAAAAGAAAAAAAAGAAAGTCCAGTAATCGAGACTTTTGTTATTGAATAACTATACCTACCATTGAAATAGATACGTGGTCAATACATTCAAAAAGAAAACATTCTATTAGGGAACATAACGACTTCGACAATCGGACCCATTATAAGGAAGCCGGATTTTTGATGGGTCCTGGGATGGTTGTTAAAAAAGATGGGACTGTTAAAATCGTAATGTTCCATCGTCGATCACGAAACTGTTTCACTGGTAGGTATATTTATTCAATAATATTCGATAACAAAAGTCTCGATTACTTGATTAACGACTTTCTTGTTTTTTCTTTTCAGTTTTGGGTTTTTATTTTTATTTTTTATATTAACTTCTTTTATTTTACACTTTAAAGTTCTTGTGTCTTTCTTTTACCTCAAGACCATCTGCAGTCAGCAGCACCATATCATTATCAGGTCCTGTCTAAGCCTCTAAGCGAGAATCGTTGCCTACTAACCAACTTTAAATCGTTATAGATCCTAAACGGTAATTCTGATTGAAAAACGATATCCCACTTGGTATAAGTTCGTTGATTTAAATATTTCTTCTACACAAGATGGCGTCAAAAATCGGCCATTTTGATTTTTCTAAATTTTTATGCTTTCTATGACATTCGCGCTGTCATGCACAAATCAAACAACGTATGATATTTTATCAAATCGGCCAACGCGTTTGGTTTAAATAGTGCTACAAAGGTACAAACATACATACATACATAGGTCATAGACTGATAAACACATTACCACTCCTTTGCGTCGCGTAGTCGGGTAAAAAACGGGACTCTATTATCGAGACTTCGCTGTCTGTCTCCTTAACCGTGGTAGCTAGACAGTTGAAAGTTTCACAGATGATATATTTCTGTTGCGCTATAACAACAAATACTAAAAACAGAATAAGTATTTAAGAGGGCTCCAATATATCAAACGTGATTTTTTGCCGTTTTGTGCGGAACCCCTCGTGCACGAGTCCGACTCGCACTTTAATACAGAGTTGAGACTATAAGTCTGTCTCTAGTCTAGACGCTTAGTTAATACTTTAGTACCAAACCGGACACACGAAAATGACTGATTAATTTTAAAGCCAAAATTGATGAAGACTTTCTATAATATTAAGTACACTGAGGATCATCATTAGCCAAAACGATGATGTGCTTTCTCCTATCAATTACAGAAATGAAATGGGCCCAACTAGAGACGTAACATTTTCGAAATGAAGTCACCTTTATCTCTACAATTCATCACGGGTACATCATCTTTTATTTAGTCTATTATTTCAATATGAGCGATCACTACTGTCTACAGCGAATATACTGTCCTCTATCCAATTCGATCAATTATATCACAACTTGAATACAAACCTTTACTTTCTTAAAAGCGAAGGTTTGTTTATAACCCGAGACGAAAACAAAGGGGTGTTTAAGTCTGACGTGTTTGTCTGTGTCAGACACACACCTTGCTATCGTAGCTCCCAAACGGATGAACTTATTTTGAGCTATTTTTTGTTTGAAAGCAAACATGACCGAGAGTGTTCTTAGCTATAATTCATCATCATCAGCTCGCTCACGGCTTGACATTTCGGGGGTTAATTAATTTTTGTTGGTTCCCCTTTGTCTCATCTATACCGAAATGTATGTACGCGCATAACATCTAAACGACTGCACCAAATAGGATAAATCTTTCTTTTATGTATTCGTTATTGTCAGGAGAAGGTTAGTATGAAAAAAAAATATTCTAAATTATTAAAAAAATTAAAAAAATGCAAAAAAAATAATATGGCGGTACGAAGTTCGCCGGGTCAGTATACGAGGGCGGCACTGAAAATTTCGGGAATCAAGGAAGTGACACAACATTACTATTTAAAAATGTATTTATTGCTTTTCGAAGTATTCTCCGCGAAATTTGACACATTTTTCCATACGATGGAACCAATCATTAAAGCAACCATTCCATTCGGAAGTTGGGGTCTCCAAAATGGCCGTTTTGTAGGCGTCCACAGCTTCTTCAGGTGATGAAAATCTCTGACCACGCAATTTATTCTTTATTTTAGGGAAAGTATAGAAATCATTAGGGCTTAGGTCGGGGCTGTACGGCGGATGGTCTAATAATTCTATGATTTCTTGCTCTAAAAACTCTTTTGTTCTGTGCGCGGTGTGAGAACTCGCATTGTCGTGATGGAGGATGATGCGGCGGTTGCAGTTCTCTTTACGAAGTTCAGAAACGACCTGTGGCAAACAAATGTTAGCATACCATTCTGCATTAACCGTTCTTTGTCCCTCAAGAGGAATAGTCGCAACATGGCCGGTTTTGGAAACAAACGTGGCCACCATTTTTTTTGCAACACTCCGTGAACGAACAATTTTTGTTGGCTTTAACTCATTTTCGAACACCCAAACTCGTGACTGGTTTTTTTGTTTCGGGTTCGTACGCGTATATCCAGGATTCGTCACCTGATACGATGTTGTATACAGCATTTGAGGATCCTGCGTGGAATCTTTCGAGAGTTCTGACGCACCAAGTAACGCGAGCCGCTTTTTGCTCTTCACAGAGCAAATCAATGCAGAAATCATCCGATCAACACACTGTTTTTGTGTTAAACCACTTCGAAAGTCATAATAAATCATCGCTCTAGAATTTTCTCGAGTCAATTCCATTTTCTCAACGACTAAACAAGTTTGACAAGACCTTGTGACAAGACCGAGAATCTTTTTTTAAATAAATAAACGGTATTCGATTTTTAAAACCAAGGAGTTTTAAATTAAAAAGATTTTAATATGACAGGAACAGTGGAAATATTCCATTCCCGATACTTTTAGTGCAGCCCTCGTATTCCTATAGTCAGTATATCCTATAGTAGTAACTTTTTAATTTTTATCAGTGTGGGGTGAATAATATTCTTTTCGTGATTGACTGAAAATTATATACAGGATCGAGAGTGTTCTTAGCTATAATTGATCATCACCTCGCTCACTGCTAGACAATTCGGGGGTAAATTTTTTGTTTCTATTTTTGTATTAATGGTAAGAAACTTAAAATAAAGACAAAAGTAATAAAATAAAAATAGAATAAGTATTAGAAATCAATGTGTATGTCACAGTCAAAGTCACACTAATTGTCCTATACTATAAGATCTATATTGGTTAATGAGGTTCATTGCACACAACAAGTCTAGTTGTTAGGTTTCAGTTCGTTTAGACATGTAGTTCAATTGCACGTATTAGCCGCATAATAGACCAGCTGTTACGATCTAGTCCAATATCAATCACTGTTGTTTTGACTTCGCCGCAAGATCAACATCAGCCTTATAGCTTGAGCCATCTTGTAACGTAAGGCTTCACTCTGCGATACCTCTACAGACTACCTTATTATTGCGAAAAGATAGAGTCAGAAAATGTAGGTAGTAGGTATGTAACAGAACAACTATGCTTTTTTTTAATAACGGTTAACGCCATATGGGTAAGGTTCATATGGCGTTAACCGTTATTATCCTTGAAATAATAAAAACACAATATTAATGTAAATTTTCATTTGTTTTTATTTCTATCAATAAAAGGTACATTTTTATCCATACAAGCCGGCAAATACATACTGAATTTTTATTTATTTTGAACGAGATTGTTTCGTCACAAGGTGTAAGCGCAATTTTTGGGTACATTGGGCGCAAATGAATATTTATTATAAAAGATAAGTACAATTCATAAGGGAAGTCGGCTCGTATGCACGCCTCGCCTGTGGTTGGTAGAAATGTATATATACAGGGTCTGTCGTAAATAATGGATAACCCGTAAACTGGAGTTGGTCCGGATGTGAAACTGTAAGAAAATCGTATTTTCTTGCCAGGGTTTCTAACCATATGAAAATGGCGTAGCATTTTATACTTTTTTATAAATTTCGCTACTTTTTTCGTTCATTCCGTTGCCATTTCATCAAATTTAGGTATTTCTGTGTGATTTTTTTTAGTATTATACTCCTGAAGACGTGTATTATTTAATTTTAATACAATTTTAGGTGTTTTTAACGTAAACAATTTTCGAAATCATCTTTTTATGCTTTTTTTTAAACTATTTTTTTCTTAATGTCAACTTTGATCATTTAATGTGAAAAAAAAAGTATGGCGCTATAGCTGCCCATTATCTTAATAAATTGTCTAGTATGTGTAGTTTCTAAAAAGGTATTACAATGTGTACTTTACTAGCAATATTATATTATTGGAGCGAGATCAATATCAAGGTCAGAATTCAAAATTTTTAAGTATTGTTATAAAAGGTTATAAAACTTCGTCATGATGATCTTATTCTACCAAAATTCTTTACACAAACGTTATTGGGCCACTAATAAGGATTTTTAGAAGAAAAACAGGTTGTTTTTAGTAAAAAAAATATTCCGCATATTCTATTCTTCTTCGCATAGCATTCGCAGACGGGTCGTGCATTGACGTTTACGTATTCTAATGATGGGTTGGCCGGCAGACACCACGTCGGGGGAATAAGTAATCAATGAACTCGGCCCTCTGGAACAGGTTGTGTTTGCGGTCACAGCTAGAGGATGTCTAGGTACGCTCGAGCGGAGCACAAAGATGCCGCGTCTTCCTGTACCCTCTCCAGGAACACACGCACACGTCACAACATGGTAATTATGAAAACAATGACGTTAAGTAATTGCATCGACTACAAATTAGCGTGATATGTTTTGCAAAGGAACAAGTAGGTACATATACGCACGCATCGATTTGATTGCACTACTACAAGCATACGGCGAATGTATGCGTGTGCACGAAACTCCTATCGCGTACGCGGCAATAGTGGAAAAATGCGGTAAAGATGGTGATTTGTGTCCCGTCGAACGGACGTCTGAATTTTCAAATTTCATGTTTGAGTTTTTATGTCATGTGAGATTTCGAATTGTGATGTGTGCTACTGATTAGTGGGGGTTGCCATGACGATAAATAACATTATTTTTTATTATATTCTCTTTATCTGCCTGTGTGTCTCTCTCTGTCCGACTATATACAAAAACCATGAATTGTTTACCTCGGTAAACGAAATACTAATTTCGATCCAATACCATAACATTTTATAAAAACTACCCGACTACTTAAATTACATAGCCTATGTTGTTACCCGGGCTATTATTAGAAATCTATTGACACCTCATCATTCCAAGCAGATCAGTAGTTTAGGTACTATTAAGATGAAACAAACATCAACAACGTTTGGCTTCGCCGTAGTCACGTAAAAAATGTTTCAATAGAAAAAGCGTAAGTTAACCACAATTCCGCAGAAAAAGATTTTGATACCTTGTTAGCCTTGTGAATAGCGTAACGTGGTAAATCTAACATTGACGATGGTGATCAGACCCATTCAGGGGTCACGTACGGGGACTTAAATTATAAATCAAAGTATCACAAGACACCTACCAATTGTAGCGAAACCGATAGCGCTACACACACGTACAGTTCGGACCGTGCTTCCGGTCGCGTTCCAAACCGCGGCATGATCTGTGCGGTTTGGACTGCGGATGGAACTGTCGTGCTAATTACCACGTCAATGCGTCCACGGTTTGGACTGCCGGCGTCTTACATAATACGTCATAGCGCGCGGATAAAACTATGGAAAATGCGCTCGTATCGATATGCCAGATCTGACTGTCGGTCCCGCGCATTTGTCTCGGAGCGACGATCATTGGAACGGTGCGTGATATTTCCCGCGGTCCGAACTGTTCGTGTGACAGGCGCTATTGTTCGATAAACTTCACGGTCGCCTTCTAAATTACACATATGTGTGTAATTGGTATGTACTCACATAACGTAGAGTCTGAGCAAAGTGAGCAATGGCGGTAGTTGAGGAAAAAATACGAAGCTTTATACACTCATTCGATTTTATTGTGATATGTGATGCGGTTACGACTTACGAGTTACGAGTGAACGGCTAGCGAATGCAACGACTATCTGTACTTTTAGAGAGTTATGTTTAATACTTTTTGATGATTTTCAAAACTTTGATACAGTTAAATTATTTAGGCCAAAGGGGTATTGCTTAATCGACGATTCCATAACCATCTCGTCAAAATAAATTTTCTGGCAACACAGTTACCTAATTACGTTGATGGTAACAAAATTAATACAGAGAATATAATAAATACTTTAAAACTATGATATATTCCGGAATCAAAGTACAGTTTTAACACCTACTAAAAACGCATAAAACATAGATACGCAGAAAGCTCTCTAAATACCATTTCATTAGATTTCATTAGTGTTAACGATGTAAAAGTGCGTTATCATCACGTACGTATACAAGACAGTGAATAAACGTGTAATAAAAATCCCAATAAAACTCTGAATCTCATTACCGAAGCAATTAAGTAGAACAAACACGTCTATCATGTGATGGTATCACACGCGAGGACGCGGACCCACTACAAAAGGAAAGCTTAAAGTTTCGTATCAATTGTTGCACATTGGAACATTTGTTGCACGACAAGTTTACCTACAAGTTGATCATCACAACATTGAAAGTTGCTGCAACAACTTTGTAATCATTTTGTTGTTGTGTAAACTCTAAATGAAAGCTCAAAGCCTCGTGTCCACTGGGCACCGACTAACATTTGACGCACCTCATGCTACTCAACATGTTGTATACTGTATACTTAGTCTGGCCAAAAATACTGTTACAATTAAAAATAAACAAAATATTGCATTTGAATTTGGAATCTGTCATTTTTATATGATTGTTCATTGGGTTTTCTCATTTTGGCGCCAATACATTGTACAATATTTTGCGATATTAAAATGGAGTGGTGGTGGTGATAAAGAGAACCGAATCGCTGTGATTGCATTACACAAAGTAGGTATGGAGCCAAATGCAATTTTTAAAACTCTCCATACGCTTGGTAATAGTAAAATGTTTGTTATACCGGGCTATTAATAGGTACAATGAGACCTCCTCTGTTTGTGACAGAAAAAGATCTGGCCGTCCACGAGTGTTCGTACGAAAAAGGTGGTCAAAGCAGTAAGGAATAGAGAATTCGAAGAAATCCTGTCCGAAAGCAAAAGATTTTATAAGAGATAAAATCTTTATATATAGCACCTAGAACCATGTCGCGTATTTTAAAAGATGACTTAGGACTTGCAGCCTATAAGAGACGTACTGGTAATTTCTTAACTGATAATTTAAAAAAGAATAGGGTGGTAAAATCGAAACAACTACTAAGGCGGTACGCAAAGGGAGGTCACAGAAAAATTTTGTTTACGGATGAGATTTTTTTTACAACTGAGCAATATTTTTACAAACAAAATGACCTTATTTATGCTCAAAGCTCTAAGGAATTTTCCCAATTAGTCGACAGAGTGCAACGTGGGCACTATCCGACTTCAGTGATGGTTTGGTGGGGTATTAGCTATGAAGGAGTGACTGAGCCATACTTTTGTGAAAAAGGTATCAAAACATCGGCACAAGTGTATCAAGATACCATTCTTGAGAAGGTAGTGAAGCCCCTTAACAACACCATGTTCAATAACCAAGAATGGTCCTTCCAGAAAGACTCGGCGCCGGGTCATAAAGCTCGGTCTACGCAGTCTTGGTTGGAAACGAACGTTTCGGACTTCATCAGAGCTGAAGACTGGCCGTCGTCTAGTCCCGATCTTAATCAGCTGGATTATGATTTATGATCAGTTTTCGAGAGTACGGCTTGCTCTAAACGCCATGATGATGTCATGCTGGCAAACTTACAGTTTGCCAGCAACTTTAGTAGGTCGATTCTGCTATTTAAATCTTATTGATATGAAACCGACCTTTAACACGTTTTGATTGGTCCAAACTCCAAAAATCAGTTTATGATATCAAGACGATTCATTTATAAGTCATTGAAAGTAAATTGAAAGTCTAAGGTCCAATAAGACCTTTTTTGGCTGAGACGGTCTCAAGTAACGATTAGCTTCTCAAGATGGTCTTTAATTCATAGTAAATGATCTCAAGACCGTCTCAGTTGATAACGTTATTGAGATCACTTACTCAACTTTTAAGCGTCATCTACACGACAAAGAACGAATGAAATAACGTTTCGTTTACACTTCTACAAAGAACGGATTTATTGATTATACATTATTTCAATATATCTTTTTAAAAATGTAATATTTAATAATATAAATACCAAAAAAAGTTTAGTCTGTATTTTTTATATTGAAAAAAAAAAACTGCTTTTCATTCATTTTCACGTAGATATTAATATTTATCATTCTCTAACATATTAATATCTATATTTTTATAACAACTACGTAAAACGGAATGCGGATCATTTCCATTCGAAAAAAGTTCTTCTTCTTCTTATTCTTTAAAATGGCTCCTTAGTGATTCGCCAATGTCAGTAAAACTTTTAATAAAATTAAAAATAAGGGCACGGTGTACTGGATGAAGTCTGTTGAATAATCTAAAACCTAGAACAAACACAAACATTTAGGGTTAGTACCGGAGTTTTATTTTGTTAGTAAGAATATTATACCATTATACTATGTACATAAAGTTTCAATAAAAGGCGTATTTATAATACACATAACCGATTTAAGGTCGATAGGGCGAGGAATTGTAGGAGGAAGGTAATCATACAATGAGGATTGTTTTTTGGACAGCGAAAAAAAAGTTCTGCTGTCAAGTGTCAAATCAAGTCGCTTTTGTTTTGACTTTTATCTTTGGTATTGAGTGCTATTAATATATAAATGAAATAGGTAATTCGTTTAATGTAAATAAATAAATAAAATCGAAAATATTTCTATAAATACTCGACACTGAAAGAATAGTGCAAAACCTTTGCAAACGCGATTACCAAAAAGAAGAAGAAGGATGTATCAACAACCGTTTTTTTATATCTTTATTTTGTATTGAGTATGTAGTGTAAATTCTGAGTTTGCTAAATCATAAGTATTTAGTTTTAATTTGCATAATTGTAACACAACCAAAAACACAATAAATAATATTGTACTTTATCCCAAGCCGTACTCAAGTCAAGGTTTGACTGTACTCACGAAACCGCGTCTCATGTAATAGTTTGTCTCGTTTATTAATACGTTCGCACTCACTTGATACGCCGTACCTACAGCTGTACTTAAGTACGATCTATTAATTAAAACAACATCTTAAGTACTTTCTTGAGAATTGTCTTAGACATAAGAACGCTTTATTAATTCGGGCCTAATTTAAATATGTACACAAGAATTGGGGTTGAGATTGATAGCGTTGTTTGATACCTTTGTCGCACGGTGTTTTGCAACATTGCCTAACAAATTGTGCGACACTAGTTGCACGTTAATCGTTGCCTGTGTACACTAGGCTTCATGTTCCTTTATTTCAATCGACAGACATGCCGAGAGATGATTGATTTACTGCAGTGATTTATGCAGTCTCGTGTATGACATAACATCCTTGATAACGAATTTCGCGTAACTTAGACCTTTGACAGCGGATGCTTCTGACAATGATTTTATACTTAAGTTTAATAACAGCGGATGCTTCTGACAATGATTTTATACTTAAGTTGAATAACAGCGGATGCTTCTGACAATGATATAAATATAAATACTTAAGTTTAATAAGATACAGTGAAATGTATAGTTAACAAAACACTTAAGTTTTGCGCGGGCAATTTTTATCCTTACTATTTTTACCAAGGCTTGCCTGCAAGAGGCAAAAAGTCATAAGTGCAAAAAATTACATACCAAACGTATAATAAGGGTAATTTAAGATCATTAGCTTCGCATTTACACCGTTGACAGACAGACGCAAACATATTATAATCACCATACAGAAACAGATGTAAATACTCCCAACAGTAGTAATTAGTTACAGGCAAGGTCACAGGATCAAAGTCACGGCCTCAATTATTTTTTACCATTTGTTATAACTTTTAATTCTTTTAATTCCAGACAAAAACGATCTATAAAAGTGCTTAGATTTCCGTTGGTCCTCCGAGCATACCAATTACAAGAATTAGAGTGTTTAATATGTAGTAACAAATAAACTATAAATACCGGAAGCAAAAACTTTCAGTACAGTTTTACGAGAATGGTGCGATCGGAGGAGTATGATTTTTGTCAGTTAAAGTTTATGTGGAAGAAGGTGTGCGGAAAGCTAATATTTAAAAAAGTAATATATACATAAATTACGAGGGTGGATTGAAATGTTCGCGGTCTGAATATGAAAACAAAACCAGGAGATTTTGATTTTTTTTTTCGACGAAGCAGTGAGCCTGGCCTCATCGGTAGCAACAAATCTCTCTAAAATGTTTTGTGGATCAGCTTCAAAAGCACTCCAAACAATCGCGCGAAATCATGAGGTGCGATGTTCGATCTTCTCAGTTTTTAAAAATAACTTTACCTAACGCTCAATAAAATACTGTAAACTCTTAACCAAAAGTAACACTAAAATGAAACTTAACACAATGACAGCTAAAGAGTTACTGAATATAATGAAGGCAGAAAGAAATAAAATCATGTCTATATGAAGCCGCGAACTTTTCAATCCACCTAGGTAAATAAAAAAAAAACAACAACACAAACCTCAGATTTTTAACACAGACTATCATGACATAACAACTAAATTAAACTTTATTATTTGGACAATATAATCAACAAAAAACATTAATAGATACCCATAACAATTCCAAAACGCAATGGAAAAGTCCTAAAACATGTGTTTTGTAAGTTAGGCCCCACGATTGCGACTTTTCACGTGAACACAAAGTTTTCTGCTAATATTTGCTACGCGGCAAATAAACCTGTCGCATATTTTATATGCTTTTAACATCGCACATCATAAGAGGCATCACGCCCCAGACAGCCTTGACCGGCTTACATCCTTAATACTTCTTAGGAATAGCACTTATTTATACTTTGTCTCATCTCTCGAGATACGCCAGGTCGCCGACATTGTAAGCTACGAAGTACGAACCTAATGGTCAAACAGTAATATCTTAGCTTACGTTTGCTTAACAGCGTGTAACTGCTAAAGTGAATTATTTTAGATCTCTTCTTTTCTTTATTTTTAATCTTCTCTAATGCGGGATTTGTCATTTGGATGACAAAAGCCGTACGGCGAAAATGATGCTTTAGTTTTACCCGCGTAAATCAGATTATATTTGTGTGCTGAGTGCGAGTTTTTGTGACTGCTCGCCATGAAGAAGTAAACTACAATTTAAGTATGGCATCGATACAACGCCCCTAGTGGCAAACAATTGTAACTGATTGGATGCCATACAAATGAGGGTTCTCGATATTTTTTCTGTTGTTAGGGGGCAGACCCAACTCACACAAAGCGTCATCTAGTGAAGTAAGTGGTAACAAAAGCAGTTAATAAGAATTTTCGATTCTTTTTCTGTCACCAGCGGGCTTACTATGGCAATCCGAAGAAATAAATTTAAAGAAGAAATATTCTATCCAAATAGTTCGTTGCAAAAAAGTAACCAATGGTAACAAGGTCGTCAATAGAAGTCAACATTTCTAAACAGCCATATTTTTAAAATGGCTGCTGGGAAATCTTCTGTCAAAAATGAACAAATATTCAAGTAAATGACTGAACATAAAGAAACTATTTCTCTTGGACCGCTATGATGTGGAGTAGTTGACATTATTGTAAGACTATTTGACATTGAATTAAGAAAACGTTTCTACTTTAGCTGTCAAAGGAGGCCATTTGTGAGCTCATGCTCGGGAAGAAAAGAAATGTTGTTCCTCATAACGACGAAGCGTCGACCTTGCTGCCTTACAATAAGACCGATTTTTCTCCAAATGGTATTAATGTTTCTTCAATCTGTCATTTAGTCGATTCTACAGTGTTTCTAGGATGCGCATGCTAAGCCTGCAGGCGGCGCTGGGTAGCCCGACGGTCCTTGTCGTGTCAAAAAGCTGTCAAATGTCACGAATTTAAAAGCCTTCTTTGTAGTTAACTTCTTCACGGCGAGTAGGGACAAAAACTCATACTCGGCACACTGGTCTAAAATTTGCATCCCTTAATATGGTATAGGATTAAATACAAATTTCATCAAAATCGGTCCTGTAGTTTCGGAGCCTATTTAATGCAAACAAACAAATAAAACAAATTTTTCCACTTCTTAGTATTAGTGTAGAAATGTAAAGAAACAATTACCCGTGGATCACTCATTTTTTATTTATTTATGTTTCAAATATAATCTTCAAATTTTTAGGATCTTATAGCAAATCTTGAATGATCTACCCATATAAAAAAGTACCTACTTAATATAAAAATTAAAAACAAAAAAACCGTTAGAGAAAGTACAAGTTGACGGTGCGGTTAAATGCAACGATAAGGAACTATAGAACAGCTCCATGTTATTGATGAGCCAAAATTTGCCTAATTGCAGACAATAATTTTATTTGATGTTGATTGAAATCATCTTAAATACTACCGTTATGGAAATTAAGAGTTTTTTTGTCGCTAGGAATAATAAAATTAATAATTATATTTGTAATACATAACAATATTAAGGTATTATTATTTTTATCTATGCAATCAATATACTTATCAATAATTATAAATATTGGATATTTGTCGCAACAACACGCCCAGTTAAATTAGTAGACTTTCGCTCCTGTAGTTAACATTCCAAGAGATAAATTGAAAACGACATTTTGATAAACATTTGAATGGTACTAAATAGAATAAATTAATGTTATTGTATACATTACTCAGAGCAACTGCGCTTTGAACCTATTCAAAATGTTTATTGCAAATTATGTCATGTAGTGTTAAATATCGAACCACGGTCCACGGACCACGACAGATAATGAGTAATGGCCCCTTTCCTCTTGTTTGATTAGGATATTTAGTTCAGTTAATAAAAACTCAACAGCCAAAATATGAAGCTGTTTTGAATATCGTGATTGCAATTTATAAAATAAAATTCTGAGTATAAAATGATGAAACGTTTTAGATCATGACGTAACCTTTTTTTCGCAGGGGAAATCTTCGGAAGATAGCTAGACTAGCCTTGGGGACATTGGCAAGAGTAGGTTATGTGGGATTTTTAATC